>CM034148.1:293057719-293657719 GCA_019776745.2 Taxus chinensis | reverse complement strand
TTCCAAGTTTTTCCCACCATCCTGCTAGGCTACGACCAATCAGGTGATGCCATGTGGCGTCACGAGGCAATGATGGAGGCGCGACACCTTTTTCAACCTTAGCGCTTTTAAAATTTTTATTGGGAAAATTTTCTTAGTTTCCTTTGCCTCCCCACCGGCCCACGACCAATAGGGTGATGACACATGGCATCATCTGGGATAGGCGGAGGCGCACGGGAAGTTTTGCCCCTTGCATTTCCAAACCCAAAAGGCTTATTGCCTTAAATCTCTCCGACGGCCTGACTTCCCGCCAAATATTTCTCAAGATGACATGTGTCCTCTTTGGGCCCATGGGCGCATGGAGGAAAATCACGCGTTTACCCTAAAGAGGGGAAAAGCACTAAAAATATTCCTCGCCTCGCCGACCCGCGCAAGGGAAAATTTTCACCCCTGGGCCCACAGGCTCGCCCTTGAGAAAATTTTCCTCCCAAGGTCCGCCAACCCATAACTTGAGTTTTATGACGAGTTAGGAGGACTTCTTTATATCACTGGAAAGGTAAGGAAATTTCTTATCGAATGGAAAGAATTTAGGGAAATTTTGAATTCGTTAAGTGTGAGAAAAATCAAGTTGAATATTTAATCCTGTTAGAGAGTGGGTATGGTGAGGAATTACCCTCTGAACCTAGTTGAACCTTCTAACCCTAAATCTTGGACCTTGTGACTCTAATAATTATTAATAAAAGATAAGCATATTCTAGTGGATTAGATTTGTTCTGGAACTTGTTAGTGAAAACTGTTGCCTTGTAGCCTGGTAGTAGACTCTCTTAAACAAAAAAAATTATTCCATAATTTTTGCTAACTAATCCTAGGTTGTTTCTTGGGTCTCAAGTGGGTTGTTTTTAGCAAACATTACAGAAAGGTAGTTTTATGGAATGCCTCTGATTATTAGATTTACATAATTGGATTCATGGGAATGGAGTAGAAACATATAAGAAAATGCAACTGATAGGTGTAAAACTTGACTCCTGACCCAGTTCCATCCTTCACCTCATCTGCGACATAAATGGAAGCTTGGAATAGGGCATGAACATTCGCCATAATATCAAAAAATGATATTTTCATCTGATATGGCCACTTGGAATGTGCCCTTGCCATATAAGCTTCAATTTTGTTTCATTTGATGTTGGCTTCCATAATTTTCCTCTATGCACGGTATGTGTGGCATATACCTAGTTTCAAGGCCGAGGTCATGTAAACAATTGTGATAATCTCCACCAGGCTGCATGATGTTCTCCTTTAACCTAGCAATGAAGAATGGTTTTGTATTGCCACTTCTTCAATATGTTGTTTCTCTTGTAGTGTTTGAAGCAATTAATACAATTTGTGAAGCAAATGATGCACCATCTCCCAATGCGAGGATCAAATGGCCTAATGATATTTATACAAATGGCTTAAAGGTCTGAGATGTCCTTTGCACTTCTACCTACATATCCAAAAGATTCAGTGTCACAATAGGGATTAGATTGAATTTGAATGATGAGGAACCTATAAAATTTTTTAATGCATGTGTTCACGTGATTAATCCACATTTGTTATCACTCTCATCCTGCGTTGAAAATAGGAGATTTAAAACAAGGCTTAAACATATGCCAAACCATAGTGGCCAAGGGATGGGAATTTGCAATATGTTGTAGTTGGAAGTTCTCTGTTAGACGCGTGCAAATGTGAAAACATAGGGAAGGCATGCAAATTATTTAACCAAATGTCTCACAAAGATGTTATTAGACCGGTGGTGATTTTATGGATTTTTTTTTCTGGGTTATGAGAGCATACAGAAGACACGTGAACTATTTGACTAAATACCTTGAAGAAACATGGTTTTCCATCTTATGGTGTGGTTGTAAATTCCTTAGAAGAGTTGTAAGCAAAATGAGGAAGCATGCACAAGCTCATGACCTGTTGTTGGACTACTTGGAGGTGATGCAATCTCATCGAATGTGGTGGCCGTGAGTTTTGTGCAAAATAGATATGGGTTTCCAATGTCACGCCCACAATTTTGACATACAAATACACCAATAAAAATACCAGAATAAACTTTTTTGACTTGCATTTCTTGATACATGACACCACACGGGATCACTTAGGATGATACACAACACATGAGACGTTTTCAAAAACACGAACCCACATATATAACATGAAAAAAAAAATGCACATCAAAGCCACATTTTCCCAAATGACAAAGTACAACTATCCCACTACAATATACACTTGCAAATATGCACTTTCTATGACACAATGTTTTCATGGTTACATATTTATTACAATCATATTTTCATTATTTGACCTTAATATCTAAAGAACAATTAACATGTGATCCTTCATTCCTCTTAAAACTAGGTTGCATTTTTCTTTATTTTGTTTAACATTTCACCTATAGTGGTTCCATTAGAATTTTGCTCATTTCCCTTATCACAATTAATTCATATAGCTTGATTGTTAATAGGACCATATAAACACACCTGAGTCTACCAATACTTGTCTTAAGGATTCATTTCTAATGATCATTGTACTTGTTTTTGCATTATACTTTCATTACAATGAGGAAAAATTTACGAGAAGTAAAAAGAAGGTTATTAGGTCAAGAGTGGACCTATTTTGAGTTCTTTTCATAACATTGTTTAAACACTAATGATACATTCTTTTCATCTTCAAGTTATTACGACCAACTATGCAAGTTAACTAATTAGTTTGCATCATTCATGATGTGATTCACAATCCACTTGCTCCGATTAGGACTCCTTGTTTTCACAAATCATGTTACATAAGAAAAGGTACATTTCACCTGAGTTAACATTATAGAGGTTTTTCATCGAGTTTAAGTGATGAATCTTACTTTTCACTTTACTTTTAATTCATCATCTTAAGGATTCATTTTCGATAGTTATGGGTCAATTATAGGTTTCAACCATGAATTCTACTTCTTAAGTGATCCCATATTTAATGTATTCCCATCTAGGCCCAAGGGGTCTACTAACTTTTACAAGTCAAACTAGAGTGCAATATCCTTAATTCACAATACCTTGGTAACAACCTAAGGTATTCCATTATCAAGGCTACATGTTCATTATTTCATGAACATCGGTTTTTATCCACATTTATGTGTACAAGGTATGTATTCATGCCTCATAGTTGGTTTCATGATTTAATAGGTTGTTTTATCCCCTGTACAACTCTCCTTTATTAAATTCATTTTATCATCAATTTAGGCAATTTAGTTGGTTTGAGATCTCTCAAGGGCATACGATTTTAGTAGCGATCATTCCATAGTTTAAAATTATTTACCCTTGTTATAACTACATTTACGTGGTTAATTTGGTCATATGTTGGCATCGTTTTAGAACAATGTGATTCAAATAACACTTACTTAACACTTAGGGATTTTAAGACTACAAGGAGTACAACCTCATACAAGACAACTCATTTCAATGCTCTTAGACACTCAAGTAATAATTACATATTACAAGTGAGACATCCCAATAATTTTATGCATTTCAAATGCCTCCCAAGGAACTATTTCAATTGTTGGTTAAATATGCATCAGGGTTTCATTCATCTATAACCTTAAGAGAGGTGCACGATCTACTAACTTCAATAGCATTAAAGGGGGGAAAACTACACCCTATTATAAGACATTACAAGAGAGTTCAAAATCATTACCTCTCAACACCTTCGATCAACCCGAGGTAATCCACCACTACTCACCAAGGGAACACTTTCATATAAGAGGTACAAAAGGGTTGAATGCAAGAGTTTAATGCGCAGGTAATTTGACATGCAACCTCCACTCATGTAACTTAAACCTCACACGAGATCAATTGCAGGTAAAACCACCAACTATCTTTGGAAGGATTTGGCTACCCATAAGGGTGCCAAGGGAAATTATGCACAAGAGGATTAAACTTATACATGATATGATTAGACCTATGAAACCTCGACATGTTGGCCTCACTCACCCAAAAATGATAGGGTTCATACAGTATATTCACCACCTCATAAAATACTTAAGGGAATGGTCCTTAGTAAGACTTGTCATATGTGCAAAACAAGAGGATGATTAATGAGATTAGAGTATTTTATTAACATGATCAATGTTTATACCTTAAAAAAAGGATCAATTGGGAGGAGAGAGTACGACAAGGATTATAAAATCATATTTATTTTGATAGTTTGGGTAAGATGAGATTCTACCTATCATTGTGAGTGTTAAGGAGATAAATAAATAATTAACATCGTAAAATATTAGTTTATTATCTTTACAACATAGGTACAACATTGAGTACAGTTTCCCATCCATTTTGACACTTGTAAATATAGCCACATTGATATTTTCCTTTTCATAATGTACATAAGAACAATTCTTTGAACAATACTACATATCATTATTCTAAGGTAATACACATATTGCAAGATGAATATAAATTTTCAATGACAACTCATTAAATTCAACATATCACATCCTGAATTTCTCTTGTTAGGAGTAACCAACGCAAGGTCAGTCCTAGGACTGATATGGAAATCCCCTCCACTCAAGCATAAAATCCATGCATCCATCATTTCAAGCAATTCGAAATAGAAAGTAGAGAGAGATAGAGATATGGAGAGAGATAAAGGTCGTTTCTTCACACATTGACGTTGTATTGCATTTTTTAATTCTAGAGATGAGAGTAAGGAAGAGAGAGAAAGTCTAGAATGCATTCTCTTTTCTATTCAACATATTGTAAGCACATATATCTCGTATCTAATTTTCATTTTGTTTCAAACCCATCTACATTTTCAACCCATTTAAATTTTCGAAACCAACAAAACATTCATAGTTATTTCTAAAGAGAGAAAAGGGAAGAGAGAGAAGGTATATAATTCATTTTTTCTATTCACCATATCATAACCACATCCATCTCGTATCCAATTTTCATTTCATTTGAAACCCATATACATTTTAACCCATTTACATTTTCAAAACCAGTCAAAATTTCATAGTTATTTCTAAAGAGAGAAAAGGGAAGAGAGAGAAACATCATAATTTCTGAAAACCATTCATATAAGAATTTGATCAATTCATACTCTATAAAGTACGAAAAATATATCTACAAGGTTCCACGATTAGTTAGGAGTCAAACAGGACCCTTAGAAGGCGTGTTTAGCTATAGTTGCAATTTTGTGAAAGTTGGCCAAAACAACTAAAGTGCTTACAAATTAGGCCTTGAAAACACTCATTTTAAGTTCGAACATGAAGTTAGACAATTATTACTTTCTCCCCCGTATATAAATAATTCATTGTGTCGAGCGGAAGTTGATTACGACGAGCAGAGCTCAAGTTACAAAGGAAACTCCAGGGCTGGTTATCGTAATTGCGTCAGGAACTCTTGTCGCATGACCAATGGGCCCCAAAACCCACTTGTAAAACTAGCCTCCGAAAGTGTTTTCATTGAACTGAGGGTTGGTTACAATTCTCTTTTTGAAATTCTAGAGGTAGGATGCAGGGGTTTTTAGGTTTGCTCAAACAGAACAACAATTGTAAGCCATAGTTGATCACATTTTATTAAAATGTGTACGTCACTACAAGTGACTGATAAGCTAAATGGGATTTGAAACTCGACTTGGAAGGACATTAAATGAGTTCAAACAACTTGGTTAAGGTTCTCTTGGTGTCCTACGTTACCAAGGGTCATGCTAGAATTTTTGGATTTGTAGTACATTTGGGTGTGGTGCTCCATGCGTGTGACTTTTGAGGTCATATTTTTTGATGTTCTGGCAATTCTGGTCAAGGTAAGGTTTTATCATTTATTGGAATTACATTTCCTACTATTCAACATTTAATTTCCAAAAGTAAGAAATGATGAAAGCAAAATTTAGTGCAGAAGGAAAGGGGAACCCATACGTATTTTGCACAAAACTCGTGATCACCACATTCGATGAGACCGCATCACCTTCAGACATTTTGACAACAGTTTGCGGGCTTGCTCATGCTTCCTCAATGTTTCTTACAAGTCTTCCAAGGAATTTCCAACCACATTATAAGACGGAAAGCCACATTTCTTCAAGGTATTTAGTCAAACACTTTGCGTGTCTTCTGTATGCTCTCACAACCCAGCAGCAAAATACATACAATCACCACCAGTCTAATGACATCTTTGTGAGCCATTTGGTTAAATAATTTGCATGCCTTCCCTATATTTTCACATTTGCACACATGTCTAAGAGAGCACTTGCAACTACAACATATTGTAAATTCCCATTCCCAGTCCACTATGGTTTGGTGTATGTCCAAGACCTGTTTCAAATATCCTATTTTCAACGCCGGCTGAGAGTGATAACAAAGGTGGACTGATCACGTGAACACATGAATTCAAACATGTTGAAGGTTACTCATTATTCATATTCAATCTAATCCCAATTGTGACACTGAACCTTTTGGATATGTAAGGTAGAAGTGCAAAGGACATCTATGACCTTTAATCCATTTCCATAAATATCATTGGGCCATTTGATCCTCACATTGGGATATGGTGCATCCTTTGCTTCACAAACTGTATCAATTGATTCAAACACTACAAGAGAAACAACATATTGAAGAAGTGGAAATACACGACCATTTTCCATTGCTAAGTTGAAGGAGAACATCATGCAGCCCGATGGAGATTCTCACAATTGTTTACACGACCTCGGCCTTGAAATTGGGTATGTGCCACACATACCATGCCTAGAGGAAAAGCATGGAAATCAACGTCAAATAAAACAAAAGTGAAGCTTATATGGCCAAGGCACATTCCAAGTGGCTATATCAGATGAAAATATCCTTTTCTGATGCTATGGTGAATGTCCATGCCCTGTTCTAAGCTTTCATTTACAGCGGAGGTGAGGTGTAGGTTGGAGATGGGTTACGAGTCAAGTTTTACACACATCAGTTGCATTTTCTTGTAAGTTTATATTGCATTCCCAAAAATCTACTTTGTGCAAATCCAACAATCAGAGGCATTCCATGAAACTGCCTTTCTTCAAGGCATTTTTCAAACAGTTGGTGAGCCCTGTCTGTGCATCCACATCATTATAACAACGAATGTCATCCACTCCCCATTTATCAAACTCACCGCATTATGAAGAGGGGGCGAGCTGAAGAGGACGCTACACATTTCTTTGTGGCATTCATACAAACAGTTCACATGCCCTATGCGTGCTGCCACAAACACAAAAGATTAATGCAAGGTTGGAGGAGACGTATTAGGAGGAGCAACCAACAAGGAGGAAACAACTGGAAAAAGGCTATAGGAGGCGACTTTACCCCTGTCAATCGTATTTTATTTGAAAGAATTCAAGGCATTCTGAACAACCCCATTATGTACACGTCCTGTAATGTTTTAACCATGGTGCTCCAAGCGTTCATATCTTGAACATTTTGTCAAGAAACCCCCCTGCCCTCTCTAAAAAGGCCATGTTCCTTCCATTCATCTCATCTACCTCGCCATGCCTCATAAATTCGACCACCATCCCTCCATTTAATTCTCCATCTTTGCCATGCCATCCCTTTTCCTTTGTTATTATATATATTTTAACTCTTTAATATATGTGTGTAATTATTTTGTTTTATTGAAATGTGCACTACATTTCCCTCCCTTTATAAGAGAATCGTCCTCGATACGACATAACACCGAGGGTGCAAGGGTAATTAAGTTAGGAATTCAACAACGACAAGACCGGTCTAGGGAGAAGATTTTTGTCACTAGAACACGACCACAAGGAAGTCAGGAAAGTTTTGACAATTTCTTAAATTTTTAATGTTGTGAATATTGGTAGTTTATGTGAAGATGTGATATGGGTTTGAAGATTGCTCTGATACCAAATGTCGTGACCACAATTTTGACACAAAAATACAACAAAAATACCAGAATAATTTTTTTTGACTTACATTACTTGATACATGACACCACATGGGATCACTTAGGATAATACTCAACACATGAGACATTTGCACAAACATGAACCCACATATATAACATGAAAACACATGATGCACATAAAAGCCACATTTCCCCAAATGAAAAAGTACAACAATGATCTCAATAAAATATACACTTACATATATGCACTTTCCATGAGGGACAAGGTATTTGATATAGTGAATGCACAACCAACATATCATAATAGATAGTGGATTTTGGCCCATTGTTGTAGCCTAAAATACCTTGCAAATGTGTGTGCTTGGATTAGAGGCATAGGGATGGTCTTACTCTCCAATATAATTCCTAACATAGGGAAAAATATGAGCTTTGGAATAGTTACAAACAACCATCCAATAATGAATTAAAGCAATTTGTTAGATGCAAGAATGGGAAAAACTACATTATGCATGTAAACTAGTTAACAAATGCTTTGGTAGTGGACTCATATCTTGTGCACGTGCAATTGAATTGGAGACCCTCGTAGCTCTTTGATTCTCATGTAGGCATGGTCATCTTACTTTATCCTTGCATGATTTTTAATGTTCTAGTTTTCCCTAAATTCTAATGGAATTGTTAATCAACTAAAGAAGAATAATTTGTTTAGGTGAATTAAATGAAACGAGTTATTTTAATAAAAAATTGCACCTTTGTTTGTACACAACAAGAGCATTAACCATGAAAACTACAATACTAGCTTTGGAAATGGAAATCACATGGTTGGCAGGTTAAATGGGAAACTTAGTAAAAACTACTTGACGACCTTGTGTAATGATAATAAAACAAGTATTTCATGGATGCGCAAAACATCCTTATAAACCCCGAAATGAGAAAATAAAGCTTTGGCCGTGTACCTTATCGCATGGAGTGTTCAACTGAACCCTAGTTCGTCCCTTAGATGTTCGTTTGACCTTGTTTTGTCACACGTTTAGGAGCTCAACGAGCTAGTTCGCAACTTTAAACAATTGCTGAAAGTTTAAAATGCAGTTTGGTTTTGACCCACAATTTTAGCTTTGGGGGTAGAAATGGTTTATGGTTTCCACATACCTCTATTATTTCTATGTGAAAATCACTACCAACCCTCATTTTGGAGAAGAACATCCCACAAAATAGTTTTCCAGATAGGTGTTGTAGGCCTCTGGTTGTTGGGTGACGATACTTCTGGGTTGTTTTGAGTGTATTTTCTCCATTGATTTATGCTCCAGAATCAGTTACGATAGTGATTTTGTTTGATTCCTGTTTGTCTCAGTGATGCTTCTTGGATGGTATATTCTCTACATGTCCCCCACAAAAATGAAGGAGAATGGGTCGGAATGGTTTGTTTAACAAGAAATGAGTTGTTAGTCATTGGTCCAAAGCATGACTATGATCGAAAGCTATACATTTAATAGCTCACACTTGTATTTATCTCCCTGATGATTTTGTGGGCATTCATTTGTAATATAAGTGGAGAGTTTTTTCATATGACCTTACGTAGACAAATATCTGATTAGGTTTTACCTTGCAATCCAAGGCACTTTGTGGGTCTAGATCATCCTGAGAGTGGGGGATTACCTCCTTGAACCAATTTTGGAGAATATATTGGAAGGTGTCAAGACAATGTTAAGCATATCTCATGTCATCTTCAGATCCCTTCTCCTCTCTTTTGGCTTTTATAAATGTAACGAGTTGACATAAGTGAAACTTATCATCTCTTGAAAAGTGCAAAAAATACTCTAAATCCAATTGGTTTTTGGAGTTTTTTGAGTCTGTGCAGACCCTTTTGCTTGAATTTTAGTTAAATGCATTCATTGCCAGTAATTAAGTGAACTCATGAGGTGATTATAGGTATTTCGGGACATGAAGATAATATCTAGTTGATTCTATTTATATCTATCCTTTGGCTTATGTTATTACATCTTGGACCTTTCTCTATTGTAATATTGTATAGATGTGTATGATTTGTATGCTACATAATTTCAATCCATTGCGTCATTTATACAAAGGATTATAGACTGTTAGAATGGTGAGTGATGGATTGTGGCTCTTATTGGTATCCCCTAGGAACAAATAGGCATTCTATCCTGGGTGATTTCCCTTGATCTCAGGGAGAGTGATCCCTTGCATACTTCGTGCAGATATCACCATTCTTAATCAGAAATTTAGTGACTCTTTCATCCCTGCAACTTTTGCATAGTTTTTAGTTAGATTAAAGTAGTGGCTAATCTAGAATTTTAAGGTAAGAAACTTTGCATTTTTCTAGAGGTTTATCTCAAGGGGTTAAGGTCTCACACCTTAGAGATACTCATTATTGTTTTGCAGAGACTCTTGTGTGTGAGCTCGAGTAGTTTAAAAAACTGAAAATTAGAAGGGCTGCATCACAAATATATGCTTAACTATTGCTATTTCAGGAACCTCCTAGATCTCAACAGGTAATAAGAGTCATTCCAAGTTAAGAATCCTCATTGAGCAAGTAATGTATAGCCATGTAAACATACACATCGAATTGCACCCTATAGGATCTGGTATTCATTCAAACAATCTATAGAGTTTAGAGTTAGGTTCTTTGTAGGAGTTATATGTAATGCATGCTGAAGTTCATATGGGATGCATGTTGAAATTTAAGGCTTCCAGAGTCACTTATGTCACATGTGGGATATTTTGCCTAAGCACATTTAATTATATAGTTGTCTTGAGATTAAGCATAGAGGGCTTCTTATGCATGTGGTTATAGTTAAGGTACAATGTTTACTAAATAGTGACATGAAATATGCTAAATACAAAGTATTTGAAATGGGTGTCATTGGGATGATAAGTCAATCTCAGGATGGGCTAATATATTGTATATTTCATAAAATCATATTGATCAAGTAACTGAAGGTACTGTTCTATGTCAATCTCCTAGTGTAATGGAGACAAATTTGGTAAACCACATACTGCAGCGATTACAACATCATGTCAAGTTATGACAAAAATATTTTTGACTCAAAATTAATAGGTGTTCAAACTCGAATTCTATGTCCAAGAGTGTTTTCGCGATTAATTAGATTGCCTTCTCCATAGCAGATGTTTGTTGAGAGATATCTTCTAAGTGATCAGTTAAATGGATGTCAAATTGTAAGGTTAAATTTGACTTTCCAAGTGATGGTCTTGAGTAGACATCAAATTTTAGAGTATAAATCACACACGAATATTCCCACGCCATTACATCCCACTTCTAACTGCAATTGTAGAACATGTAATTCACGGAGGTGCCTTGACTATTAGGAAGAAATTATGATTTTACTTGGTGCTTGTGAGATAGATGTGTTTGAACCACTTTGGTGTTATGTGACTTTTAACACTCTTGACCTTGTATTGTCCCTTATAACTCTTGTTACTTTTTATTCCTTATTCGTCTCGGTTCCCTTATTCTATCCCTATTTGGTGTTCGAAACCTATTCCTCATCTTTCTCTTACTCCAAAAGCTTACTCTCTTTTCTCCTTTTATCTTGAATAAAAAAATATGGAATGCATTCCCTTGAAACCAATGTTCACCCTTTTCATGTGATTAAGTGTACTTGTATAAGTTAAATCTAAAATGAAATAAATCATGTATAACATTGTGAATAATAATATATGCTTACATGATAAATGATTTTGAGACCTATAAGGTTATATAAGGGAGTTTTTAAAAGGCAATTAAGATGGAACCGTCTTAAGTTAAGTGTTAAATGAAATAAAAGAAATGGAACCTAGAAAAGGAAAATGTATGTTTTCATGCTATGTGTGATTCAAACCTTTAAGGCTAATAATAGAATATGAATACAACAAATATTTAACCATGAACGTGTGACATTGTGGAAGGTGCATATTTGCGATGTTCATGTTGTGGTTGTGTCATGGTTTCATACTTGCTCATTTATATAAGTGTGGCGTTGGTTTACATATTTTGTCATCTTGATATTTACATGTTCTTCATGTTGGTGTAAATGTGGAATGTGGTGTTGTGCAATCTCTTGTGATTCTTTATGGTGTCACATAGTTGTATCAAGTAACATGAGAGTAAAAAAAATTATCCTAGTGTTTTTGGTCGTGTTTGAGTCCCACATGGGTAGGCACTACATGGTGGGATTGGTTCTGAATAGTTTGTTGGAACCTCATGTGAATAATTTGTGGAAGCCTTACATTTGATGGCTGAAAATTAGATCTTGACTTTTGATAAAGTTAGTTATTATCTATTAGAAAAGGAACACAAACAAAACCAAACAATTGAGTCCAATTTTGGACAATCAAAGGGTAAACTGATTGCTCAATCAAAGAGGAAGTGAAAATGACACTTTGGTGAATCTTCTAGATACTAGGGAAAATTCCATTACTGTCATAATGTTGGGTATCTCAAAAAGGATTGCTAGAAGGAAATGTATGATCTTTCCCAATAGAACAAAAAGCCACAAGATGAGGTAAATAAGGAAACCATTGCAAATGAACAAGATTTTAAGGAAGATCATGCTCTCTAATGTCTTATGACATCGTACTCAAATTACATTATTACCAGTTGTTGGATCATTGAATCTGACGCATCCAAATATTTTTCATGTCAAACGGGTAGTTATGTATCATTTGTTACAATCACAAATTATTCTGATTCAGTTGCATTCGTTGATGAAGAGTCACTTGCAATAGAGGGGATAGAATTGTGATGAATCGTGGTCAAACACTATTAATAAAGAATGTTAGGTATGTTCCTAGCTTACATGAAAATATTTTATATTTTTATCAGTTAATATAGAATCCCAATATTTTTGTAAATTTATCTAGTGAAAATTCTCTTGTGTTAGATGTAAAACAAGGATGGGTGATTTTGCTAGGTATTGAGCATGGTGGCCAATATAGGCTAGTTTAATTTTCTACAATAAACTTAGAAGCACATGTGGAAGGAGACTCCACCATTCAAGATGTACTGGAGGATGCCATTCTTCATAGGAATGTTGACCTTTATCCATTTAACCTACATGCGTTAATTGTGGAAGGAATATCCACTAATGTGTAGGATGCAGGCATATGAAATGCCCAAATTACAAGATGTGCAAGAGGCACATGGTGATATGAAAGAACATTCCACACAATCATAGGAACCGAATCGAAGGACAATAGATCATGGACACTTTTATCATCATGTTTAAGATTTTTCACAATGGGGGGAATAGATGGGCGAAAGGAATAGTAGTTACTTATCCTTACATGGAGTTCTCTGTTACTATTATTATTCTACAAAGATGGTCACATTTTAGTCACTTTTCTCCATAGTAGTTTGGTTTGGTTGGAGGGTATCTGTAACGTCTTGATTTTTAGAAGCTACTATGATAACCTCTTTTCATGATGTTGTAATTGTGGAAATGAGGATAATTATGTTAAGATATATCTTGTAATATTAAAAAGAATGTGTTACTGATCTGGACCCTTGTTTACTATAACTTGTTTACTTGGGACAGAGGTCATTATAACTTGTGTTTTGCAAAGTGTGAAACAACAGTCTGCTTCTGTGTTTGATGAACTCTTATTGTTGTTGACAACACACCTTGAATCAATTCCATTGATCCAAGGCATGCTGCAGCCTTCTTTGTGATCGCTTTGTCGGTTTATTTTCTATATGGAATGAAGTCTGAAACCAGACTAAAGGTCATTATAAATTTTACAGAACCTAGTGACAAGTATAATTATTCAGCACCATGTTGCCAATGGAAAGGTTTGATTTCTGAACTACATACACATAGTAATGTCCGAGAGCGTAAGGCAGTAAAAGTTTTGATACAAGAGCACAAGGTATAGATATGCGTGTTGGATGGAACGTCTTGCATTGTACTAGTTATGAACGCCAGTCGGTAAAACTTGTTGGAATATGTTAAGTAAAATACTATGGGGATTAAATTCTAACCTATAACTATGTTTTAGCCTATAACATAGCTACTACCCTATGTGGATTTTAAATTAAATGGGATGTAAAATTATGGCAAATCCTAATGACTTGTGACCTAGGTGGAAAACCTAACTATGGACAATACAACCTAAACTATTGCTAACCTAAGGAGGGGACCTATGGACACATGCTGATGAGTGGATAAGAAGGGAAGGTTAGAAATTTAATAAAGGACAGTAAATGATGTCCTTGCAGTTTTCAACGCCAAGTTTGGCGAGAACATGGAAAAGTTGGAGATATCCAACTAGCAATGTAGCTAAAAAGGAAATTACATGCAAAAATTTAAAAATGGAACTCGCCAAACCTGAGTCGGTGGTGGCGTGGAAATTAAGGAAAAAGTAATGCATTCAATGCATTCATTGATCTCAGTCTTGGTGACCAGCTCGCCTTGGAAAGGGGATGGAGGAAATTTTGTGGTTATTGTGTTCATTCAGGTTTTGAGTTTTGCTCTGCATTTCTTTATGGTTCTTTCAAACTTACAACCATTCTAGTCATTGTTGCTGTTGTTTGGAGTAACCACGACTATTTTTGAGCCTGTGGAAGTTAGGAGATTGTTGGGAAAGCCTTGTTGTCACCGTGGAGAAGAATAGATCCTGTGGGCGTGGACACAGTTTTCTTCAAGCCACAAGAAATTTTACAGGCATGTTGAGCTCTTCTGTTTAAACCATTTTGCTCTTTGTTAAGCATCTTCATTAAAAGAACTTTGCTGTTAAAATTGTGCGTTCTTGTAAAAATGAAATGATAAAATGATTCGGTGCAACCTCTGGTTTGAGTTGTCATTATAAAATAAACACGATTTGGGTATTCTTGTTGCATTTTGAAGATAATGGGTGTTTTCCTTACTGAAATAATTAATGAAACGAGTTTTCTCTCTCTACTGTTTTGAATTCTGAAAGTCATGGGTAATAGGGTTTCATTGTGCATTATGGGTCGATCTTGTTGAAGGTGACAACAATGTGTAAACTGTTGTCTATGATTTGGGTGCGCTAATGGATATGGAAAGCCGTAAAAATGCTTGACAAGACTTTGTATGACTATTTCTCTTGTCATATTACAGCATATGGCGTATGAATCCTCCCAGGGATAGTAAGATCATAGTAGCATCGTCTTACCCTTGCGTGATTCTAAAAACGATATCAATGTTCTCCTTATTTGGTCTTGAAATCCGTGATATGATTTTTTGGAATGAACTTCTGATCTTAAATCTGGAGTAGAGTAGTCTGGTCTATTTGAATGGATTGAAATAGAGCTTATCAATTTATATTCTGTGTCTAGTTGAATTCGATGATGAATTTATATATTTATATATAAAAGAACTGCAGTCTAAACTTCTTCGCTGTTTCATTAAAACTGAACTGAAGTTGATTTCTTACTCTGGTGTTTGAAAAATGATCTTCATTGTTATTCATTATGATAATTGAATCATGATTTTGTTGTTAGCTGTACATTCTTGCTTGTTTCAGACCTAGCTGGAAATGTTCGTATTATTACGATGAATAGCATTATGGGTATATAGCTAGCTGTACATTCTTGCTTGTTTCAGTATTCTAGCTGAGAAATGTCTCGTTTTGGTTTAATAATTATTGAGGAAATGATTTTAATTGAAAGATTCAATTATTTTTGATACTTGCGGAATCAGATGCAAATGAACTCCGGCATGCTTCCATGAATAGTAGTTAGTAAGTTTTATATGCTAAAATAGACTTGTTAGAAGAAACCATCTTATGGGAATAGGTCTGTACTAACTAGTTGATATTCGGCAAGGCATTGAGAAGAGATAATATGATTCTTTTTCCTTTCATTTGATTATTGACTTAATTGTTCTCTCTCTTTGACTGTTATCATTGATTGTTATCACTTCTTGTTTAAATCATCCAGTTCAGTTGTGATGAAAAGAAAGGGAATATTCGATGGGTAATCGGAAGTAATAATTATTTTCTTCTCTTATCCAGTTGAAATTCTATAATTGATATTGAATGAATTTCTTACTGCCTTAGGCATAAGCAATTGCATTTAATTGTTGTTTTCCTTTTTTTTCTGATTTGAAAGAAGTATTATGCTGCTTGTTGAATTCTGAGAAATGACACCAGTGTTGTCACGGTGAATGACTACATTTCTCTTCTGCATTTGATTGTTTGAAATTAAATGAGTAGTACGAAAGGGAAGTAGTTATGTTTGAATTCTTAATTAAAATTCATCTCTTGAAATTTCAACTATTATAAGGGAATGGAATTGATAGTAATTGCATTAGAACAACATTATATACATATGTGTATTAGCTCTTACAAATGTTTTAATCTGGAACTATTTATAGGAAAGTACTTCTGGTAGTAATTGTTTTAAATACGGAATGAACCCCCTTGCGTTATTGGAATAAAAATAGTAAGGAAATATGAATAAAGTGTTGCGCGTTGTAGTAATTATTTGGGAGAAAGTTAGTAAATATTTTTGTTTGATTGTGATGGTAATTAGGGGATTGGGTTGTTAAGTTGTTCATCCTTATCAGCACTTAATTCGTAGATGATGTCCATCTCAATTTATTAAATGTTTCATAAAAGCAGAGTTCTTTTATTGAGACAGTTAATTAAGAGCACCTCATTTTAATGATAAGTGCTTAATATGCTCAGTTCAATGAACTGACCCGTGCAAGTAAATTTTGCAGATGGTTTCCATGAGTAAAAATGAAGACATGTTGTTTTTTGATGCTTCTTCTAATTAGCTAAGGATGGATCGTATCTGAGAATTTATTATTCTTCTACAAGGAAATGGAAAAAGAGAAAGATGTATTCTCTTCTTTATGAGTTGTTAATGTTGTTTGGCATGAATGAAGTCTCGGTTGTATGGGCTTGTAAATTGTATAAATTTTAATCTTGAGGAGTGAGTACAAAGGAAAGGTGTGTTATTTTAATGGTTGTACTACCTTGGAACTGTTTGAATAAGATTGAGAATATAAATTTTATTCATTGAATTTGGATATATTCAAATGATGGTTGATAGATTTTAAAAGGGACATAATATCTATTCTTTACTTGAATACAACTTTTAAGTTGGAATGTATAATTAATTCATACTTAGGTCAATATGGATTTTAAATTGACATTTGAAAAGAGTTAAGTGAATATGAATTCTTAAATGAACGATATTCAGAACTAGTATATAAGCTAATGAATATAAATAAAAGAGACAATTGAATCTTGTATTCTGATTTCATTAATATCCTTGAGATGTTTGATTAAGAGGATATTCGGTATCAGGAATCATATCTCCTCGTAACAAACCTTAATTGAAGTAAGGTTATAGTGAATAAATGAATACATTCATTTGGAATTAGGCCTCATTTAAATGACGTCTAATAAGATGGAATTCTGAATTTAAATTCAGTTGTGAATAAAACTTGGTTAAGTTTAGTAAGTTGATCTTACTACGTTAAGCTGTAGTGGACTGTTAGTCCGAAGCTTAAATTAAGGAACTAAGATGGAATTAAGCAATCCTTCAGTAAGAGGAGTAAAGGCATATTAAGCTTTAAAGACAATATAAGTCTCTCTTAGCTATGCAACTGTAACAAATAGTGAGGTTAGAAGATCAACATGGTTGCTGAAGCTTATTCTTAAAATACTTAAGATTATAATCTAATCACACTTCTAGCTGGATGTGTATCCCTTGATGAGAGGATTCTGTAGGACCTTTGCACACGCCAGCTGTAATTTGGTGTCTTCATGAAGGTGGGGCCTTCATGACGACACAATGTTGCAGCTGACATGTTACAACGCCTTCCCGAATCGAATCATCAAGTTTACATAAGCTGGGACCAAGTTACTTGGATGATGATAGGAATGTGACCGTGTATACGGGGTGACTCAGGAAGACTAAAGGTAACTAGACACATGCAGTCGTCTAGGGTCGAAAAAGTATGTTTACGTACCTTTAGCCACTGAGAGTGTCTTCCTATACTCTTTCATATTGCTACTTTGGGTTAAAGTTTAACCTTGGACAAGAGGACTGACAGAGGTCAGAAAAGACCATTCTAGATAACAGATGAAGTGAGGTGAAGGACATATTCCATTGATGTGTATAACATCTAGGAATATAATCATGCAAAGAATGTGAAAATATTTGGCCAAAGTATCGCAAGTTGCTGGTTGCGTTGTCCTAAACACCTAGTTTAAGAAGCAGGATTTCAGATGAATATCGGTAACATATATTCAGATAGGCCTTGGTGTCACTCAGATTTCACCCTGAAATCTGTGACTACCCTATCCGAAAATTTTTCGTACTTTTAAAATAATGGGTCGTTTGTTGTTTTTATTTCCTGAAAGTTCTTGCATTGCATCAAGATAATCCCAAAGAGCCATATTAGCCCTTTTCGCCAAATACCCAGATGCCCAAAATTGTTTTATTCTGTCGTCGAGATTTGTCTGGAGGAAATTTGTATTTAATTATTTTGAGCCCCGTATGAGGCTATTTGCGCTCTGTTTTAACTCTATTATGAGCGAATATGTTATTATTCCTATGTGCCATAAGGGTTTTAACTTGGAATAAGTTTTGGGCTTTATTTGTAACTTTTGGCAATTTTTCATGTTTTTGTGGTGTCCCATTTCATTTTTTGTGAAATTTCTCTGGAACAATTCCTTTGCCGGGTAAGCCCGATTTTTGGCCTGGAGCACCTGGAAAACATATACGCACGTTATGCCGGGAGGAAGTCACCATCGGAGGTCTGGATCACTGGGAAAAAGTGAAGTCGTGCACAGAAAAGCCCCTGCGGGGATGGGCGCATTTTTGGAAAACAAAGGATTTAAGCTGCGATGGGAAAAATAGAAGCCGTAGGCATGATGAGAATTTTATACCTGCCTAGCAGGGTACTTTTTCCCATGTTATAAAATTCACTTAAGCTGTAGTGGGAAAAATAGAAGTAGCAGGCAGGTGGGAATTTATTGCCTGCCTTGCAGGGTACTTTTTACCGTGATATAAAATTCACTTAAGCTGCAGTGGGAAAGTTAGAGGCTGCAGGCAGGCGGGAATTTATTGCCTGCCTTGTAGGGTAAAAATTCCCATGGTGAAATAAAAGAAAAGTGACTTAAGTGAAATCACGGGATTTTATTGCCTGCCTTGCAGGGTAAAAAATCCCATTGTCAGAAATTCTTAAAAATAGAATTCTATTATGCAAAAAAGTGCGACCCACATTGGGTGAATAATAATGCATTAAATAAATATTTTTAAATATTTATTCACCCAATTTTGGCATCTAGGCTTGTGGAAAAGTCAACAAAAGCAAAGGGGAATAAATCAATTGGAAATAGAATTCTAAAATTAAATAAATTTAATTTATTTAATGCAGCCCCTTTTGAGAAGGAATTAATACTTTTTAAAGTATTAAATGATTATATTAATTCCTATTTTCAGTGGCTATGGTCAAAGCACACTGTGAAGCTTAAGTGAAGTGAAGTGTGGATGATTAAATTGGATTAATTTAATTTATTGGATGGCTGTCCTTAAACATGCTATTTTTAAAAGAGAAGAGCATGATTTTTAATTAATTAATTGCCTTTAATTGTTAGGGCAATTATTAATTATAGAATTGTGAAGGTTATATAAGCATGGGCAGCCATATGGGTGAATTATTTAATTCACAGGTAAAGAATTGCAGCCAAGAGAAAAAGTGCGCCCCCATTTGAAGAAGGATTTTGCTCAGGCAAGGTGGAAACAAGGCTAAAAGCTTCCAGATTTGGTGCATGCTTTGAAGAAGGTTGATCTTTGTCTGCATAATTGTTTGCACAAGTGTTACAGGAGCTGAGGTGTTGTTGAAAGGATTCATGCTCTTTTTATGTGCAAATTAAACACCATTTTTTGGGGCAGCAGGCTTGAAAAGTGCAGATTTTTACAATTAAAATTCACTATTCATGCTCCGGTGGCCATTTTTGTCTGAATAAATTGCAGGAATTCATTACAGGTGCTTTATAAAGGAAAAGGAGTTTTTATCAATGTCCAATACATTGCATATATCTTCCGAATCTGAAGAATTGTCTAGATCTGCACCAATATTAAAGAATTCTAGTCAACTAAGAAGAAAAAAACATTCAGACAAAGATAGACAAAGCTATGGCGAAGAAAGATGAAGAAGAAAGCACAACGGAGTCATGCATCACTTCTAAATTTACAGATATTGGAGACATAGATCTAGGCTCGAAACCTCTTGCTGAATTGATAGACAAATCCAGTGTAGGAGAAAATTCACTCATGCGTGCAGATTAAAAGTAGTGGAATTATTCGAGTTGCAGCTTTTCCATCCATAGCCCAGTTGTCAGAATTTGTTATGCAGGTGCAGATCCATATCTAGATGCAGATGCAGATGCAAATCCATATGCAGATCCAGATCCAGATCTTATAGTTGCAAAAGCTTCTGGCACAAAGGCTTCATCCTCTTGTTTCGAATGCAGCCCATGAAGAAGAGAGTGCGTGGAAAATTCCTTCCAAAATCTTGTGCATGTGCTCTCATCTTCCAGTTGAAGCTTTCATTGAATTATCATTCACCCGGAGTTCTTTCCAAAATTTTAATTGCTAATATGCAATTAAAAATAAGGATGATGATTTATCTACGGCAAACATTGCATTGATGCATGTACTGGAGAAGAACTGCAAAAGCTTCAAGGATAAAAGAGAAGACAATGCGAAGGCAAAATTCCAGCTTGCTTCCAATTCCAATTGCTTGCAATTCTAGCTTGTTTCCAGATCCAGCCACTTCAAGATCCAACTAATTCCAGCTTGTTTCCAGATTCAGTTTGAATCAGCTGCATGTAGACATGAAAAAGGACAAAGTTAGCTTTCCTCTTCCTTCTTCTTTCCTCCGATAAAGTCAGCTTTCCTCTTCCTTCTTCTTTCCTTCGACAAAGTAATTGAGTGATCAATTCAATTATACAACTTAAGTGATTGGTTTAAAAGCCATTACTTGAAGAAGTCAACTACTTAGAGATAGGTGGCGGACGTGCAAAATAGAAGGTTCTATTTTCAGTTGCAAATCATACATGTCATGCAAAGAGGAATTCCAGGAAGGAGATTGCCAGTTGTTTCTTTTCCGACTTCCACATGTCCCAGTTCAACTCAAAGCTTCCTACTTGTAACTGCCCCTCTACATTCTATAAGTAGAGGAAGAACCTTCGGGTTAATAATCGATCAGAATTTGTGAGAAGCAATCTTGTGTTCTAGACTTTGTGCTGAACCCCTGAGAGCAACTTGGAGCAAAGGAATACAAAGGAGCAGGTTTCCGGAGAACTTTGTGTCACGGTGTACTGTGTTTCTTGCTTTTAATCTTAGATCTCTTAATAGACTTTGTGTTATTTCAGATCTGGATCTAGAGCTGCCTTTGTTTTATAATTCTGTGTGTTCATATCTATTAAGTTTCTTCTATGTGCATGCAATTAGCTCTGCTATCTACTAATTGGGATGCACATCTTCCTCATTTCTTCTCTGTGTTTCCTTTACTTCCTTCTTCTATAACTTTCCTTTCTTAAACAGCTGCTTACTTGCTGCAAAACTTCTTAGTTATGGTTCATGAACTAAGTGGTTAAAGTAAAACCCCTGATAGATAATAACACATTTTTATTGACAAATCTGACATGGGAGCCTCACCGGTTAAATGAGGGAGATTTATCTCATGACTGCCTAGGTTTGATGCTATGCAGAAAATCTAGCCAACAGGCCTCTTAAATGGAATACTTCGATAACTGAAATTGGTAGGGAACCAAGTATACTTAGTATACAATGCATGGGTTAACATGAAGGATCGGTGAGTAGCCAAGGCATGAAATGAGAGATCGTTGAACTTCGAGCCATAAATGGGAGATTGGTAGTTCTTCGAGTCATTTACAACAGCATATGGTATTTTTTATATGATTGAATGGCATTGAATGTGTGTTCCATATTGTAAATATGTGAAGAGAGAACATTGGTTTTAAAAGTAATTGTGTGATCTAAATTACATTGATTGGACAAAGAACAATTATTAAAACTTGGTCGTGTGTTTTGAATTACATAATTCAGAACAGAGAACATTCTATAAAAAATTTTCCCCTTTTTCTAATGTCTTAAAATGGGGACGTTACAGTATCTCAAAGTGCTTTCCTGAACAAATTTTTGAGCATGGAGTTCTATATGGTGCTTCCTGAAGATGTCCAAGTGCATGATCGAGATTAATTGGATTGCAAACTTATAGAGTCTTTGCATGGACTCAATAAGGTTCCACAAGCCTAGTACAATTTATTCAATCAAAATTTTGATTAATTGATTTTGGAACTATGAAGAATGTGTTGGACCTCTTAACCAATGAAGGTTCATTACTGGTCAATGAGTCACTCAACGAACACTTAGTGGAAAAATTTCTATATCATATGTCCACACGACCAGATCTCTGTTTTGTTGTTAGTTGTCTTTTTCAGTATATGACTACAACTAAGCTCTTACATTGGACAAAAGCAAAACATCAAAGGACTGCAACTTTTAACATACTAAGGAGCAACCTATAGAGTTAATGACTACTACTTCGTCCCATCTTGTTTGGAAAATTCTAGGACAAACATGGATTTGTTTTTGGTTTATTCATTAAGGGGGGTATTGAATATAATGAATATATTTATACACATACATGTTGGTATTTTTCTAACTGTAATTAGATATAAACTGTCTCAAAATTATTTAACTACATTTGTAACTGCTTCTAACATAATAAAATGAAGGACACATTTATTTTGTGTGTAGTCCAATTTTTCTTCATTATTTTCTCTATTCACATCTTCCAACACTTCTTAAGACTATATATTATTATAACTACTTTTTCCCTTCCAAGAAAAATGATGATTAACGAGTGGATAGAGACCAAGGAAGAAATTAGCGCCGAGGTTAGAGCATTGTGAGTAGTTTCCTAGGATGCTTTGAGCGAATATGTATTTAAAGACTTAAATTAGTTTAAACCAAATGATCCACTACTTAAGAACGCAAGGGTTATCCTATCATGTGAAATGTTAACATGACCTTGAAAAAACCTTATCAAATAATGGATTCTAGGGCCAAAAATTGATAGGCTCTTTTACAAATCTCTCATTGGGTATTCCATTGATATTTGGCCCTATTTGAATTGTGTAAAAATTTGGATCTCTAAGAGATGGGGCAGCTTTAAGGATTTGAGTTTCATGGGAAGGGAAATTTTCATCATCATATACAACAATAGAGAGGACAGGGATCATTTTTCCTATGTTCTTCAAAAAGGTTAGAATCTTCATTTATCCATGGACACTACACTTCAATGTGGATAAAAATTTCTTGGATTTAACCCCAATTTGGATGTGGCTCTTCAATCGTCTATCAAAACTGCATGATTTCCAACTCCCTTTATTAATTTTTTATGTCGAACAAAGGCCATTGAGGAGAAAACCTTGCGACTTGCACAAGGTTATGTCAAAATGAACTTAACGAATCCTTTTCCAACTGAGATTAATATTTTCTCATGGATATCCTTCTCTCAAGATATTGAACATGAGTCCTATCCAATAAGATGCCATTAAGTGGGCCATCTGATGAGGGATTATCCTAAGACTCAAAGAAAGCCTCACCAGAACATGAAAAATTTCACCACTACACTTTTCCACCCAAAATCTAGTCAATGGTGGTAGGGTTAGATCAATAGAAGCCTTAGATTAAATAAACAACATCCTTGGTGGCTTGGTCAAAGGAAGGATTGTAGTTGGAACATGATGCACTTAGTGATACCTGTTGGAGCTCAAAATTGCACCCTGCTCTGAATCACGAAGATCCAAAATTTTGAGGCAACATCAGACTGTCTCCAAGTGTCAGACTTACTGCTTGAGATATACCTCTAGATAAAGCTGAATTCCTTGTTATGCGAATTTTGGAAAACCCGCACAACACAAACTACTTTTAATGTTAAACTAATCCTACATCTAATCCTACTCTAATATTTCAAAGGGACCAGGGAGAGAGAGATGAAAGGAATGGGAAAACTAAGCTAAAGGGCAGTGATAACACTAGGAAGAAGGGTGGTCACTCTCCACGAGGGGAAGAAAAGGGGGACAACACAAGAGGAAAGGGCTAAAAAATGTGCCACAATCCAAAACCATGTAGAATAACCCCTTCCGCACATGTACAACACACAAATATGGAAAAATATGCAGATGTGAGACACACAACATGCCAAAGAAAGAACATAGAGGAAATGACGTAATAAACATGAGAATAGGAAAGAGAATATCCATAAACACTTGATTTTATTGCTTAAAATATGCACATTCAGTTACAAAAATGGCAGAAGGTGAAAAATACATTTTTAGAGGCCAAATACGAGGTCTAAAACTCATGGGAAGTCAGCCATCATTTTGGCATGGTGTTGTTACAGCAAGAGGATATTTTTTACAATGCACGAGTTCCAAATTTATAAAGAATGAGAAGAAAAAGAGAGAAGGAGAAAGAGATGCCAAAAGAAGAGACTCAACTACCAAGGACCAATCGTCATAGATATTTTTAGAGAAGTATGGGTACTTGACATGGCTTCTATTCCACGCCATCATATTTTACAGGAGAAGAAAAAAAAAAACAGGCACAAATTTGAGATTCCTTATGGAGTTTGATGTCTCTGATTTGATATGTGGCCTCTATCGTGTCTTCCACAAATATTACTCAACTCCACATACATCATACTACCCACGCTCTAATTTTTCCTTTCTCATGGAATTTCACTATTACAGTTTCCTCCATAATTCCAAAAGAATTATCCTTCATTATTCGACGTTATGGTTTCCGTAGTTTTGATTCGCACTCGAAACCCATAGAAAACTATTGCCTTGTTTTGTGGCCCTTCTATTGTGCCTTAGACCACTCACAGAACCCTATTTCCATATTCTACGAAACTCCTTGTTTTAGAAGTATGCAAAACACTAGGATAATGCTATGCAGCTTTCGAACTTATCCATTTATAAATTTCTCCTCCTTGCACTTGGCGGATTGTTTTAAGTGCATTGCAACCTTGCTTGAGTGAACTCAACCTTTATCATTGTCCGCACAACACTATCTTTTCATAAAAAATGACCTAAGTTCTGAACTTCTCATTCCTTTGTTCATGCATTCCATGGAAGACTAAATCAATGTCCCGTAGCTTTTCAAATAAAAAAATGGTTAATTCTATTTTGATAAGTTTTTCAAACTTATATGGGGTCTAATTTTGGAAAACAAAACCCTTTCTTTACCTTCTACTATAACAAACCATAAAAAACAAGAAATTGTCATAATACCTGTTAAATCCTACCCTCCAAATATTTGTGATTGGGAAGAGACAGAGAATAAAATCACAATGACCTAGTATGGATGCAAGAGAATAGTGAGCAATCACCAAGGCTTAAGGGCTTGAATCTCTCCAATGGTTGAAAAGGTCACATTGAAAAGAAATATTTCAACAGGAGAAGAGGTTGCCAAGAAAGCCTTAAGTGACATTTCACCCAATGTCTTGCAATGTTGGACAAGAAAATTCATCCAATTTTTTTCCCAATCAAATAGCAAAAAGGCCCCAAATGTCTCCCTATTGCAAAAGATGAGCAAAACCATTTGAAGTAAAAAAGTGAACTAAGGAGGCGAAGGAAAGAATTCAGTATGGAACCTAGTTGTAGTTACACGACCTCATTGATTATGATAAGGTGATATTATGATGTAAAAGCATCCCTAGATCTCCAAGGTATCCTACATGAGAATTTTAAATAATTATTTTTCAAAAAAAATTAGCATTTATGGGTGAAGATTCTAGTAGTATATGTAAGACTCACTCCTACATGAGAAGCTTAACTGATTATTTTTTAGAAAAGTTAAGAAATTAAGGGTGAAGATTCTAGCAGTAAATGTAATAATATCTCTTCCAAGAGGTTAATTTGAGCTCCAAAAGCTTGGAAGTTCATTTTGGAGAAACACAACATTAGAGGAGTCTTGCAATCCCAGAGAGCTTTATAAGCATAGGAAACTTCGCAAGTCTACATGAGCTTCACATTCCTAGGAAGCTTTGCAAGTATACACAAGCTTTGAAATCCCAAATAACTTCACATGCCTAGGAAGCTTTAGAAGTATACACAAGATTTGAAATCCTGAAGAGCCTCACAATCCTACATGAGTTTACCAAGCTAGAAGAGCTTCACAAGTCTAACAAGCTTCGCACACCAAGGAAGCTTCACAAGTCTACATGAGATTTGCAACAGGTGTGAAATTTTGAGAACACTTCATAATCCAGGAGAGATTTACAAGCTTGTGCGAGCTTTAGAAACTCAAAACATGCTTCGTAGGCCTAGGAGGATCCAAAAATTCTATGCAAACTGAGTTTTACTTCGCAAGCCTATTTTCCCACCTTATAACGTACAAATACACCGTTTACACCATGTTGGTTCTAGCAAGCCCATTTTTCTTTGAACATTCATATTCCACATTAAGGACACTAAGGAGGTGTAAAAATTGATGATTCAACATCTTTATGGTCAATCGTCATTGTCTTAAGGCAAATCTAATAGCTTTAACATTTTGATGCCTTGAGAAACAGAAGTGTTCTAGAACATGTTCTACTTTGTCAGCTACAATCAAGGTGGATCTTTTTATACAAGCTTACATTTGGCATTATTCTCAAGTGCAGAGAATGAATCAACAAAAATAATAGGGTAATGACTGAAGTAACATGATCTGTCACTTCTTCGAGGTGTTGTTTCACATGGAGATGTGATCAATGGATCACTAGAGAAACCTTAGTCCTACAACTAGATAATGTGTCAAGAATCAAGGAGAAACAACATATATCAAGCACCATGTAACAAGACTCTTAGTATTTGATCAATTTCTTTTGAATTGTTCTTGTAGTGTGTGCAATCAACATTAATATGCTAATCTAAACTCATTGAAATTAATAATTTCTTATAACTCCTCTTAGACACTATAAGGCAATAAGAGATTCCGCCCAAGGAAATTGGAAGACTCTGTCAAGAGAATGGGGTTCCACTGGAGTATATTATATTGATAGAACAAAAGTTTGATCTAGCCTAGTATGTAAGAAATTTTTAGGCTAACTTTGCAGTGCCAAAAGTGTGACTATTTGAATGAATGTCTCCGTGTTATTATGAAGAAAAAATTGGTATAAATTTATTATGTTCCAATCTAGGGTTGTCGTTGATCGAACATACATTGAACTGGCCATGAGTTGTGTAATGTCCCTTTCTAGGGTTGAAACCATAAGTAAGGGTTTAGATTAAACCCCGATGAACCAGATCTGAAAATACACCATCAACAAAAAGAATTAATATGAAAATAATTGAAAATACACTTCAACCTTATTAAAAGAATCAACAATCAATACTCTAGGGACTTCACATCAACATAACCATGCAATAACAAATAAAAATGATTCTAAATAATTAACTCAACCACGAAAATATTTATCAATCTATATTACATCGAAATAATGAAGAAAATAAGTGATTAAACCCAGATGCAATTAATTTTATGACAAAAAAATAACAGCCAAAACCGAGGGTTGGAAATGATATATAAACTACTCCAAAATAACCAAAATACAGATTCACCCTTATAAAATATGAAGAACAACAATCTCAATTCAAATTTTCCAAAAGTCCCCTAGATGATATCAAACCCTTCACCCAAGAAAGTTACCTAGAGTACGAAGGGAAGAAATAAATATAAAATCCTCCTTAAAGCTTTCTTGTGAATTCTAAGTAAGCCACTAAAGCACACAATAGTGTTTCCATCCCTAAGTGTGACCCTATTGAAGGGTTTCTTCCTCAAATGGTGACCAAAGAAGGGTTTTCTTCCTTCAATGGCAAGAAGAGAAGCTACACTACCTCCAAATCCAAGTAAATATCCAAATAGATAAATGATGATATTGTCCTCCTCCATTCAAACCTTCTTAAGTACCCATTTTTTGTTGTTAAGGATGAATTAGAATCCCAATTTCATGGCTGACCTCTTAATGGGGGAAATGTAATTTTTAATCTTCACTTAAGATGACCGACCTCATAAAAGACTATTTCTTTATCTCCCTTGTAGCTCTCAAGAAGATCAAACTTAATGAAGGTGAAGATAGAAGTTCCTTTTTTGCTTTGTCATCCACCTAATGAAATCACTCCAATAAATAATTAGTAAATAAATAAAAACGAAATTACTTTCAATAATGACAATGTTCACCTCCCTTGCTTCCTTCCTCAAATCTCGTGGAAGGTGAAATGTGCCCAAATACTTTATAGTGACTAGCATGGAAAAGGGGACATTATAGTCCTCCCTTCCCAAATTTTATTTTCCTCAAGCAAATGCATGTACCCGGATCCCATATGAATCTTAATTGCTCCTTTGATGTTCCTGCACATGAAGAAAACTCATTAAAAAATGTGTTCCCTTCTTCATCCACTCATGCTTTGTGGATACGATGGTCAACTCTTCTTATTTTCTTTCTAAGGCCTTGTAATTACCATCCAAGCATTAGTTTTCCATAATTTCCCTCATGTTGTCCAACGTACCTATTTCACTGAATTGTTGTAGATAATGAAACAGATAAAGATAAATAAGCCAAGGAGGAATACCTATTGTCACGTGGTTAAAGGTTGAGTGCGTGTGTTTCTGATTTATAATCCAAACTGACTGTGTGAGCGTACTTTTGGCTAGAAAGAACTACCTGTAATGTAAAGCAAGACCACAAGATATAGTTAGTAGCAAAGGTTAGTGGATTTCCTAGTGTGAGGTAGATCCGGGAAGTGTGATACTTCCTTGACGGTTGTCAATCCATTGATATATAACTCAATATAAAATAGCTTAACATGAAAATAAATGAATCTAATGATAGTGTTCTGATTTAGGTATCTCAAATTACTATTAATGTCAATCTAATTAAATGCTTAGTAATTAAACTGGTGAAGGTCTCGGGTCAGGTTGCAGGTTGGGTATATGGTCTAAGGGTCATAGATAGGGTTTGGGTAAGATCTGGTGTAGTTTGGGTTGATTTTGGATGATTATGAAGCTTGCTAGTTTAAGGCAGTATACCAGGTACAAAAACTAACACCAGTCAGGGTGTGACCGATGACAGTTTAGGATGACCGATATCGGTTACTATGGATAATAGAAGAATGTAAAAAGTGGGTGTCTAGGCTCTCTCTATGTCTTCACAAAGAATTGGGAATGTCTGTGGTGAGGTTGTAGGTGGGGTATCAGGTTTGGGTTGTGTTTTTTGAGTTTTGGAGGATGTTAGGGGAGGTTTAGTGAAAGTTGATGGGAGACACAGTAACTGATGTCAGTCTGGTGACCGATACTAGTGAATAGGAGAAATCGATGATGGTTAAGGTAATCGACGTCGATAGGGGTGAAATGATAGTAATTAAATAAACCTAATTTTTAGACTTCTCTGTGATTGCACAAAGAATGGAGGGAGGGTGGTTGGGT
Source organism: Taxus chinensis (assembly GCA_019776745.2). Lineage (NCBI taxonomy): Eukaryota > Viridiplantae > Streptophyta > Pinopsida > Cupressales > Taxaceae > Taxus > Taxus chinensis. The sequence continues at coordinate 293,628,337 of CM034148.1, read as the reverse complement.
TCATAATAAAGTCAGGAAAACTCAAGGATGCCTAAAGATCAATTACGGAGAGCTAGAAGGCTATGGGTGATAGGTTGGGTAGATTGGTAAAAGGTGGGAATGGAGGAATGTAGGGAAGAAATAAGATCCAGTAAAAAAAAGATAAAGAACCTATTGAGTAATTATAGAAATGATGCATATCAAATACACTTACTTGTATTTGCAGGTCCGGTTGGTGAAGGATGGCAGTGGTTGATCCATGAAGAAATTTATGGCTAGTGCCACGAAAATACTTCCCAGATTTCTCCCGTGAATGTTAATGCCTCTGGACAAGTCTGAGGTACTTTCTTAGGCCCGTGATTGAGTGTATTCCTTCGTTTGGATGCTAAGAAGTCTTTGGTTTGTGCTTGTGTACAAAAAGATATCTCAAAACTCAGAATCACCAACCTCATTAAAAGGTTCCAAAACTATATATAAGGTAACCAATGACAGTCAAGGTGACCGGTGTTAGTTGAGGGTTAATCGACGTCAGTTAAGGTGGGAAATCCTAGGTTTTCCAAAAATAGGAAAATCCTTGCTATTTTGGGCATGCTCTAATTGTCAGTCCGGGTCTCAAGTGAGGGTCAGTGTTTAGATAAGTGGGACTGTTGTTGGAGAAGGAATAGGAATTTAATTTTAGGGTTAGATTAAGTCCTTGTTGGTTAAGATAAGTGGAGACTTAGTCCTCGTTAATTAATAGACTAAGAAAAAGTCCATGATGAAGTGTCTAAGTGATGTGGCTAGGCGAGGTGTAAATTAATTTAATTAAAGTCATTAAATTAATTAATAGTGTGAGGATGAACATTAATTAAATTGTAAATAATTAAATTAATATGAATGCGGGGTAAGGGGTCATGGTTAGGTGAATACGTTACGTTAATTAATTAAAGGGGACCAAGGGGAGTATGACCCAATTTTGGTGTCTACAATACCAATGTACTATTTCTTTTCTCTTTCAAAAATAAGAATGAAGGTGACTAGAATTCCACTTTTATTTGTACAAAATATCACAAGATAGTCTAGATGTAGGAAACACAACTTCCAATTTCCTAGATGTCCTTTTATGACCCAAAAAAGTGAAAAGAACAAGCTGGAAATGAACAAAGCAATAATCTACTGTAATATCCCTTTTTAGGGGGACTTAAGAAATGGTTAAAATCTCACAAATCATATTTATAGAGTTTTTATAAACATGTAAACCTACAAATTAAACCTTTTTCTAGGGAAACGACCTGTTTTTGGGTTTCAACCCCAACTTTATGCCTTCAAAACCCTTCCAATCAGCTTCACCTTTAGTCTCTAAAATTATGATATATCATCAACAATCATGTAATGCAAGAAATATTATTTTTAGTACCCTAAATATGGAGATATGAATTTCAATGAAACCCTTGTTTGCAATGCTACTTCAAAAATTCACAACTCAACTTAGGAAGCTCCAAAATTCATGAAACTCAAGATATTGGCCTTAGAAATTATGAAGAAAAAGCTAGCGATTTCACATTTTCCAAAATTACATCATAAATACTAAAATTTGACTCCAATGTGGGCTTCTCCACTCTAAAAAAATATAATATTTCACCAAAGAAACTGCAAATGCAAGAGAAAGTTACTTTATTGCTTTTTCAAATCAGCTTACACACAAAAAACCTCATTAAGGGTTTTCATCCTTCACAAGTTTCCCAACCAAGGGTTTTCATCCTTGGATGAGGTCCTCAACCCAAGGAGTTTTTTCCTTGAGAGAGAGATAGTAAAAGGGCTATTCTAGCCAACTTTCACTAAGATAAGAATAATCACCAAAATCATGATTCAATTATGCCTAAACGACCTCCTTAGGTAGTTAGGAGTGCTTATCAACATAATAAATGATGGCCAACCCCTTAAGTAAGTGATTTTAAATCTTCAAATGGTATTTGGATACTACATGTTCATAATACTTTGATTTCCTAACTACTTAATTTCCTCTATTGGAGTGCTAGGCTTCCAATAAGATATATGATAATAAATGAAAACAATAATAAAAACATAATTCAAATCTTCCTCTTGGTTCTCTCCTTAGACCCACAAGGAGAGAATGGGTTAAGGTCTTTGAAAATCAACCTTCAAAAAGGGACATGCCATCCAACCTATGCAAACAACCCTTAAATTGACTCTCAAGGTGTTTGTCATCCCATATTACTTCTTTGATTATACAGGCTGAAAACAAAGTATTATAGTCATGAATCACTTGATATTTCACCCAATTTGGAGCTATATTGGCTGAAGTAGTTGTATTCTTCAGATGAAACCATCCACCATTATTTTCCAATGGTTTGATGACCTTAAAAAGGTCACTCTTGCAGCTATCCAAGTCTGTAAAGAATAACTTATAATTTGATTTTGTCAAAATCAACAACTTAAAAATGGAACAACTACAAAAATCAAACCTCCTTGCAAAATTAGGAAATGTGAACATTTTAATGTCTAAAAAACCTCTCTAAAGGATAGAAATTTCCTCCCAACATAAATCAATAAAAAAATGCTCCATCGTTTGACTAAAATTACTTGTATACCCACTTGTATCTATACCATTCAGATCTTGTGGTGGGTGATTTGAATAATGTGAACAATACTAAGTATGGAATTTTGAGCTATATTTATTCAAGGTACAATCCTATTATCACCACTAACCATCCAAATGATTTTTTGGTGATATATTGCATAAATATTTGACCATGAAGTAAATTCAACATGCTTAAGTTGTGTTACTTTGACATTATACTTGGCTAGAAGTGAACATAATTGGGTATATCTTGTGAATATATTATCTAAAACATATAAAAAAATTCTTACCTTGAACCATGGGAAACTTGGTGATGATGTCCATAGAGCTACCTTATGATTTGTGAGTGGGAATAAGAAGGGGTTGTAATAGTCCAACTGGGAATCCATGTTCCGCCTTATTTCATTGGTAAGCCAAACATTCCCATATGTATTGAGGCACCTCTTCTTTAAGAACTTTCCAAAAGAGTATTTTTCTCACCTGTTTGTATGTCTTGAGATAGCTTAGATGACAATCCAATGGGGCATCATGAACAACCCTCTATATCTTGTTCTTCACTTTCGATTGAGAAACCAAATAAACTCCATTCTTATAGAGAATTAGCCCATCCATTATTTTATAACTTTCATCCACAATTTATTTTTCAAAAGAAACATTATAAAACTTATTCTTATCATACTCATTTGTAATTAAAGGCTTCCAATATGCTATTATCTTAGATAAATAGACAACATATGATTCATTGGAGAAAACATATTCTACCATATACTTGATTTGTGTGGTTTCTGGAATCATACCTTGAAGTATCACCTTCTTACCTTTATCCATGAAGCTCAACTCCATACTTTGGTAGTTGAGAGTGATCTCTCCAATGAATGTGACCATTAGAGCCCAAGCACAATATTTGTACCAATTATGCCAATCATATAAAGATCATCACATACCTCTTGCTCTCCCAACATGAAAAGGAGTTAGGGACTCCTTGTGAATGGCATGGAATAACCATCCGCTACTTTGACTATGAAGCTTTTGAGGCCTTCCACCTTTGAATCCATATTTGTAACTAAACTTTCATCAACACAAGATTCTTCCTCTTTCTTATGCCTCAAAGGATCAATCAAATCCCAAATAATTATATTCACATAATCTTGGGCTTACAAGGAAATATCTATGTGCCATATGTTACTCAACAATTTCTTCACATTATCACCAATTATATTACAAGGCACGAAACATGATATATGATCATTCTTAACAAAAAACTACTCATAATGAAACAAGAATGAAAGTGACATAGGAAGAGATAAAATGTGGTATTTTTCATCATATCTTGGGTTGCCAACAAGAATCCCACCCTTTTTTTGTTGGTACTTATTTGGAACATCTTCGAAACTATCTCCAAGGTTATAACCTCCCTCAATCAGCCCATCATTGATTGTTTTTTGGAATTTTATAGTGAAGTGAAGGTATTCATGTGGAACTAGAAGTGCCATTCCTTCAGGGACATACCCTTCTATACTGTCATCCTCATATACTTCATGAAAATATTATTTTTCTCCTCTAATTTTCTGTAACATGTCATCATTAAAAATCAGTGAATCTTCATTAAATATCCAAGGATTTTAACATTCTAACTCATGCTTCATGGCTTCCTTCTCTTGCCTAGGCTACTGCCTTGATATTTTATCCAACCCTCGTGTCTTCATAGTGTTTTTTAGAAAATTAGTCAAGTGCTCATCCTTAGGGAAAATGATAAGTAATTCTACCTATTCCTTTGGAGATACTGCATCAAAAACCATTTTTGTTTCTTTATCTAGCAACACCTTTCCATGTCCCTCAACATGGTCTTCTTGGGACTCCACCTCAAATCCCTCTTGCAAATCTGATTTTTCATTTTCTTCTTATGTAGCTCATGACCTAGGCTTGGACCTTGATCTTCCCTTTCTTACTTCCATGAACTCAGAAATGACATGGCATCATGAATCTTTTCTAGAAGAGCCCTATAATCCTCATAACATGTAGCAATGTTTTCCCCTTTGGATGGCTAAGTATTATTGAATTCCTTCAAAGATCTCTTTCCACCATTTGAATCTTGAATGATATGGATCAACTAAGCCATTTTTATTGGCCAATATTTCTTACCTTAGGGAAATCCTTTCCAATCTAGCATCACCAAAAATTCTATCCACCATTTTATTTTTTTACAAGGAAACCATCAAGCTGGGAAAACTAAATCTATAATACCACTGTATTGTCCCATTCTAGGGTTAAAACCACAAGTAAGGGTTTATCTTAACTGCTAATGAAACAGGATCTAGAAATACAACATCAACCAATAAGAATCAATCTGAAAATGACTAAAAAATACACTTGAAACTTATTAAAATAATAAACAAGCAATCCTCTAGGGAAATGAAATCTCTAGGGACTTCACATCAATATATAACCATGCAATAACAACTAAAAATTCTTCTAAATAATTAATTCAACTACATAAACATTTATCAATCCAAATTACATCAAAATAATGGATAAAATAAGTGATTACACCCAACTACAATTAATTTTATGACAACAACAGAAAAACCAAAACAAGGGCTGAAAATGATAGATAAAATCCTCCAAAAAACACCAAACTGTAGATTTCAACCTTATAAAATATGAAGAACAATAATCTCAATTCAAATTATAAAAAAGTTCCCTAGATGATATCAAACCCTTCACCCAAGAAAGTCACCTAGGGTAAGAAGGGAACACATAAATATAGAATCATGCTTAAATCTCACTTGTGACTTCCGAGTGAAGCCACCAAAGAACACAAGAGGGTTTCCATCCCCAAGTGTGACCTTGTTGAAGGGGTTCATCCTAAATATGTGACCAAAGAAGGGTTTTCATCTTGCAATGGTAAGAATATAAGCTACATTAACTCTAAATCCAAGTAAATTTCCAAATAGATGAATGATGATAATGCCCTCCTCCATTCAAACCTTCTTAAGTACCCCTTCTTTAGTGCTAAGGATGAATTAGAAGCCCAATCTTCATGAATGACCTCTTAATGGGGGAAATGCACTTTTTAATCTTCACTTAAGAAGACCAAACTCATAAAATAATATTTTAATCTCTCCTTTATAGCTCTCAAGAAGACCGAACTTAATGAAGGTGAAGATAGAAGTTCCGTTTTCACTTTATCATTCACATAATCAAATCACTCTAGGCCATAATTATAAATTAAATAAAAATAAAATTACATTCAATAATAGTAATGTTCACCTCCCTTTCTTCCTTCCTCAAAGCCCACAAAAGGTGGAATGGGACCAAGGTCTTTATTGTGACTAGCATTGAAAAGGGTACATTATAAGTTGTCAATATTTCATTCGACCCACAATCCACCTTTCCATCAAAGTCTCCTCACAAGGAACATGGAGACCCTTTCATGAAAGTTAGGGAATTAATGCCCCTAACACAAAATATGTGCTTCATGGGAAAACTCAAATTTATAGACCTAATACCATGTCTATTTTAGGAACCAAGTTGACATGAGCAGAAGTTGAAGAATTTTTGAATCACTATGGAAGTTATGGTCGCACTTGGATAAAGATGTAGTTTTCCAATCCATAGGGCTTGTTCCAATGTTGAATCCAAACAACCTCCTTTGTTCTCCTCTATCATATGATAAAAAATGGGTGGTATTTCTTCTTTAAATCTACAAGGCAGCCTTCAAGTTTATTTTCATCAATGTTTGAACCCAAATTCCTTGGTCATCAAGACAACAATTTGGGTTGATATGAGAATCTTTGTAGGTTCCTTGGGAGAAATGGATTTTATCCTTTTAAGATGCTTGAAATACATCCTTTACAATGATGAGAAGTTTGCTGGCATCTCAAAATAAACCTAATCCTAACAAGATATCAAAAAAATTGTGCAACACTTGGCACCTTGGGACATCGAGCCTAAATTAAGAAACATCACATAGAATAACAAGAGGAAAGAATTCTATACCATTGCCAAGAAATTGTATAGGTTCATTATCTCCCCAGCCTATAAATAAAAAGAAGCATGCATAGAGGTAAATATCATTAAATAATTAGGCTTCAACCATGTCCACAACCATCCTAACAAAAATCCCCCTTCGTCAACCTCTTAAATTTGGAACTCATGTGGCTCCACGACCACTATCTCTATGATATGAAAGTATCTTAGTGGAACAATTGAACCAAGGTTGTAATGTCAAAAATGTTCCATCTCTTCTAAAATCTTAAGATTCATGAAATGCTACCTAAAGGAATAAAACAAGTCCTCTAACAATATTGTTAAAAAAATGGCAAGATTGGAAGATTTTCTAGAGGCTATCAACATAAGTGTAAACAATAGATCTCATAAGGGGAGATAGATTTGAAATAAAACTAGAATATATCTTCACAAAATAGATATCTTTAGTTAACAAGATTTATAGGAGACTTGGATAGTTGTTAGACCCTGAAATTGACTGAGTCCCAAGGTAGAGGAAGAGAATGTGCACATGGAAAGTAAGGTAGAAAAACACTCAAGGAAAGGTGTGCGGGAGAAAAGGTTAGCACGCAGAAGTAGGAAATGGTTTGGGGACTTAGCTGCATTTCTAAGATGGAATTGCACAGGGAAAACATGTGAAAGATTGAGTAGGTGTGATGGGTGGATAAGGTGGTAGCTTGGAGTCTTGGGGCTCAAGTAAAGAATATTTCATGAAGGGAATATTCCAAAGAGAGGATCATTACAGTTAGTGAAAGTTTTTTGCAAGATGACATTAAGCAACTCAAGTATGAAAGGAGCACGTTTCCACCTGGCATGCGATCCCACTTATGGATAAGGTTATGGTGGTGAAGGATAGATCCCCTAATTTCAATATAAGGGAGTGCATTTGGATCTGAACAGGTTAGGAGGTTTTAGAGGTAACAAAGTGCTGTAAGAATGTTATGGGATAAAGGGGTTTTGATGTTGGGGATTACCATGGTTATTGTAGGTTGTTGCTGCTATTGTTAGTGCTAGAGAGAGGCTAGGAAGGGATGATGTTATGCATAAATATAGGAACTCAGGTCTGAAACTAGAGCTAAGATGGAAGAACATAGCTAGGGATCTCTGTGCAGAGTAGTGTTTTAGGGTTGGGATGTTATTATTTGATGTATATGGTCTGATATGACCCTTTTCTGATGCAATATGGTTACTACTATAAGTGATTATAATCAATATATGCATCTTTGTTCCAAATATATGTGTTTATAGACCAAACCCTATTATATTTTCATGTTATTCTTGGTTTAGATCTGATTCTATTATTCCGTTGTAATTTTTATTTTTATCTCATGGTGTATTTGTGCTTAGAATTAGTTCCACTACCTTTGTATTATATTACATGCATCCTTTTGTTATGCAAACCATTCCTCCATTAATGACAAAACATTATCACAAGGATCACATAAATGAGGGGCTCAACACCCATGTGCATGCCTTGGGTGAGTTCCTAGCTTATGGTGGGTGATAGGCCAATGCAGCTTGGGGTCTAAAAGAGGAGTTAGAGGTAAACAATGACTACTTTTTGGTTCCATGTTGTTAAGAACTATTTTTAAGCTATTGTAAGAATGGTGCATGATGACATAATGTTTGAACCTTGGAAAATGTTGAGACCTATCTTAAAATAACGGAGGATAAGTTTTCTCAGAGATTTAATATTAGAATATGAGTTTGATACATGTAAATGGATGGAGGAGAACCTATATCACGAGATCTATGAGACATTCTTCTGCTATTTCCAAGTAGAGTTGTATGAATGGCTCTTAACATATGTATCAAGGATGAGTTGGTACTATAGACCTCATGTTTTTACCCTGGAGGAATATTAGCGGTTGCGAGATGCTAATTTGACCTAGAATCATGCTGTTGATAACTGGTAGAAAGGTGTTCTAACCAGACTATACATTGGAATACGTGATATCTACATATTGTTTGGCAAAGATTGCTGAATTTGAGTTCTTAAGGGAGCCAAAAGGATCATTCTTGTGTGATATAGCATTATCCATCAAGATCCTAATTATCACTTTGAGTTTGGAGGCATTTCCTATGGCTGGCTAAACTCTCGCTAGGCACAGGGCACTGAAGCTAGTGTGGTGGAGATGGAGGACCTTGTAGAAGAAGCAGAGAGAGAGGAGAGGTGGAAATCAAGTACAACGAAGCATGAGAAAGGGATTTGGTAAGACAATGTGAAGTTACTGATGTGATGGAATTATAGAGGTATATGTTGCAAGAAGGATTTGAGGTTCATGCAAAGATGGTGTGGAACCTGAGAATTTTGTGCTACCCCATATTGGAAACTATAGGAGAGAAACCCCCTTGGATTCTAGAGAGAGATCGTCATGTGAAGGAAGAAGAAGAGCTGTAGGCACGCATCTTAACCCACATAGAAACAAGACTATTGTGCTTAGTTTTCCAGCTCCTGAGGCAAGTTTTTCTCTAGTTGGCATTGGTCTTGGTAGTCAGAATGACACCTAGGAGGTATAATTTTTTATTTAGTAAATCTATGGCCGTAAAGAACTTCCCTATGTTTTGAGGCATATTTTCTGGAACATAATTTGGGAAAATTTGGGGTACACAAAGTTTAGGCATTATGTTTGGAAGCGGTTCGACATCACAGGCTGTCGGTGAACAGTTTAACATGACGAGTAGAGGACTTAGGGTATAACTGCTTCATGACCCTTACCTACCACAGGAGGAGGATCAAGTTGGTTTGGAGGGTATAGGAGCTAGTGGATCTAGTGGATCTAATGGTGGAGGTAACACAGGAGAAAATCAAGGTCTTGGATCTGGGCGAGACAAGGGCCTCAACCACCTCAACAGGTGTTTTATGAGATGTCACTCCACATACCTGATTATAAGGGTGTTGAGGATACCACATGACATGTCCATAAATGTGAATTGCTATGGAGAAATAAGGGGATCACTACCCTCGAAGAAAAAATAAAGTTTGTTTACAACTACATTGCAAGGGCACGTACATAGCTGGTACCGAAAGTATGACCCCCATCAAATGGTGGTGGATTATACCATGTTGCATTATGAATTATTGATAGAGTTCCATATTCCTGAGTTTAAACAGAAGAACATCAATGCGTTGAAGGAAATCCAACAAGGTATGACAAAGAGCATGTGGGAGTATGAAATGTATTTTAAGACTCTTCTATCAAAGTTATCCTATGATATTCATCCATCCCAGCATGCAAAATGGTTTTTCAGGGGCTTGATCACACCCTTCAGGAGGTCCCTTTCAGATAAAAATTTCATGGATATGTGTAAGGCCTTGGAGGTAGATTTTTGTATTGAGGTTGTGGGGAGCGTTGTTACTGGCATGAGTCCATTTTTGGAAGATAAGATTGCTTGCATGGCTAAACAACTTGAAAATATGTTTGTGAATTTAACTCATGAAACACACGGTGGACTTTAGTGCATGGATTGTGAAGTGGAGGGGCACATGAAGGATAGTTTTCCTTGAAGATCAATACGTGCCATATCATTGGATTTTTAGATATGTCATGGAGATCATGATCCTAGTAGATGTCCTTTGTTAAAATGCACACTACAGAAAAATGTGTCCTATTGTAAAATTTGCACATCCACTACTCACGATACGAAGGAATGCTGATTGATAGACCAAATCCATGATGCCATTGATCTCAATGTGTGCACCAGAGGAACATTTGGAGTATTTCTAAGGATGAGGATCATCAACATGAAGGGTGTGTACATGGAGAAGGTTGAAAAAAGAGGTTTTTATAGAGGCTTCAGAGGCCATAATGGTTGAAGGAGGAAGAGGTGAATTTCCCCGTGAGACATGTTACAATTATGGATTGAATGAACACTACAAGTGTGAGTGCCCTGATATTTTTGAAGTGCTCATGGTGCAGGAAGAAGCACAAGTATGAAGACTTCTCAGAGTTTAATGACCACATGATCAAGAACCAGAACGAAGGATAAAGGTGCAAGGATGGTGAGTGTAAAGAGGAATGACCCATAATGGATGCCAAGGGTAGCATTTAATTCCAAGCTAGAGCCTATTTTGGTCACTACACACGTTGAGGCTGCACATGTCTGGGAGGTACCAAAGCAAAGGCCTCTTATCAAAAAAGAAGAATTATTACATGGTGAAATATCTTGATCATACCCAAAAGAAGGAGGTGTACCAAGAAACCATGGATGTGATTAGGAGGTTGTAAGGAGAAATACAGTGTCTGAAGGAGTAAATCATACAAATTAGAACAAAAGAAGAGCAGTTGAGGTTCCTTAGTAGGATATGGATTGAGGTTAGGGAAGGTGTGTCAGATGCTATGACAAGTAGAAAATTATTCCTCTGTTGGGAGAATGGCTAAGAGGAAATGTACCACATGCTAGCGGAGAGCATGATGGGAGACAAGTCCTCCATATGCTAACCTACCTCCTCACAACATTGATTATGATAAAGAGATCACATTGAATGCAGTTGTTGATGGGTGGATCCTAAGTAATATATTGATTGACATAGGCGTGAAGGAAAATTTCCTTACTCTAGATGCATGAAATGAAATGAAATGGGGTGGCCCCCATTGTAGCCATATTTGAATGTGCTATACATAGATATAAGGACAAAGGAAATGCTTCTTAGAGTGTTGAAGGGTGCATCCATAACTATTTAAGGGGAAAAGTTTACTAGATATTTTGAAGTTCTAGATCTTTATGAGGTGATAGTTTCCCAGTATTTCTTGGGAGCCCCTGGTGTTACACGAATAACGCTGAACTTGTGCATTTCAATAAGAGGTATATTAGCTTTGAAAATAATGAGCATGTGATTATCCCACTAACTGATGGAAGGTCTGCACCTTATGTGAAACCATTAGGAGAAAAGGACCTAGATAGAATCTATGTGTGCACCATTATGGACCTCAATGTCATTCATCCATCAAGGGAAGGATCCATTAAGTGGGAAGATATTTAGTCTATAAGTGGCACAACTAGTATTGCATGAGATAATTGGGCGCATGGGACATTTGAGTTGGTTGGAAGGAATCTAAAGGATACTGAGACTCAAGTTGTCAGAACATGCTGAGTGAGGCAATTGGGAGGAAGTTCATTGCCATGGTACACTAGGGAGAGAAACCCTGATGTCTTTCTATGCAAAATGGAGATCTAGAGGAAGTGTCAAGTGGAGAGAAGGAATATTATTACCTATACCTTATGTGGAATAACGACACATTGGTGGGCTGACCCATCGAGACAATCTTGCAGAATGACACGAGATGAGAATAACCCTCTCTGTAAGGTTTCTATAAAGCAATGAACCATCTCAAATTTATGACTATGATGGGAAGGGATCCACCTCATGCTATGTTCAGGCATGTGACGGAAACTTGGATAAGAGGCACAACAACTTTACGTCCTTCCCTATGGGTGTGTAAATTTAATTCCACCTTGTAGGGTTATGCACATGCCTGCTACATCTATTCATAGTTACATCGTTAGATAGGGAATCGACAAGAGATGATGGTGGATATCATCCAAACTATTGAGTACCAAACCCCTAAGTAATTGGTGAATGAGGAACTGCAGGTAGTCAAACACCTTACCTTATTAGATTGTACCATAGTCTAAGGAATAAATTTTGGAGTTGATGGGAGAACCTGAGTTGGGGGCATGCTTTGTTGAAGAATATGTGGAAGAATTACTACTTGAGTGCACCTACATGGAGAAAGAAAACGGTAATTTGGTGTACCTAGAGGATGGTGAGGAGATGGAAAATTTGGATGTTAACCATACTATAGGTACACATAAACTATTGGAAAAACAATATGAGAAAGCACGTACCTACCATGAACCCTTGAAAAAAAAAGGTTAACATCAGTACCAAAGCGAAACCCAAGGAAGCTATTATTGGAGACTACTAGACAGACTAAGAGGTTTTGAAAGTAGTTGAACTACTATATGATTTCTAATATTTTTTCTCGTGCGGGTACCATGAATTAAAGGGAGTTCATCATTCATTGGGGGAAATGAGAATCAAGTTGAAAGAAGGTGTGTGCCCCATGTGAAAAGATTCCATATAGGATGAACCCAAATTTATAGTGTAAAGGTTAAGGAGGAAATTTATAATATGATATAATCTAGGATCACTGAAGCCATTGAGAAATCTAAATGGGTGAGCGTAATTATCATTAGTATCAAGAAGGATGGAAGAATAAGGATATGTGTAGACTATAGGGGTCTCAATGCTACATGTGTCATAGACCCTTTCCCAACCCCATTTAATGAAGAGATTTTACAAGGTGTAGATGGGAAAGATATCTATTCTTTTACAGATGGATTATCAGGTTATCACCAGGTGAGAATTATGAAGGAAGACTAGGAGAAAACAAATTTAACCACTCAAATGGGGAAGTTTTTCCTTATAAGGTCATGCCTTTTGGATTGAAGAACACACCTACTATGTTTTCACACATTGTTGTGCATTCCTTTTAAGACTTCATCCAAAAATTTCTACAAGTTTACCTGGATGACTGGATGGTGTATGGGCTAGTCAAAGATCATTGTGAAAATATATAGTTGATGTTTGAAAGATGTAGGTAGTTGAGCATCTCCCTAAATATTAAGAAATGTGTTTTTTCCACTCCTTTTGGCATGCTGTTGGGACACATTATTTGACAAGGAAGGCTTACTGGTAGACCCCACAAAAGTTGCTATTCTAGCGGGATTGGAGGAGCCTACTAGTAAAAGCATAGTGCACGGGTTCCTAGGGAATAAAGGGTACTATAGGAAATTCATCAAGGGATATGCATCTATATTTGCACACCTCTAGAAGAGTTATTGAAACAAAAAATTATGTTCTATTGGGGAGAGGAGTAAAACAGGTGGTTTTTCACACCTTAAAGGATAAACTTACTATTGCGCCCATTTTGCACTTTCCCTCTTGGGATAGACCTTTCTATGTGCATGTTGATGAATTAGGTGTGAAGATAGGATAAGTATTGGTACAGTCTGGAGAGGGGATTGTTGATCATCCCTTATGTTTCACGAGTAGGAAATTAAAAAAAGCTAAGAAAAAATTATCACTGGACCACGAGTGCAAGGCATATCTATGATCTATGTGCTGCACAAGTTTAGGCAATACTTGTTGGCAACTCCGTTTATATTTTACATGGATCATATGACATTGCTCAAGTACTTGGTGAACAAACCCGTGTCTTGCAAGGGCACATATGCTAGTGGATTTTATTGTTTTAGGAGTTTGAATTTTCGGTTATAGTAAAACCGGGGAAAAGCAATTTGGGACCTGACCATCTATCACAGTATTAACTCAGGAAAGGATGTGCAAAGCATTCAAGGACACGATGCAAGATGCACAATTTTTTAGATTTCAGTGCCACCCTTTGATTTAGAGGATATTGTTGTTTTCCTATAGATGGGTATGGCACAGAAGGAATGAAGACCTTGGAGAAAAGTAGTTGGCTATACATGCCACATCCTATATGTTGATCAGAGGAGAACTGTACAAGTTAGGCCGAGATGAGGTCTTGTATTGATGTGTGTTAGAGCATGAACGTATGCCAAATCATGGAAGAAGCTCATGGTGTCATTACAGTAGGTCACTATGCTGGAATGTGACCGTGTGTAAGATCCTATTGGCAGGCCTTCGGTAGGAAATAGTTTACAAGGATTGTATAGAGTATTACAAGGCTTGTGATCATTGCCAACACCTTGGTAAACCAAGATGAAGAGATGAAATGCCACTAAGAATTATTGCTAGCATAGTGCCATTTGAAAAATGGGTAATTGAATTTATGGGCCCTATTTCCCTAGCTGCACATAGGACATGTTTGCACTATATTATCACCTACATAGATTATCTTACAAGGTGGGAAGAAGTGACACCTACAAAAGATTTCACAATGGATATGAAAAGTCTAGGTTCTTATGGGAAAATATAATCAGTAGGTATGGATGTCCGTTGAGCTTAATGAGTGATAGGGGTACACATTTCTTAAATGAGATTGTTTGAATCTTATTGGTAGATTTCATGGTGGAACATATGAAAACTACCCCTTATGACCCTCATGCTAATGGAACTGTTGAGGCATTTAACAATATATTAAGTCACACATTGACTAAGATTTGTGATGTTAGAAAGAGGGACTAGGAGGATAAATTCTCTGCAGTGCTATGGGCATATCACATGACTTATAAAAGGTTGAACAAGGCCACACCTTTTCAATTGGTGTTTAGCGCATGAAGGTAGTTCTACCTGTGGAATTCATGTTTCCATCTCTGCGTATTGCACACGCAAGGAGGATTGGAAGATGAAAAATCATTAGAGGAGTGCATTGATAATCTTATGGAGTTGGATGAAAGGTGATGCCATTTGTAGATGGAGTCAGAAGATGTATGAAAGAACGACAATAGAAGGCATGCCATGATTGTCATATTACAAACAAGAAGTTTGAGGTTGGGCACATGGTCATGTTGTATGATTCTAAGTTTCTGCACCACCCAGGGAAGCTCAAGGTGCATTAGTTGGGACCATACACTATCACTTACATACTTGATTCAGGTGCTTTCTAGTTACAAGCGTTGGATGACACATGGTTGCCTGGTTTCTTTAAAGGGAGTAGGTTGAAGCCCTACTATAAATAAGTCTTCTTGGTGTTTGTAAATAAGGTAGTATTACCATGTAGCTTAGGATTTCCCTTAATGCAGTTTCCTTTCTATATGTTTCCCTTCTTTGTTGCTTTGTCTTTTATTTTCATTATTTTGTGGCCGCGTTTACACACCTGTAGCCAGTTACTTTTTGAAAGGATTTTTATGCGTAGAGGACCATGCATCTATTTAGTGTGGGGTGGAAGGTGTCAAAGGAGATTCTTTGTGAAGAGTCTGGTAAGAAGCAAGTGTTGAAAATGATGTGGATTGGCAGCCCTAAGTGAAAAATCAAGCACATGGGTTCAGAGGAGTACACATAGCAGAAGTATATATGGGTGGAGATTAGTGCTAAAAATATTTATAAAAACCATGTATAAGGATAAAAGTGCAAAGAAACATGAGGTAGGTAGTGATAAGGACTAGGTTTGATTGATGCAGTCTTATGCACTAGAAGGTTGCAGGGGTTTTGTGCAGGATTGGGCATGGAGGAAAAGCGTTAGACAAAACACGCGAAAGGATGGCGTTGGAAAAATCTGAATTTAATGTGGTTGTACATTGGTAGGTGGCATGGGAGTTTGTGTGGGAAAAATAAAAAGCTATAAATAGAAGGTTGGGGTAAGTTATTTCTTATTACCTTGCATTTTTTTATTGAAGAGCTCTTGCGAACTAGGGCATCCTTGAAAAGTATTTTGTGGAGATTTTTGTGTGTAGCAGAATATTTAGCAGAGTTGTGAACCAGAGTGGAAAGGGAGTACATGGGCATGAGTGGATAAGTTTCTTTGGTGGATTCCTGCATATTCTATGTTGTCTTGTGGAAGGAGAGATTTCTAGGTTAGGGTTTATAGAGCTAGGGCATGGGTTGCAGAGGAATTTCTCATAGGAGTAAAGTCGAGGTATTGAGAAAAGTTGAAGCAAGAAAAAATGAAGAACTTACAAATACCGAATGAGGAAAATGGCACCAAGGAAGGGATCAAACAATTCACCTAAGAAGGGAAAGGGTAAAGGTAAGGGAAAATCAGTCGCATAAACTAGTTTCAATGAAGAGTGGTACGTAGAGATGTAGTACCCCGATGGAATTCTATTGGGGATGGAATGGGTGTCTCACATATAGAAGATGGCTGTCAGTGATTAAAACCATAGGATAAGCACCACAGATAAGGAAATGGCATCAGAGTTAGTTCACCCGATGGGAGAGAGGACACTAGATGATAAGCCTATTTATGATGACTCAGTGAAAACCACATTGGAGAAGGCTGGACTCTTGCAACTCTATGAGTTTCCATATTTTGGTAAACCCGACAGGTTGTACTAGTGGTTGATGTCGTGAGTGCATGAGGATTATTTTTACTTCACAGGAAGGAGAATGCACTTGACTGAAAAATTCATTTCTAAGTACACTTGACTTATATACATGAGAGAGTCACTAGATGATGACTTGGGAAACAAGGATGTAGTCAAGGTAATGATTGCAGAATATGAATACAATAAGGGTTCACACTACTTTGATATCACCAAGATCACCAACCCAGTTATGAATATGGACGCACACTTGCTAACGAGGGTGAATGGACAAGAGCACTGGACGTAAGTAGACAAGAGGTGGTTGTACGTTTGTAAGAAAATTTCAGAAGGGACAATATACAACCTTTCGGCCTTCTTTACATAGAAGATCATAGATTTCATGTGTGACAGGGACAAGATCATGTATGGTAATGTCCTTCTTACCATTGTGTTTTCGGAGATTGGATTACCTGATGGGAAAAATACATATGTTTAGGAGTACCCTGATGAGGACCTTTCCCCCGCAAAGAGGTTTGAAGCATACACTTATGACACAATTACTACTTCAAATAAGGTGCGCTTGGATAAGTAGTACAAGAGAATGCACGATGTGTTTAGGGAAGAATGGAGAATTCCTGAGCAGCTACTAGCCCTAGTGCATGGTGAGGTTGAGTTTGTAGTAAACTAGCACTTCTGCATAGGTATATTTACTTTGGCATATGGATTAAAAAGCCCATGGTGTAAATTACAATTTGCCTTCACAACACAATATTTTTAGAGCACCATTAACAGATTCAAGGAGGCTAAGAAACGTAGATTTGATCTAAGTGAGGTAGACCAGGAGTAGTGCATGTTATGTAGAATGTTGGTATACCCTAAGAAACGTGCATATGTCTCCCATGATGTATGTATGGTGAATCCCTTGTCAATAGATATTGCAGGAAAAATGGTGACAAGGCTTTATATACACCTAAGGCTGAAGTTCGATAATGCGCATACATTGAGGATGATGTATCCATTAAAGAGGACACTACTATGAAAAAAGGGATGAAGAGAGAAACGGAAGAGACTATAGCAAGTAGGGTGCTGAGCACACGTATAGTTCAGACCGAAGTGGCATAGGAGTTAGGAGCTATCCCAAGTACCTACATAAGGAGGAAGAAATCTCCCGTTAAGGAGAAGTCACCAGAAAAAGAAGAGACTTATGTGTTAGAGGAGACACCAGAAAAGAAGAAATAGAAGATGGCGCGAAGTTTAGAATCTAAGGAGACAAAAAGCATGAAGGGTGATGAATCTAAGGGGGATGAAGAGATCGAGGAAGGTAAGAGTCCCCTGTTCATGATATACATGAGTCTGATGAAGAGTAGAATGACTATGAATAAGGTGGTCATAATGTGGGAGGTAGTGAAGAAGAAGTGGGAAAAAATGGGTAGAAGACTCCACCCTTGGTCAGAGGACAATTGGAGGATGCAATGGAAAGGGAAGTGATAGGCATCATTGAGAACTTGATGTAGCAAGAAGTGGATCACAACACTAGGGATGTATTGAAGGAAATAGAGGAAGCATGAAAGGAGTATGGGAGCATGTGCGAAGATCCTAGCTTAGCAGTAAGCTTCCTAATGGTAGCGTGCATCAGTGGAAAGGTCGTGACAATGGCATAAGGACACATGAATTATGTTAATGACCCTAATGAAGTCCTTCACGTGCACTTCCAGAGCACAGTACCCATAGATAAACTCTTTTCTTGGTCATCATTTGATAGTGGTAGCTCATACATGCGCACTAGGAAGATGATGTCATGGAATTTTGAGTCTCATGTTGATGAGCCTGAGTTTGAAGTTGGCACGTATGTAATAATAGAAATGGAGAACCCCAGTGAGGTGAATCATGTTGTGGATACTCAGTAGTTAACTGATGAACATGTTTGTAATATGCTCAATAAGGTGTCTGTAGAAGTAGAGGCTTGATTATTCAGAAGGAATAACATAATCAAATCCCTGGAGGATGAATTGGAGGAAAAGAATAAGGAGATAATATAGAGAGACATGGAGATACAGGGGAAGGAGTCCATAATTATGTAGCTAAAGGCCGAGTTGAGAGAGGTAAAAGTGAAAGTGCGCGAGGCATACAAGAAGGTAAAGAATATCTCAAACTCCATCACTCTAGCACACCCAAATTTGGCCCCTCCTGAGGAAAATTATGAGTTATTTTTTCTCTGCTTGGAGGATTTAATGTGCTTGTTCAAAATGGAGAAGTAACCTCTTGCGCTAGAGTTGAAAAAGGAAGTTTTGGTGCAACAAAAGGCTAAGGAAAATGAAAAGATTGAGGAAACCATAACTCAGTACTCCAAGCTCCTTGCCTCAGTAAAAACCATGGTGTACATAGCTGAAGTTGTCTATGACAACTTTGGGGATAGGGATAGGGTGACAGTATATTGGTTGCTACCCATGAAGCTGACTTGAAGAAGTTCCAGGAGAAGAACAATAATAACAAGGTAGAATGGGACAAAATAATTATGAAGGTCGAGAAGAATTCTGAGGTGATCGAAGGCCTAAGGGTCTCAATTAAAAATAAAGTGAAAGAATTGTATCCCCAGGTCACTCGCAGGATGGACGCATTAAGCGACCTTAGAAAGTGGATGGAAAACATTGTTGATACAATGAAGGATAAGGGAAAGGATTTATCATTTGATGAGGTTGACGCATTGATATAGGATCTATTTCAGTAAGTGCATAATGAGGTGGAATCTTGGAGTAAGATTGAAGCATGCTTGAATAAAGACTTCCCAATTCTTCTTCAATAGTGATGGAATTTTTTCATTCTTTGGTGTAAGCCGGAAGGATGTTATTCTTTCCTACCATTCTTTATTATTTATAGAAGATCAAGTTATTTCCAAGGATGGAAAACAAGTTTAGTGTGGGGTGATGTTAGATCCTGAAATTGATTGAGTTGGAAGGTAGAGGAAGAGCGCACATGCACATGACAAGTAATGTAGAGAAGTGCTCAAGGAAAGGCACGTAGAAGAAAAGGTTAGCACACAGAAGTAGGAAAGGGTTTGGGGAATTAGCCACATTTCTAAGGTGGAATTGTAGGAAAAACACATGAAGGATCAAGCAAGCATGATAAGTGGATAAGGTGCCAACCTATATTCTTAGAGCTCAAAGAAATAATCTTCCACGAAGGGTATATTCCAAAGGAGGATCATTATAGCTAGTGGAGGATTTTGCAGGATGGTATAAGAACTTGAGTATGGAGGAAAAAATTTCCACCTAGTATGAGATATTCTCATGGGTGAAACTTTTGTGGTGAAGGAAAGATCCAGATTCTATTCAAGGGAGTGCTTGGGTCCAAAACGAGAGAGGCTTTAGAGGTAGCGAAGTGCTGCAAGAATGTTTTGGGATAAAGGGGTTGTGATGTTGGGGATTCCCATTGTTGTGGTAGGTTGATGATGTTGTTAGTGCTAGAGAGAGGCTAGGAAAGGATGATGCTATGCATATATGTAGGTGCTTGGGTCTAAAACCAGAGTTGAGATGGAAGAACATAGCTAGGGCTCTTTGTGCAACGCAGTTTTGTAGGGCTGGGATGTTATTCCTTGATGTATATGTATGACCCTTTTTGATGTAATATGGATTCTGTAAATGATTATAATCAATATATAAAGCTCTGTTCCAAATGTTTGTGTTTATAGACCAAACCCTTGTGTTTTTTCATGTTATACTTGGTTCAAATTTGACTCTATTATGCCGTTGTGATGCTTATGTTTATCTCGCAGTGCATTTGTGCTTAGAACTAGTTCCACTACCCATGTATTAGATTACATGCATGTTTCTATTCTGTAAACCATTCCTCCATTAATGGTGAAGAATTCTTACAAGGCTCACATAAAAGAGGGGCTTGACGGCCATGCACGCCTTGAGTGAGCACCCAACTTATGTTGGGTGATAGGCTGGTGCGCTTGGGGTCTAAAAAAGGAGTTAGAGGTAAAACATTACTACACTATTTGTTGGTGATTGTAGTAATCATTTCTTCTGCTAGTAGAACCTATCACACGAGCATGCCAACTAGATCTCAAATATCCATTTGGATGGGGTTTTCATGTTATAGAGCTAAAGGACATCCAAACTAAAAGAGGTTAACTTTGTAATGTCCCCTTTTCTAAAATAAAATAATTAATTAATTTTTAAGTTGGGCCGGGTTATTTCCAAATATTGAGTAAATTAATAATATCATTAAAATAAAATGTATTTTTTGATACTTAAAGTATTTAGCCTATTCTTTACTATATGTTAGCTATAGAGATGAAAAGTCACTTTATGGAATAAAGTGAAAACATAAAAAGGAGAAAAGTATACAAGATTAATTTAATTTTTCTAAAGTGGCCAACCCAAGGTGAAGAAAAAAATAGAGGGAAAAGGCAATACTTAACTCAAATTAGTTCTCCAAGTGGAGTGACCCCTTTTGGAGATTGTATTAGAGGTTTGTGTCATCATTTGTGTATAAAAGGAGGTCGTTTGGCTTGTTTGAGGATCATCTATTCCTTACAATAATTTTCTTGAGGTTTTTGGGTTGTCGCTCATTCCTTTCCACTTGAGGATGGAAACCCTCTTGTGTGGCTGCAAGTGAAGAAAAAAACCTTCCTTTTTCCCTAATTGAGGGATGAAAACCATTCAATCCTTGAGGAATCTCAATTTAGGGGTTTGCATTGGGCTTCAATAAATTGATTTAGTGATTTCAGCGAGGGTTCCTGTGATGAAGGGCTGTTAGGGAATTTTTGGTAGTTTTCAAACACTCTCCTATGGTGGTGACCCCTCGTGAGGTGAAATTTGTTGGCTTATAGGGCATAAAAACTCACTTTCTATTGGTAATTGGGTTCCTCATATTTTTAGAGTTTGATTGAACTTTCTGGACTTGTATTTGGGCTTTGAAATTGTCATTTCCAACCATATTTTTGAAGTGTATTTGTTGTTTTCATTCATTTATTCCACTTGGTCCAAAAATACAAAAAATATATTTTTCCAGTGGGATATTGTCTTATAATTAATCCAACTCATGAATAAAATATTTGAAGGGTTTCTATGTCTATTTCTAGTTGTTTTGTGCATGCGAGCTGCCATAAATTAATAAAAATCAATCACTGCTAGGGTTTGAAAATTTATTTCAATTTTCTATCATTGGGGTCTTCTACAAATTCCATATCTTTCAAACTTTAGCCCTAAAGGGAAATTACAATGGTATTAGAGAACTTGATCTTACCAACATATGATTCAAAAGGAGAAGATGAAATGGAAAACATAATTTTTAATGATGCTAGGTTTGAGAGGTTTTCTAAGGGGAAAGAGAGATTGGATAATATGATCGCACAGGTGATCCATACCATGCAAAATATGAATGGTGAAGGAAGATCTTCAAGGGAAAACAATAAAATCCAGCCACAAAAAACTGTGAGTGATTCTTCATCTAGGTCATTCCATCGTATTCTCCTTCCAAAAGAAGAAACCATTTCAGTGAGGGAACCTTAACCCTCCATAGTGGATAAAATTATTTCCACCTATGCTAAATATAGATCCCTTCCAGTTGAGATCTAGAAAGAACTACCACTTTCCAACTTCATGAAATTGAAGAAAGATCGAGTTGGTATTGGACCAAGACCTAAACCACGAGCTACACAAGGATACTTGCAAAATGTCTTGAGGAAGGAAGAGGAAAATAATTTCTAAATGGTAATGGTGGAGTAGAAATAACAATAAAAGCTGTTAGACATTGAGAAGGAGCAGCTCATGGAAGCCCTAGAAGCACATATCACTCCTGCAAATATTGATTCATTACCCTATGAGGTGGATTTTCATGACAACTTTGGGAATATACTTGACACAAGTAATATTGTGAAGGAAAATATATCAAAGGATCCTACTTCAGCCCAAGGAGCCAAGAATTCTAAAGACATCCCAATAAATTCTCATCTAACAAAAGAAGGTCAGAGGATAACCAAAGGTATGAAAATAATGTTTCTAAATGTGGCATGGCGTTGAGGTTTTTCATAAGAATCTTCAAGGTAGTACAATGAATAAGAATAACACTCCTTACATCGAAAAGAAATATGTTAGGAGTGCTATTCAAATAATAAAAGTTCAGTGGTTGAAATCCATAGGACACATGCAAGGTCAAAATACATGTCACTCCACATCCAGAAGTGTTCTCCACACAACTAAAGGGGGTAGCCTAGGACTGTACTTTTTGGACAACAAAGAAGGCCATGCTAGCAAATTAGATTTACACAAAAAGAGTTATTAAAAATAAGAAAGGATTCTTGTCAACATGAGAAATATTTTAAGAAGCATGTTAGGTTCAAAGACACTACTTGCAGCTTCTTCAATTCAAGTCCAAGATTATTTTGGCATGGGGAGCCCGAATGATCTTTTGAGGATCAAGATAGATGTCACTATTGCGATCCATTGACAAAACAAAGTTTGGTTTGGGAAAAAGCTAGTTCTCTTGGGTCAATAGTTGCATCTCTTCTCCTCACTTCTTAGCCATTATCAAAAACAACCCAATAAGTGATTTAAATCCTCCAAGGATATCCATCAAGGAAACCGGTTGTCTCCCAACTTGTTTTTGGTTACCACAGAGGCCTTGGGAAGGGAGATTGTGGATTACAAATCTAATGGGCTATTGTTTGGCTTAAATATATTCTCCTCTATTGAAGCCTAGACACACAACCAATTTGTGCATAATACTATTCTTTCTAGCAAGGAAAAACTGGTTGAAGCTTAAGTATTCACACACATCATGAATAATTGTGTTAGGACTTCAAGGAAATAGACCAATGCTAAAAAACCACTGGTAATATTCCTCAATGTAACCAGGAGAAATTAACAAAAATTAGAGAACATTCTAAAGTTTGAATTAGGTAAGGTGTCCAACAAATACTAGTGCTTCCCCCTTTTTTCAAGAAGTGACAACAACTTGCTTTGGCAAGAGCTTATCATACGGTTCCAATGAAAGCTTGGAAGCTGGGAAGGTAGATTTATGAGCTTTAAAAGACATAAAATTTCTTAAATCTATCTTCCAAGCTCTCTTGAACATCTCATTGATGGCCCTGAGGCCCCCCTGATCTATCCTTAAATAACTGAAGAGCATCATAATATTTTCCTATGAAAATGTACCGGGGTAGACAATAAATATCAATGGCGTACACAAAATAAGGTATGAAAGCCAAAGTGGGTAGGTGGAATTAGCCTCTGAAACTTGTAACTTACGAATCAAGCATTGGGACTAAGGTCATTTGGCACATGTATCTTGAATCCTCCCAGCGTACAAGCCAAATACCTAGATGACATGTCTAATGACAAAATTTTCAATCTAGTCCCTCTTTCTCTGGGCTCTCAAATAAGAGCCTTCTTTAATGTTGCCAAATCCTAGTGGTTGATCATCTCAGTTGCGAATTCATTACTATTAAACAACATACTTTTTGTGTAAATCCACTTAGCTGAAATGACCTTCTTTGTTGTCCAAAAATTCCCGTCTGTAATGTCCTCATTCTTACACCATAGGCTTAGAGGATTATTTCTGTCTTAGATTTGGTCATACATAAGAGGCTAGAGAAGTTGGAGGCTATTGGGTATGGATTTATTTTTATACCACCTTCACTTTATGTTATATTTCGTCATTGACTTAAGTGTTGGGTGACTAGGTGGTACTTTATGTTCTATTTCTTCATTAGGAAAACTTAAGGGTATTTTTAATTTAGTTTCTATCTCTTTCCTTCCATTTCTCCTTCTTATTTCATAACTAATGTCAACTTGTTAACAATTTTGCAAGACCACCAATTTGTTACTTATGACCTCTAAGTAAATTCTTTTTCTATTTTTTATGTTTGCAATTTATGCGACTGAATTTGAAACTTGGTTGCTTCTATAGGCATGGTTTTCAAATTTCTAGCAATCTAGTAATTCTAACAACAATTTAAAACTTTAAATTACTAAACATGATTGCATCACATTTTCTTACATGTACACCATCTGTACATTGCTTTAGGGAGTCTAGATGAATAAAATCTGGCATTTTTTTTACACCCAGTGTTGTACGTTGTTTTTAATGATTATACAATTTGATAAATTTGTGTGTTGCATGTATTTAACGTGAATTATTCCCAATGAGCCCAATGGCATTTGAGATTAAAGGGTGTTTCTCTGGAAGGGTTTGGTAATAATATTTTTTACTACATAAACATCAAATAGATCAATGATAGTATAAATATCTATTTACTCCAGCAACATGATCTTTTTTCTCATGAAATGAGATTATTTGTTTTGTATTAGGATAGAGAGGATGTACACAATTATACTAAAAAACAGGTTCAAATTCTAAAACATTAAATAATACACACACAAATATACATACACATATGCATATGCATATACGTATACATATGTATGTATTCATACATTCTGGATAACTTTAAGAAGCTTTGACATCAGAAACCATTCAACATCAAGGATGAGGCATTGTGTAATTTCGGTTGTTGATTACATTTTTAGTGCATAACATCTAAGTGAACAAGTAAAAAAATTACATTTCTAAATTTTACTGATTCTTCTATATAGTTTGTTGATGAAAATGGTGTATATGAATACATACATGTTGGTGAAATTTGCATTGCATTTAGATTGAGTTATCACATGGGTATGGCATCATAGATTTGCGCATTCCTCGAGTCCATGTGAACAAAAAATTAAATGAAGAGAAAACCATCCAACTCGAGAGAAAATGTTAACAGAATGAATAAGGAGTCGAAATGAAGATACACAATATTTTAAAGGCATGTAAACGGGAAAATTTTTGTAGAACAAACACTTGTGAAAACATAGAAATAGATCTGTGTAGAGATCATCTAATCCAAAGCCCTACATTGTATGAAAAATCTATATTCAGCGCCTAGATCAAGGCAACTTAATTCTCATGTACTACATGAGTTACAGGTTCCTTATACACATGATGTGTAAAGGATCTCCAAATTCCTAATTCAGTTCTTTGATCATGAAAATTGATCCAAAATATTATTTGTGTCTATTTGTTCCTTCCAAATTTAGAGAGGCATTTTGGGAGCTACAAATTGTGGGCAATGGTTTTTTTTAATAAGTTCATTTTTGTTTCTCTTTCATGGTGCTCCTGTCCCATTATATTCACTCCGATTATTAAATAAATACATGATTATTTATATGTTTCTAGACAAATATTGTTATGCACCATTCAACCACGTACCTTAATCCATATTCTATCTAACTTCTCCTAAGCTGCTGGTGAGTCCAATTAGCCTTATCAGCTATAGCTAGAAGCCTCACAATCAACATTTGATATACTAAACAATTTGATATCTAGATTGAATATTTTCTTGAAGAGGGGGAAAAATTGCTTCAATTAGTAGGATGGCATATGAAACTATATATTTATCAATTATTTCATCCTTTAGGTGTTAAGGATGAACCTTTTATGAATTTTTTGAACATGGTTTCCAAAAAACTAGCTCTAGAGTTTAAATAAATTTAAGCTTCGGTTAATTTATGTTTATGCATGATCTGAAAATTCACTTGATGATTGTATTATTTTTGTTTAAAAAAAACAAAGATTTATGATTCATTATCCAGAAAATTTGTGTTCTTATATGATAAGAATGTGGAAGCCTAAATTTCTTATATTTCTATCATTTTAGCATAAGTATAAAATATGGAAACTTCAGTTTTGACATAATGGTTAAGTAGTGCATGAATCAGTGGATGTTTAGTTTATATTGTAGGGGTTTTTAGGCCTTATTGTATGGTAATGAAGAATTAAAGTTCATAAATACAATTTGCTACTCATCTTAAGTCAACACCCAATAAGATAGTGGAAACCCCCTACTAGCCATCTTAAGGAAACACCTAATCGGGTAGGGAAAACCAAATGTTAACAGTATTAAGAAAACACCTAATCAAGTAGGGCCAACACACTACTAACCATCTTAAATCAACACCTAATTGTGCGGCACAACCCCTCTTTTCAAGTATGCATAGGTGAGACTATTGGAATTTTACCATTTGAAAGACTATAGTAATTCACGAAGAGTTGAGTTTTTGAACCCTGGTGCATTAGTGTTGTCATTGATGTCAAGTGCAATTGATAACAAAGGTTTGAGTGGTAAAGTGAGGTTCAATAAGGGGAAACGTTCTTAGAGTGGTCACATGGTGGTTTCCTGGTCATTTTAGGTTGTTACAGGCTTGATCAGTGTGGTAGGAGCCTAGTGGAGGTATGGATATTCTTGGTGTGCTTGGGTAAAGTGTCCCATAGGTCAGAATATTTCTAGGATGTGCAATATATTCTATGGTGATCATCTTGTCATATGGTGCAAGCCATAGTTGAAATTGGCTCATTTAGGCCTAGTTCTTAGCCTAATGAGGTGTATGGGAACAAAACAGGTCATGAAAATACTAATTAACCATGGGAACATTTCTTAGGTCATGTAGGAGCATATACAAGGTTTAATTTAGATTTTGGAAGTAAAAGTCAAGTTCTCACCAAAACTACCTTTGAGGACTAGCAGTGAAGTCATGCACAAATGAGATTGGTATGAAGAGTAATAGATTATTTATGAGAAACCAAGCTATGGAGAATCTATAGGGATGTGTTCTAGTGTTATGTGTCAAATTTCATCAAGTTTCAAAATCAAATTTTGAAGTAATTCAAGTTTTACTAAAACTGGTTTCTTGAGGAATGCAATCTAAACACCCTGTCTTCTTAGCATCCAAAAATAATTATCGAGCCTTATTGGATAACTTATAGAAGGAATTTTTGAAGATAACTCCAATAGTGATCTTTGCTAAATTTTTTGAGGGAAATTAGATAAGAAACAAATAATTTATATTCATTTTTCTAACAAGGTCTCTCTCTCTCTCTCTCTCTCTCTCTCTCCAGAACTCCTTGAAGCGGTAGGCACAAAATGAGTCTTTTTAACTCCAAATATTTTATGGAAGCTATAAAAACTCCTCATGATTGTAGAATACTCATCCCATGGAAAAATTGTGGTATTTTTGGTCCTCATGGCTGACTGTTCTGTACAAGTATGACCTTGTTTTGGAGAATTTTGACTATATAGTGCATATTTGAAGGTGTCAACCCTGCTGCTAAGAAATTATCGAAAAATGAATTTGTAATTAGACATGAGTGTGAGAATATTATAAAAGTTCAATACAATTATTTTAAGCTCAAATTTGCTCTAGTTAAGTGGTGTGAGGGTATAGTCTACATTACCTCTCAATTGTCCTGTTTAGGCTTACAAAGAAGTCTGATTTCTGACTCCTTAAAAATCTTAATTCAAGGTATTTAAAGTTATGAATTTACTCCTCTTGAAGTTTTCTTTCCATATTTTGGATTATATGTGAATATTTGTCTTACAAAATACATCAAAATTAGGAATTTTATGTAGGAACTCAAAAATTAGTGTGCATAGTCCTGAAAAATCTTTCTTTTCATGAATGTTTACTTGAAATGGTGAGTGGAATAGGTATGGATAGGTTAAGAAATTTAGGGTCTTTACAAATTTGCATCTTATATACTTTGGTTAGATGTGTATTGAGGTAGATCATCTAATTCTTGAAGACTAAGTCTGTCTATCTTGTGACAGTCTAGAGAGACTATGGTCTTACTCAAATCACAAAGATATTCCCTAAAAAATACATATGAAAGATGGATTATGTAGTAATATATTTTATTTACGTGATCAAACAAATTACTGACACATAAATGAAGTAAAGAGTGTTAAAATGCTTAAAACTGTGAATTAGGGTTTGGAGTTCAAAACCCTAAGTAAGCACATTTCTTACAAATCAAGCCAACGATGATCTAGTGAGCCTCATGTCAGTCAAAAATTTGGTTTTGAAACTGTGAAAATGTCTCCACCTCTCCTGGAAAAATTCTTTTCATTAGTGGTTGACTGAGATTACACGTGAAAACAATAAAACCCTTAGTATTGAAAAATTGGCAAAAACAATTTATGCTGTGCTCTAATACAAATATTATACTCATGATCATTGTTGTTATAATATCCTGATGGCTGTAGATGATAGGATACTTATTCATTTATATCTCCAAGAAATTAAACCTTATGAAGATTTTCTCAGTGTAATTCATGACTATGACTTGAGAATTAGTAAACTAAGAAAAGAATGGTAGTTTGGTGTAGACACAAAATCACGCACTTTGGGTTTCCATCTAGTCCTGATCACGTATTAGTATTAATATGATTCATAAGTAAGAAATGTACTAATTAACCCATGTATTTTTGTAATCTTTTCTTGCTATCTGATTTTTTTTGTTAATCTTACACTCTTTCTATCCCAGTTTGTCTTTTTATACTTTGACTTTTCTCATCTTGGACATCAACACCCAACCAAGATGCTAGTGCCAGGAACCCCCATCCCCTCTAGGCACCCATAACCTCTTTGTACTTTGTTCACATATTTCGGGCCATTTCTAGCCATTTAGGCATATTATCTTTTTGGTAGTCAACCTTTTCTAGGTTAATTACAAAATTCAAGCAAGGGAATCATATAAATATAAAATCTATGTGATCATAATAAAGGACCCAGAACTAAGCATTAACTATCACCACCTAAGGTTGTATTCAAAGGCCATTATCAAGAGCATTCAAGCATGCATCTAACATCCACACACAAGTGCAAGGTATTGATACTTCTACATATACACATAGGAGGGGAAGTTCATTATTTCATGCACACATATATTCACCTTTCTTACATCTAACTATTTGGTCACTATCAAGTACAACACACACAATAGCCACCTAGGGCACGGTTTTAAAACACACACATAGAAATGCATTGGGTTTGAAATGTAGTACAATGAATAGTTGTAAGATCAATCATTTGACAGTTGAGGATAATATGACCCCTCATTTGCATTATTGTTTTTGGGATTTGATGCAATTTTGATGGTTTACCATGTCATTTCTTCATTGCAAGCTACTAGTGACATCTACAGGCTTGGTGTGACATACTAGTGACAAGAAGCAAAGGACAGTGAACATATTGCAACCATGTGAAACTTGTTTTCTAAGGTCTTGAGCAATCATAGGTGCCCAATACATGTCTAGGGTGCCCCAGGTGTCCCTGACCCTCTATAGGCACCCTAGTCCAACATATTTTGACTAGTTCATTAGTTTGTCACTTCGGCATAGTCCAAAATTATTTACAAATCAATTCAGTCATTTTATCTCTTCATTTGCACTTAGGGTTTCAAATCTTAATTTCTTAATTGCTTGGGTCATATCTGCACTTCATTTTTTATT
Source organism: Taxus chinensis (assembly GCA_019776745.2). NCBI lineage: Eukaryota > Viridiplantae > Streptophyta > Pinopsida > Cupressales > Taxaceae > Taxus > Taxus chinensis. The sequence goes on along the minus strand of CM034148.1, from coordinate 293,598,476 downwards.
TATTTACTACTACATTGTAATTAGATTTAGGCATCTATAAATTATATATTTGCTTAATCATTTGGTGAACCTGATTCATTTCTCACATTCTTAGGGTCCTCATACTTTTATTGATTTTATATTCGTAGGATAATCTCATCATGACTATTTCTATTCATGATTTCTTGCTCACCCATCATGAGTGCTACGATAAAATCATAAATATTTTGGCTACTACTCATATTTGTACCACCAATCATCCAAATGTTGTTTATCAGACATTTGTTAATGCATTCTCTCAGCAGATACCTTTCCATCATCTATAGCTGAAAATCTGGCCATTTATGATAATGATCATCCTCTCTATATACAAGTTTATATCAACAACTTTGGCATCAAGGACGTTTTAGTTGACACTGGATATAAACTTAATATTTATCATCTATTATTAATTTAGGAGATCATATGACTCTACTACGTGCCCATGCTTAGACACCATCACATTCCCACTATAGTTGGGCCCAAGACTATTCCCATTTCATTTTTTTTCATTGATCTCCCACTTTCATATAATTACTTACTTGGTAGACCATGGTTGCATCGAATGCAATCCATGTCTTCTATGGTCCACCAATGTGTTAGATTCTTGCATGAGGGCTTTGAATATGAGACCCCCCTAATCATATACCAATCCAATATTGCATTGTAGATCATAATACTGTATTACTTATTCCTAATTTTGGTACTATGTATTTGGATCCTAATCCATGCCCTGAACATTATCCAAATAATTTACCTCTACTTGAGGGAACCATTTTTACTTTAGATGTTATTCCATCTGCTTCCGAGCCCCCATTCTTCTACTAATGCTATGATACTTTATCAGGGGCCTTCCCAAACTTTGGATGTCATTTCATCTACTTCAATTTTTCATGAGAAACCTCCATTAGCGTATCCTCCATTTACATGCACAATTATTATGAATGAATCTTATTGGGAACACATTCCACTTGATTCCAATTGCTCTGATACTATATGCACACATGATGGACTTACTCATATAGGATTTAGAGTAGACGACATCTTTCCGCCACCTCATGATCCTCATCTTTACCATGGATTTATTTACATTACTACTACTTATGGCCTTCACGTATTTTATCTCATAGTGTTTCTTGCACATTCCCCTCATACTTCTCCACTTACACTTAGACAATCTTGGCTTGATTGCATAGGGAGAGCATTAGACCTTGATCATACTGATATTTCATTCCCCATGCCATTTGACCACGTTTTCATTTACAATGACTCATTTCTTGTCTATTCACCAAATACTACTTGCTGTTATGTGCATGGTTGTTCACTACCTCCTTTAACCCATGAAAAATATGCTATGGGCATATATAATTTATGCCTCAATGGCTCTTTGCATGATCAACTCGATACAATTTCTTACCAACTCTCAGACGCTTATCCATTCGATTTTGACCATGAAAATGATGAACTCTTAGATGATATTTCTTGATAACTCTCATCATTACATACTTGGGGGGAATTATACTTATTCTTCCCCCTTACCCAACATCATTTCATGTCTCACGTTCTCACAACTTCACATCTAGTCTTTCACATACATTACACACATTTTGGGTACACTCATGTATCGTCATTACCTGATGACGCACTCTTGTGTTACGGTTCACAATTGACTGTTGAGGACATACTATACACATGAACCTCACACACTACAAATTACACTACATGCTAAACTACACGTTACCTACTATACATTACACAATACATAATTCACATTTTGTGCATCTCTTGTTATACAACATCTAAATTATGAATTCATGATATATCTTTCTGACATCTAATTCTACACGTTGCGGTCACTACCCTATGATGCACTCTAGTTCCACAGTCCATAATCAACTGCTAAGGGTCTACATATCAAATAGACCTCACCACACTCATGAATTCACTCACTCACTCACTCACTCACTCACTCACTCTCTACACTCTATGCTTTATCGACCATATATTTCTTACACACATAACTCAAAGAATTTCCCGACGACGCATTCTGGTTCTACGGTTCATTCTTGACTGCTGAGGGGGCATGTATAAATTAACCTCATCTCATGCATACATATTCATTGGGGGGCATGCTACCCATATCATACTACCACTGTATTCCATTCCATCTCATTCACATCATCCTACATATCTTGGTCATATTTACTCTTGCTTTCTTATGCTTACATGTACACTTTTTACACATGCTAGATATATTTCTTGTATGTTATTATCCTTCAATATACACATGCATGTTCACTTGCTTTCTAGTTGTGATCACATATTCTATAGATCAATACACACAACATGGATGCTTGGTGTTGTACCTCATACCAGTCCCATAATGACTCCTAGAGGCATCCACTTTCATACACTACATGTGCTATTGTTTCATTTTTCATAGCACATCATTATCAGATTATACACTCTTTGACATAATTTCTATCTTTCTAACATGCTAATGGGTGCTTCATGTGAAATATTTCTCTTGCAAGTTTATTTTCTTTCATCACTGTCTGTTACATTATTTCTCTTGTCTGTCATTTCTTGTCATTGTTTACGGGCTTTGCCCTATGTCTTGTTTTTTATTTGAATTAGTTGTGGCCATTGTGACCTTGACTATCTTGCAATATCGTGAGTGATGTCCCATGTTTAAAACCCATTTTTCACAATGTACTTTATCTTCTTGGGTCTTGTCTTACATATTGTATTCTTTTTTTCTAGCTTATACATCATATTTTACATGTGTGATTATATTGTTTGTACTAACACTTGTCTCCTAGCCATTTTTTTTACATGTGCCTTGGTTTCTACTAAGCACACTCCCCCCTGCAGGGCACAATTTTAACACAATGACCAATCCTCCTTTAGGATGCATACTCCTCAACAACATCACATGCACCCCAAATGAGAGGGGACATCTATCAGGTAAATCAGTCACCCCACACAGTAGTATACAGTCATCACACAACACAGTTCAACACTGGTACAATATAGCCATCAGTCACAATAATGACCTAGATATTGACTTGGGTCCTTACCAGAACATAGTCACTAGCAGCCAAACCTAGATAGTAGCACCTTAGAACCCATTACCCTTAATATATACTTGGTACCAGGTGGAAGTTACAAAATTTTTATTAGTTCAACACAGTCTATTGAACTTCACACAGTGGCTTTTACAGGGCACACAATCCTTAGCACTTGATATGCATGCACTACACAACATTATTTACTTTTTTGTTGGATCAGAACTATTCGAAACATATCGTATTTTTACACACCATATGCGGTGGTGTCCATACTTTGGGAATAAATCAAAGATTTGGAGAATGACACCAGAATTTACTCCCTACACTTCTTCTATGGCTTGGCATGCTATTGCCTTAAAAACTCACATAGAATGCAACTGGCATGAGATCGGTTGAAAAAATTGTTCTTCTACATCATCTACATGATCCTTCCTACACTTTTTTCTCATCATGGATCATGTGCACATGTTCCTTTTTGCATTTTCACATACTTTTTACTCATTTTGATGATATACACGTGTGTTTGACTACTTAATCATTCTTCTCTTTTACAAGTCTATCCTTATGGAAAGTGGTTGTCACATCACATCTACAACATCAATCACATAATTAATCATCAATACCACTAGTAGGTATAATTGAAACATATAAACATACACTCTCACCCTAGGGACATCATCATCACTTTTCATTTCTTCTTCTTTAGCTTCCATGCTTCACATTTTATCACTCCACACTTTTTCCTGTATCTCGGTACACTTTTTTCCATCAATCTACATGGTTATCAGGTATGCATCTCTTATAAATTTAATGTTATTGAGAATCTTCTCAACAACATAAATTGGGGGAAAATGTAGACATAAAATAATTTACTTTGGGTATCTATCTAGTCTTGATCACATACTACTATTCATATGATTCCTAAGTAAGAAAATTACTAATTAACCCATGTATTTTGGCCATATTTTCTTTCTTTCTGATTCTATTGTTGATCTTACACTCTTTCTAGCTCAATCTATATTTTAATACTTTGGAATTTCTCATTATGGAAACCAGTGCCCAACTAGGACATTAGCACCAGGCGCCCCCGTCTACTTTGGGTGCCCTTGACCTCTTTGTACTTTGTTCACACATTTAGGGTCCTTTTTATACGTTTGGGTATATTATCTTTTTTGTAGTTGGAATTTTCAAGGTTAACGATGAAATTCAAGAAAGAAAATAATATAAATATAAAGCTATGTGATCATAATAAAGGACCAAGCACTAAGCATTAACTATCACCACCTAAGGATGCATTCAAAGGCCATTATCAAGAACATTCAAGCATCCATATAACATCCACAAACAAGGGAACAAGACTGATACTTTTGCATACACACATATAAGGGGAAGTTCATTCTTTCATACAAAAATCTATTTACGTTTTTTACATCTAGTTATTTTCTCGCTATCAAGTGCAACACAGACAAGAGCCACCTAGGGCACAATTTTGACACACACACACAAATAGAACCACACTGGGTCTGAAATAAACTGCACCGCTCAGTCATAAGATCACTCATTTGACAGATGAGGATAGTCCAACCCATCATTTGCATTATTTTCTTTTTTGGGATTTAATGTGCCTTTTAAGGTTTTGTAGTTCATTTCTTCGTTACAGGTTGCCGACGACATCTGTGGGCTTGGTGTGACATACTAGTGAGAAGAAGCGAAGGACAATTAACATCTTGCAACCCTGTGAAACTAGTTTTTTGAGGTCTTGAGCAGTCACAGACACCCATAACAGGTCTAGGGAACCCCAGGTCCTCTATAGGTGCCCCAGTCTAGCATATTCCAACAAATTTGCATTTTTCTGAGGCTCGATGCGATAATTTTCCCTCTCTATTCATCAGTTTGTCACTTCAACATAGTCCAGGATTATTTGTGAATCAACTAAGTCATTCTATCTCTTCATTTGCACTTAGGGTTTTAAATCTTAATTTCTTAACTACTTGGGTCATATGCGCACTTCATTGTTTATTCATTTACTGTTACATTCCGATTAGATTTTGGCATCTATACATTCTATACTTGCTTAATCATGTGCAAGATGTCTCTTCCTATGCTCTCTTTAGATGAAGACCTCAAAATCCTCCTTGTTGATATGATTATTTATAAATTAGGTGTACCTACATGTCTAGTTAAGTGAGTGTACGTAAGGATCCATCTCTCTTTATTAAAAATTATATTGATCTCCTAATACAATCTTCTAAAATTTCATGAAAGTTGAAGAGTGAATGGTGAGGAATGTTGAAGGTTAAGAGGTGTAAAGGAATTAGGAATTCTTGTGTAACACATCCTTAGAATTGTTACACTTGTTAAAGATCATTTTTAAACAATAATATTAACAATGTATGTTGAAGAATATGAAGAAGTTAGGCATATGTTACAAACTTGAGAAATGAAGTCAGAAGAGGTTTCTTTCAGTTCATGATAGTTGTTTAGGAAGCTTAGAAAGATCCACATGTATTCTTTTGGTCTTCAGAGCATCATGAGTACACCTGCATACCTTGGTGATGTGACAATCTTCTGTCAGAGATAATAATGATATTATAGGTAGTTATAGTTGAAATCTTACATCTACCTTGTACATGCAAATCAAGGATTTTTTTAAAAGATTCTTTGAATTAGTAGTTCAAAGGTTATGTAAAAAATAGTCAATGTTGTAAATAAAGAGAATCCTATGCATATTAGATTTTTTTGAACCAATGAATATTTTTGCTGATACTAGTTTAAGCTTGGGTGAGCTATGTATGTGTGTACAAAAGTATAATGCAAAGATAAGTGCTCTTGAACTAGGGTGTGAGATGAAGTCGGGATAAAGAGTCAAAGAGAAGATGATCTTATGAAGAGTAGAGGATGATTGAGGGTTAACTAAAGAATAGATATAAGTAGTATTTGAATGAATAAGGATATGATAAAATTAGTAAAGAGATCTCAAGAAGTGTGAAAGATAGATCCTTTTATAGGTTTAAACATGTTTTAGAGCTTGAAGGAGCTTGGAATCATGAAGCATGAGAAGAACCAAAGTGAGTACCAAGATTGAATTCTTGTAATAGAATAAACACATGCAAAGTAGGAGGTTGTTTACAATGGGACTCAATAGGGGAGACATTGATATGTGTGTGTGAATGAAACGAGCCTTGTGAAATAATGCCTTGCATTTGATTAGGTGACCAAGAAAGAGAGAAATTAGAAGTTGAATTGAGAAGAGAGTGAGAAAATATAACAGTCACTATCAGTATTAGACGACAAAAAATGAGCGTGATCAAAATCTTGAGAAAGTATAATTTATAGCTTAGTAGAAGGGATTAGTGGATTCCTTGTGATTTGTAGCTTGTAGAAGGAATAAGTTGAAGCTTGATTGAGATTTGGGAGTTGAATCTTCCAGTAAAGTTGAAGCTTGTCAAATATTGAGTAGATGCTTACTTGAATCTTGGAGTTATAGCTCCATGTTGAATTGAAGCTCAACTATGAAATCATGTAACATTTACAGGACATTCTTGTCCTAATCTAGTTCTTTGTTTTTGTGGGTTTTCCTCCCAATTTGGGTTTCCCTCATTAAATCTTGTGTTTGTGTTCTTTCTCTCAATTTCCACTGCTTATGAATGTTTATTTTGTTTTAGCATCACTAATTAAGTAAATTGACTATTTTTTCAAAGTTTAAATAGATAATTATTCACACCCTTTTATTGTCCTAGTTTCTAACAATTAAAATCAGAGCTCGGTCCTCTTGAATCAAGTTTAACATCTTAGAGGTGATTCTGAAGGCACAAACATGGTTACATTAGCAGATTCAATTTTTGAAAAAGAAGTATGAGATTTCTCAAGCCCTTATAAACGAGTTAAAGAAAAAAATCAAGCTCATGGAAGATAATCATTTCCAAGAACTGAATGATATATAATCATTTATTGAGAATGTGTAAAAATATCTAAGAGATGAAGATAAATCCTTCCTTAACCATGAAGAAGAAGTGAAGACTCTAAAGAATGAGCTAGAACAAGCCATAAGTAAACTGATGACATATCAAAGAAGGAAAGTACAAGAAATCCTGATAACTTGCTAAACAAATAAATACATCCAAATGATAAATCGGGCTTGGTTCTTAAAATTGAAGCAACTCAGTGTGAATTGGAGCATGAGTCTAGTCATGAATTATGTCAAGCTGCTATAAAATCCAAGGTTAAAGAATGTGATAAACTAAGTGTAGAGTTGAAGACTTTAAGGGAAGAACTAGAACAAACAATGAAAAAGGAATTGAAGGGTGAATCAATTCATGTATCATACCAAGGACACTCTAAAGAAAAGAATGACATAAAATAACACAAGAATATCATTAGGCAGCCAAATACAAGGAGAATCTCAAGTAAGTTTCATGGAATTTATTTTTCATGTCATGTTTTTGGGCATAGAGCTAGGGATTGCATGAGGAAGATAGACAAAGAATACCCATGGAGAGATTTTAGGACTGCATATGAAAATAATATAGTGTGTTTAAATTGCAAAGAAAAAGGTCATATAGCCAAGTATTTCCTAGAAGAACTAGTAGGTCAATTTTGGGAAGAAGAAAACTCAAGAGGCAAGAACCAGTTGTATGCTTCAACTGCCATGGGAAAGGGAATTTTGCAAGACATTGTCATGAATATCCTAGATATATATACAAATAGAATACATCCAAGAGTTAGGAAAAAAGGTATTCAAAGAAAATGGAAACTCTAAGAATGATACCAAGTTAGCGATGGATGAGAGAGACACTAGAAAGAAGAAAGTAAAATGGATATACTAGGTCAAGGAAGAAAACTCGGGACTTGAAGAAGAAAAGAGTGACAAGAAGATAACATGGGAAGATGTTAAAGAGACACATATATAAATGAAAATCATGGGAAATTATAGCACAAAAAAGATAGCAGGAAGTGATGATAAAGGCAAGAATAAGGAAGACACGTTTAATGTAAATCATAAAGAATATCTACCTCAAGATGTGTGAGAGTAGGTGTATGAGTTGCAACATGCATGTCTATCATGAACTCAATCATAAAATTATAGCTCAGGTGATGTGGTTGTCACACCAAGTAATGCATCCAAGAAGACTAATAATATCATAAAGATAAGAAGGGAAATAATTGAGTCATCATGTTGTTTTGATGACTTTCTCATATTTTGAGGTGATATGACAAGGTGATATGCCTTCTCTAGGCTTCTAGAAGGCATGTATCAGCTAAAAGAAGATATTTAAAGAAAGGTCCTCTTCTCATTGGTATATCAAGATCCAAGCCAAGCCTTCTGCATGTTGAATTTGAATTGGCAGTCAAAAGGTATGAAATTCTTCTCGAGTCAACATTGAAGTGTTGAAAAGGTCTTCTTGATTGTTCATGCAAAGAAAATATGTACATTAGGTACACGGTCTAGTTTATCACAATTACTAATATAAAATGTCTCTAAAAGCATATTTGAGTACTGGTTTAGACCTATCTCAAATACAATAATTGTGTCTCAGTGTCAAATGTGTCCCTGATCTTGTCCTTAGATCCGAATCATGAAGGGAGCATAGTAATTCTGCCAAATCCCATCCAAATTTGTCAAATTCATTGTAATCTGTAGCAAGTAGGTTTATTTTTAAACAAATATAGGCTACAAGAAGTGTTTGCAAGATCATCATGGTTATCCAAGAGTCATCATGTAGAGTACAAGGTGGTTAAGAGTTTATGATCCTTGTTCAAGTCTAATTTAAACTTTTCAAAGTTGTAAAAGTATTTCAAGAGTGTCCATCGTTGTCAATAACCCATGCTATGAGTGAATGTCTAATAATTTCTCTAAATCTATCTCATAACCCATCAAAGTAAGAAAATGTGTTTCCAAATTCATGAGAAATTGAAACTGTAAAGTCCTACTAATCCAATGAAGGCTTGGTTGGTCTTTGAACCTATCAAGAATGATATAGGATAAATGATGAATAAGGAATATCTATGATCTAAGGATGAGCTTGTGTGTAACATCCCCATTTTAAGATACTAGAACAAGGGAGTTTTTTTTTAATTTTTATACAACGTTCTCTGTTCTGAATTATGTAATTCAAACCCACGTTCAAGTTTTAATAATTTTTCTTTGTCCAATTAATATAATTCGGATCACACAATTTCTTTTTAAAACCAATGTTTTCTGTTCACATATTTGCAATATAGAACACACATTCAATACCATTCAATCCTATAACATATACCATTTTCTGCTGTAAATGACTCGAAGAACTACCGATCTCCCATTTTATGGCTCGGAGTTTCAGCGATCTCTCATTTCATGACTCTGTGACTTACCGATCCTTCATGTTAATCCATGTATTGTATAATAAGTATACAGGGTTCTTTTACCATTTCCGGTTATTGAAGTGATCCATTTAAGAAGCCTATCTGAATATCGGTTACTGATATTCATCTGACATCCTGCATCTTAAAATAGGTGATTAGGACAATGCAACAAGCAACATGCGATACTTTGGCCAAATATTTCCACATGCTTTGCATGATCATATTCCTAGATGTTATGCACATCAATGGAATACGTCCTTCACCTCACTTCATCTGTTATCTAGAATGGTCTTTCCTGATCTCTGTTAGTCCATCCGTCTAAGGTCAAGCTCTAACCCCAACTAGCAATATGAATGAGTATAGGAAGTTACTCATGGTAACTAAAGGTATGCAGACATACGGTGTCATCACTAGGCGACTTCGTGTGTCTAGTTACCTTTAGTCCTTTGGACTTACTCCATATAAGTGATCACATTCCTATCCACATCTAAGAAACTTAGTCCCGACTTACGTAAACTTGATGAATTGATTTGAGAGGGTGTTGTAACATGTTAGCTACAACATTGTGTCGTCATGAAGGCCCCGCCTTCATGAAGACACCATATTGCAGCTGGCATGTGTCAAGGTCCTACGGAATCCTCTCATCAAGAAGTACACATCCAGCTCGAGGGATTGGATTATAATCTTAATATTTAAGATCAATTTTCAGCAACCGTGCTGATCCTTAACCTCGTTCTTGTTATAGTTGTATGTAGCTAAGAGAGACTTAATTTTTCTGATAGCTTAATATACATCCTCTCCTTCATACCGAAGGGTTGCATATTTTCTTCTTGGTTCTTTTCTTTAATCTTCAGACTAATCAGTCCATTACAGATGAACGTAATAAGTTTAACCTATTAAACTTAACCAAGTTTTACCCACAGCTGTAAAATAATTCAGAATTCTATCTTATTAGACATCATTTAAACGAGGTCTAATTCTAAATGAATTTATTCATTTATTCTCCATAACCTTACTTCAGTTAAGGTTTGTTAACAATAGATATGTTTTCCTATATCTAATATTTTCTGAATTTAAACATTCGAGGATATTAATGGAGTCTGAATACAAGGTTCAACTACTCCTATGTTATTTGATATTCCTTAGCTTATAAGCTAATCCCGAATATCATTCAATTAAGAGTTCAAATACACCTAAATCCATTTTAATGTCAATTTAAAATTCATATAACTCAAGTATAAACTAATTACACATTCCAACTTAAAATTTGCATTCAAGTAAAGAATAGATAATATATCCTTTTAAAATTATCCACTACCATTTGAATAATTCCCAATCACTGAATAGTATTATATTCTCAATCTTTATTCAAACAGTTTTAAATGATACAGCCTTTACACTATCACACTTTTCCTTGTATTCATCTATAAGATTTAATATCTATACAATTGCCAGTCCAAACCACTGGACTTCGTTTATATCAAACAACATTTCAACATATAAGGTTAGAAGAATGTAACTTCTTCTTTTCCCATTTCCTCGTAGAGGAATAATAGCTATCAAATACGATCCATCCTCAGCTAATCAAAAGAAGTATCAGAAAAATACCATGTCTTCGTTTATACTCAAGTTCCATCTGTAAAATTACTTGCACGGGTCAGTTCATTGAACTAAGAATATTAAGCACTTGTCATTAAAATGAGGTGCTTTTAATTAACTGTCTTAATAAAATAACCCTACTTTTATGAAACGTTAACATGAATATCATCCTAGAATTAAGTATCAATAAGGATGAACATCATAACAACCCAATAATCTAATTACCCTCCCAATCAGACAAAAGGATTACTGCCCTTTTGCCCAAATAATTACTACAAGAAGTAATTTCCTTCAAATAGTTCTAGAATTAACATCTATGAGAACTAAAACACATACGTGCATATTGCTTTTCTAATGTAAATGTTGTAATTTCCATTCCCTTGCAATAGTTGTAACTTCAAAAGATAGAATTTAACTAAAAATTCAAACCAAACTACTTTCCTTTCCTTTCATACAACTCATCTGATTTCAAACAATCAAACGCTGAAGAGAAAAGTAAACAACAATTAAATGCAGATGTTTAAACCAAAGTAGTACAAAATTCATTCCATAACAATTATAGATTTCCATCTGTATGAGAGAAGAAATGAACATTACTTCAAATTATCCATCCAACACTCCCTTTCCTTTCATCATAACTATACTGAGAATTTAATCCAGACGTGATATTAATCACTGATAACAATCCAAAGAGAAATAAATAAAATCAGTAATCGAATAAAAGGAAGATGGGTCATATTACCTCTTCTCACTGTCTAACCAAATATCCACTATTTAGAATAGACATAATCCAATAATATGATTCATTCTGAGTAGTATATTTCAATATTCAAAAACTACTAATTACCCTTCCAAAAATTCAACCAGAGTTCATTGTAACTGGTCCGTAAGCACCATTACCAAAAGAACCTCTAAACACAATCATTTCCTCTTAATTATTTCACTTTACAGAAATTCACATCAATATATAACATGTAAGAGTGTACAGCAACAACATATCACGTTTTCATTATAAAATGAGAGAATTCACTTTCCAACAGCAAAGGAGAAATCTTTTCGTATTCCGTTTCAATGAAAACAATGAAAGGTTTTCAATCTATAAATTTATATATACATATATATATATATATATATATATATATATATATATATATCCTTGAGTTATACACAACACATAGTATGATTTGTATGCTCTACCCAGTCTATTCTATAGACTGACTATTCTGTACCCATTCAGATCAAAACTTCAATCCAAACTGTCATTAATGAATACCAAGAACAAGCAGGTAGATCACCATATCCAATTGGAACAACGATGTAAGATGCTACTATGACCTTACTGTCCCAGGGAGGTTTCATACCCCACACACTGTAATATGAAAAGAGGAATGGTTAAACATGAGTCATGTCAAGCATTTTTTTTATGGTTTTCCTTAACCATTAATGCACACAAATCAAAACAACAATTCACACATTGTTGTTACTACAACAAGTTCGATCCATAATACACAATGAAATCCTATTATCATTACCTTCAAATTTTAAATAGCAAAATCATAAAACCAAAACCCCCATCATAAGAGCAGGGTTGTTTTAATGAGATGTTTAAGCAAAAGCAGACTGTTTAAGGAGAAGGGCTTAACATGCCTGTATTTTTTTTGTGGTTCGAAGTAAATCACGTCCACTGGAGCTATTTCTCTCCACGACGTCTGTAGCAGGGCTTTCCCAATAGTCCACTAACTTCCTCAAGCTCAAAAATAGCTGTGGCTATTCCAACAATGGCATCAATAACCAAAAATAATAGCAGGTTCAACAAAACCATGGAAAAAAAAATGCAGAGCAACTAAAAACCCGATTGCACACAATAACAAACAATTTTTTCCTCTATCCTCTTTCTAAGGCGAGCTGGTCGCTAAGACCAATGTCATTGAATGCATTGAATGCATTGCTTTTTCCTCATTCCTCATGCCACCACCGACTCAGGTTGGCGAGTTTTCTTTTTTTTTAAATTTTGCTTGCAATTCCATTTAGCTTCATATCTAGTTGGATGTCTCCAAATTTTCCATGTTCCCACCAAACTTGGCGCTGCAATTTGTAAGGACTTCATTTACTGTCCTATTAAATTTCTAACCTTCCCTTCTTATTTGTTTTCCATCCACATGGGTCCATAAGTCCCCTTCCATAGGTTAGTAATAGTTTAGGATTTAATAGTCCATAGCTAGGTTATTCACCTAGTTCATAAGTTATTAGAATTTGCATCTATTTTCATCCTTATGAAATTTAAAATCCATATAGGGTAGTAGTTAGGGTATAGGATAAAACTTAGTTGTAGGTTAGGGTTTAATCCCATAGTATTTATTTTATATTTTCCAATCAAGTCTTTTCGACTGGCGTTCGCATTTAACACAATGCGGAACGTTTCGTCCTATGTTCCACATACCTATGTCACTCGCATCCAAGCCCTTATTGTCTTACGCTGTCTAGCATTACAACTTTACATGTGGTTCAGGAATCAAACCTTTTCCATTGGAATCTACGTACCAGATATTCATACCTGAAATCAGGTTCTACAACATTTATATCAACCTTCAGTCTAGTTTCAGACTTCATTCTGGTTTAGAAGTAAATCGATAAAGTGATCACAAGAAGGCCACAACATACCTTGGATCAATGGAATTGATTCAAGGTGTGTTGTCAATCAGCGAAAAGAGTTCATCAAACATACCACAAGTCTGTTGTCTCATTTAGCAAAACACAAGCAATAATAGCCTCTGTACCAAGTAAACAAATTACAACAAACAAGGGTCTAGATTAGTAACACATTCCTTTTAAGATTAAAAGATATATCTTAACATATTTATTTCATTTCTACTGTTACAACATCATTAAAAGTGTTTACCATGATAGCTTACAAAAATCAAGGCGTTACATTCCTCCCTTCTTAAAGAATCATCGTCCCGATGATCAAATTAGCCAGTTCATAGAGTTCGTAGGACAAAATTTAGTTATTGTCCTTCCATTCATAAGTTCGTACCAAAAATAGATTCACTCATTAAAACAATGTTTTAAGATAACTATAAAATAGACCAGTAATTGTCTAAATTTGGTAGATTATCAGTTTTTCGAATTCAATTTTGATCAAACAAGTATGGAAAAGCAGATCTCATTTCTTCAAGATTTTCCCAAGTTGCACTTTCTTCGCTAAATTGGTCCCATTGGACCTTACATTTATTCACTTCACAATTTCTTAAGTATAACTAGCAAGTTCCCAGCACTCGAATGGGCTTAACCATGATTATTCCTGGGTCTTGGACTTGCAAGGAATTCTAATTCAGCACATGTGATAAATCTGTTACGTATTTCTTAAGCAAGGAAATATGAAAAACATCATGCATTTGTGATAAAGCAGGAGGTAATGCTAGACGATAAGCTACAGGGTTGATTATTTCAACAATTTCAAAAGGTCCCACATAACAAGGCGACAACTTGGCAGCCTTGCCAAAAGTTATTGAGCTCTTTTTCGGCTTAACCTGAAGAAATACCTTCTCACCAAGTTTATAATTCCTATCAACCCACTTTAAGTCTGCATAACTCTTTTGCCTATTGGCGGCCTCCTTTAGATGTTCCCGAATCATTTTGATTTGTTGTTCCATTTCCGTGAGGATTTCTAGCCCAATTACCTCTCTGTCCTCTATGCTGTCCTAGCTAATAGGGGTTCTGTATTTTCTTCCATACAATGCTTCAAAAGGCACCATTTTTAAAGAGGCATGGTATGTATTATTGTAGGCAAATTCAACCAGCGGAAGGTATTCCTCCCATTTATACTGCTAGTCCATGCAATACATTCTTAACATATCCTCTAAAACTTGGTTGACTCTCTTGGTCTATCCATCCATTTCCAGATGATATGCAGAGCTAAAGTTTAATTTAGTTCCCAAGGCCGCATTAAGCGTTTGCCAAAACCTTGATGTCATCCTCGGATCTTTGTCTGATATGATAAATTCGGGTATTCCATGTAATCTGAAAATTTCATGTACAAATCTTCTTGCTAACACTGGTGCATCATCTTTCAAATTACCAGCAATAAAGTGTGCCACTTTGGTTAATTTTTCGGCGACAACCAGGATGATATCATGCTTATTCCTTGACATAGGCAATCCTTGAACGAAATCCATCGTTATCACTTGCCATTTGTACTATGGAACACTGTGGGGATACAATAATCCAGCGGGATGCATATGTTTCACCTTAACACGCTGACATTCCAAGCAGTGTGTTACAAATTCCACCACATCCTTTTTCATTCCCTTCCAGAAGTATTGCTGCTTAAGATCAGTAAGCATTTTTGTAATGCCAGGGTGTCCAGAAAAAGGTGAATTATGAAATTCAGTTAACAATTTCTTTCTTAAATCATTTGCCAAGGGTATATATACCCTGTTTTCGAACCTCAGAATTCCTTCATTATCAAAACAAAATCCCTTATACCTCACATCCTTTAGATTTGCAGCAAGTACTGTTTTAACTTGCTGGAAATAAGAGTCTGATTCCATGACATATTTCACCTCATCCTTAATCTGAGTTCTTAATGTTATAAGAGCAGAGATGTGCTTCCTTCGACTCAGAGCATCTGCCACTCTATTTTCCTTGCCTTTGATGTAGCTTATATCAAAATCATACTGAGACAAAAATTCTAACCATCTTCGCTGTCTTGCATTCAGATTTGGTTGAGTAAAAATATACTTCAACCCCAAATGGTCAGTTTTTAACTCAAAAGGTTTGCCAAGAAGGTAATGCCTCCACATTTGAAGTGCATGTACAATGGCAGCGAGCTCTAGGTCGTGTGGAGCATAATTCTGTTCATGTAACTTAAGCTTTCTGCTTTCATAAGCTATGACATGGTTATTCTGTAACAGAATGCCTCCAAGACCTTCTCCCGATGCATCCGTTACAACCGTAAAATTTCCATTTGGGTCTGGTACAGTTAAAATAGGTGTTGTAGTTAACTGTTCCTTTAAATTTTTAAAGGCAGATTCACATTTGTCAGTCTAGAAAAATTTCTTATCTTTCTTTTGCAGTGAAGTGATTGGGGCAGTAATTTTTGAAAAGTCCTTAACGAACTTTCTATAATATCCTGCCAAGCCCATGAAGCTTCTTACTTCATGCACGTTCTTAGGCGCAGGCCACTCGGTTATAGCTGTGATCTTTGAAGGGTCTACAGCTATCCCATTCTTGCTTATAACATGTCCCAAATAATGCACCTCTGCATCATAAAAGGAACATTTAGATAGTTTACCATACAACTTCCTCTTTCTTAAAACTTCCAGCACTATCCTTAAATGTTCTTGGTGCTCTTCGACATTTTTAGAGTATATAAGAATGTCGTCCAAGAATACAAGCACAAACTTGTCTAGGTATTCTTGAAAAATATTATTCATCAAATTCATGAAGGCAGCAGGTGCATTTGTCAACCCAAAAGGTAACACCGTGAATTCATAATGCCCGTACCTTGTTCTAAAAGATGTTTTATGAATATCTTCTTCCTTTATTCTCAGCTGATGATACCCAGATCGAAGATCTATTTTTGAATAGACTGATGCTCCACGCATCTGATCGAATAGATCATCAATCCTAGGAAGTGGGTATCGATTCTTAATAGTTGCCTTATTCAACATTCTGTAATCAATGCATAGTCTCAATGTGCCATCCTTTTTCTTTACAAAAATTACCGGCGCTCCCCATGGTGAGACGCTCGGTCTTATCAGCCCCTTAGTCAAAAGTTCCTGTAATTGAGCCTTAAGCTCCACCAACTCGAGGGTGGTCATTCTATAAGGTGCCTTAGATATGGGTTCAGTTCCTGGCTTGATCTCTATTGCAAAGTCAAATTCTCGTTTGGGTGGAAGACCTGGTAATTCCTCCTGAAATACATCACTGAAATCCCTTAATAATGGATATCTTTCCATGAAATCATTATCTTCCTCAGCATTTTCTGTCATTTTTACTGCATACAAGGTACAACCTCTATTTTTAGCCCTTTTTAGTTGCATAGCTGTTAGTTTCCTAACTGCAACCTCACGCCTTACACCTTGAATGACTGCTGCTTTCTGCAGGTCATCAAAACAAAAAATTTGTTTTTCATAACAGTCGACCTTTGCCTTATGTTCTGCCAACCAGTTAACTCCAATAATGATATCATATGATCCTAAAGGAGTGACATATAGGTCAACTTTGGTGGAGAAACTGGGCAAGTCAAGAATTGCCCCAAAAAGGCACATTTCGACTGTATGGACAACATTATTCCCATAATGCATTGTCCATGTCTTATCCATTCGTTCAGCCTTTCTTTTTAATTTCATTGCAAGTTTAGTAGAAATAAAACATTCAGTAGCTCCAGTATCAAAAAGTATGACTACAGGTGTACCGAATAACTTACTCGGAACTTCTATGGGTGTAACTTGCTTTTCAGCTTGTCTGTTAGCCACCGCAGTGTGTATCCTATGCTGCTGATCACGATCATCCTTTTTCAGAGGACAGTGACTCGCGTAATGGTCCTTTCCACAGTTGAAGCATCCTCCAACTGGCCCTTTCCTAGGCTCAAATTTACTACCAGCTTTGAAGTTATCACTCTGGCTTCCATAAGACTTTTGTCCATTGCCACTAACTTTTGCGAAGCTGTTCCGCACACTATTTACATGTTTGTTCATTATTGATTTCTTGTTGTTATCTACAACAATTTTGTTTTCCACACCAAACCTTTTCCAGGGCCCCCTTTTGGGTGCGAGAGATGAAGAAGAGTTGGGAATCTTCTTCCTTATCTCTTCCCTATGAGCAGAAATTGCTCTCAATTTCTATTCCTGTCTTATTGCCTTTTCGACAACTCCTTCCATAGTGGTTGGACCGTGGACATCCACTTCACCACCAATGATGGGATTCAGTCCCATTATGAACTTTCGTATTATGAACTTCTCGTCAGCTTGGTACTCTACTGCGACACATACTTAAGGAGTTTAGTAAACCCTTCCCAGTATTCTGTCACCGTCAGCCTTCCTTGCGACCAGTTCTGAAATTCAGTCATTTTCCTATCAAAATAGAGTTGAGGCAGCCACCGTTGCCTAAAGTAACCCTTAAATTGATCCCAAGTTATGTCTGTTTCGACAATATTCAACTCAACCTTACGGTTGTCCCACCATGATGATGCTTCATGAGAAAGCTGATATGCTCCCCATATCGCTTTGGTCTCCTCGGAGAAGTTTCTTATTGCAAAGTACTCCATTTCACTGAGCCAATTTTCAGCTCCGTCCCCAAGTGTTGTTCCATCAAACTTTGGAGGACTTATTCTCTTTATATCATTTGTAAGTTTAGCTGCTAATCTTGCCCTTTTATTTTCAGGATGATTAGGAGCATTCACATTACTATTATCAACACCTGGATTCCCTCCATTGGTGTTGTCCACAGTGAGGTGGCTGATCATTTATATCAGCTTCTTCTTCCTCCTCTTCATTTCCCATTGATTGTTGTTCCAAAACAATCAAACGATCTCTCGTGTCTAGTAGGGTAGTAAGGATTTCATCCAGCTTTTGAGCAGTAGCTGCTTCTCCACCCGATAACGGGTTGTTCGCAAGCATTTCCTCTTGTTCTGACCATTTTCTGTTCAATAAGAAAATGTAAACCTTATTAAATTGTGGGACTCATTAGGTCTAAGAGCTGCAACCTTCAGCTCTGATACCAAGATGTAACATCCCCATTTTAAGATACTAGAACAAGGGAATTTTTTTTATATACAACGTTCTCTGTTATGAATTATATAATTCAAACACATGTTCAAGTTTTAATAATTGTTCTCTGTCCAATTAATGTAATTTGGATCACACAATTTCTTTTTAAAACCAATGTTCTCTGTTCACATATTTGCAATATGGAACACACATTCAATGCCATTCAATCATATAACAGATACCATATGCTACTGTAAATGACTCGAAGAACTACCAATCTCCCATTTTATGGCTCGGAGTTTCAGCGATCTCTCATTTCATGACTCGGTGACTTACCGATCCTTCATGTTAATCCATGCATTGTATAATAAATATATAGGATTCTGTTACCATTTCCGGTTATCAAAGTGATCCATTTAACAAGCCTGTCTGAATATTTTCTACTGATATTCATACTGACATCCTGCATCTTAAACTAGGTGATTAGGACAACGCAACCAGCACTTGCGATACTTTGGCCAAAGATTTTCACATGCTTTGCATGATCATATTCCTAGATGTGATACACATCAATGGAATACGTCCTTCACCTCACTTCGTCTGTTATCTAGAATGGTCTTTCCTGATCTCTGTCAGTCCTTCCGTCTAAGGTCAAGCTCTAACCCCAACTAGCAATATGAACGAGTATAGGAAGTTACTCATGGTAACTAAAGGTACGCAGACATACGGTGTGTTGTCCCTAGGTGACTCCTATGTGTCTAGTTACCTTTAGTCCTCTGGAGTCACTCCGTATACGTGATCACATTCCTATCCCCATCTAAGAATCTTAGTATCCAGCTTATGTAAACTTGGATGATTTGATTCAGGAGGGCGTTGTAACATGTCAGCTACAACATTGTGTCATCATGAAGGCGCCGCCTTCATGAAAACACCATATTGTAGCTGGCGTGTGTCAAGGTCCTACGGAATCCTCTAATCAAGAAGTACACATCCATCTCGAGTGTGATTAGATTATAATCTTAATATTTAAGATCAATTTTCAGCAACCCTGCTGATCCTTTAACCTCGTTCTCGTTACAGTTGTATGTAGCTAAGAGAGACTTAATTTGTCTTATAGCTTAATATACATCCTCTCCTTCATACCGAAGGGTTGCATATTTTCTTCTTGGTTCTTTTCTTTAATCTTCGGACTAATCAGTCCATTACAGATGAACGTAATAAGTTTAACCTATTAAACTTAACCAAGTTTTACCCACAGCTGTAAACAAATTCAGAATTCCATCTTATTAGACATCATTTAAACGAGGTCTAATTCTAAATGAATTTATTCATTTATTCTCCATAACCTTACTTCAGTTTAAGGTTGGGTCACCAATAGATATATTTCCCCCATATCTAATGTTTTCTGAATTTAAACATTTCGATGATGTTAACAGAGTTTCGAATATAAAGTTTGGCTACTCCTATGTTATTTTATATTCCTTAGCTTATAAGCTAATTCTGAATACCTTTCAATTAAGAGATCAAATTCACCTAAATCCATTTTAATGTCAATTTAAAAATTCATCTTAACCCAAGTATGAACTAATTGCACATTACAACGTAAAAGGTTGCATTCAGGTAAAAGAATAGATGTTATTTCCTTTTAAATCTATCCACTATCATTTGAATAATTCCAAATCAAGGAATAATATTATATTCTCAATCTTTATTCAAACATTATCAAATTGATACAGCCATTAAAAAATCACACTTTTCCTTGTATTTCATCCATAAGTTTTACAATCTATATATTTGCCAGTCCAAACAAATGGGACTTTCGTTTATATCAAACAACATTACAACTCATAAAGATAGAAGAATGTAATTTCTTCCTTTCTCATTTTCTCATGGAGGAATAATAGCTATCAAATACGATCCATCCTCAGTTAATCAAAAGAAGTATCAGAAAACAACCATGTCTTCATTTATATTCAAGTTCCATTTGTAAAATTACTTGCACACGCCAGTTCATTAAACTAAGCATATTAAGCACTTGTTATTAAAATGAGGTGCTTTTAATTAACAGTCTCAATAAAAGAACCCTGCTTTTATGAAACGTTAAAAAGAACATCATCTCAAAAAATTAAGTACCGATAAGGGATGAACAGCATAACAAACCTGATCATCTAAATATCCTCCCAATCAGAAAAGAAAGGATTACTGCCCTTTTTCCCCAAATAATTACTACAAAAAGTAATTTCCTTCAACTAGTTCCAGAATTAACATCTGTAAGAACTAAAAACACATATTATGCATAATGTTGTTCCAATGTAAATGTTGTAATTTCCATTCGCTTTACAATAGTTGTAATTTCAAAAAGATAGAATTTGACTAAAAAATTTAAACCAAATTAATTTCCTTTCCTTTCATACAACTCATCTGATTTCAAGCAATTAAATGCTGAAGAGAAAAGTAAACAACAATTAAATGCAGATGCTTAAACCAAAGTAGTACAAAATTCATTCCATAACAATTATAGGTTTCCAACTATACAAGAGAAGAAATGAACATTTTTTCAAATTATCCATCCAACACTCTGTTTCCTTTCCTCATAACTGTACTGAGGAATTTTAATCCAGATGTGATATCAATCAATGATAATAGTACAAAGAGAAATAAATAAAATCAATAATCGTATAAAAGGAAGAAGGATCATATTACCTCTTCTCACTGTTTAACCAAATATCCCACTATTTAGCACAAACATAATCCAATGGTATGATTCCATTCTGACATAGTATATTTCAATATGCAAAAACTACTAATTTACCTTTCAAAAAAGTTGACCCAGCAGTTCATTGTGACTGGTTTGTAATGCATCGGTACCAAAAGAACCCTCTAAACACAATCGTTTCCTTTTTAAATAATTCACTCTGCAGACATTCACATCTATATGTAACATGTAAGAGTGTACATCAACAACAAAAAATCACACTTTCATCATAATAATGAGAGAATTCACTTTCCAACAGCAAAGTAAGAAATTCATTCATATTCCACTCCAATGAAAACAATGACAGGTTCTCAATCCTTAATAATTATATATAGATATATATATATATATATATATATGTTTATAATATCCTTGAGTTTAGAAAGACACATAGTATGATTTTTATGCTCTACCCAGTCTATTCTATAGACTGGTTTTTTTGTTCCCATTCAAATCAGAACTTCCTTCCAAATAGTCCTATATGAATACCAAGAATAAGCAGGCAGAACACCATATCTAAATAGAACAACAATGTAAGATGCTAACTATGACCTTACTGTCTCAGGGAAAAACCGTATTCTAAGCAATGAAAAACAACTAGGAGAAATAACTCGCACAATAGACAGTTCATCAACATTACCACGAATTTGTTTTTCCCAATCCTTTTCCTGCATTGAACTCAGGAAAACAATATTCACATAACAATACATTCATCAACTCAAACCCGTATAGGGTAATATATGTGAATGCTAAACATAGCCAAAACAAACTCATACAGCAAGCACAACCTCCTTTATTTCACTCATTTGTAATAAATACACAAGCCTGTGTTCCTTTTTATTATGACAGTTCAAACCAGGCATACAGAATCACCTTATCCTTCCATTTTTACAAGAATGCACAGAACTCATAATTGATACGCACATAGCTAATGTATTATTCAGCACAAAACTCAACTCATATTGAGTAAAGAACGATTTACCCAACATTGTACCAAACATCTCACTCATAAAGAGACAGATTTATTTCATTTACCCATTTCGCAAAAGAAATTACCCAAGTCGTGCTCAGCAAAGGAAAAACGACTCAGTCCAGAGATCACTTCATTCAAACATCAACAATATCATTTAACTAAATCACCCCCTCATAAGAGAAGGGTTTTTTTTAATGAGACATTTAAGACAAAAGCAAATGGTTTAAGGAGAAGGGCTTAACATGCCTGCAATTATTTTTGTGGTTCGAAGAAAACCACATCCACAGGAGTTGTTTCTCTCCATGACGTCCTGCAACCAAGGCTTTCCCAACCAGTCCACTAACTTCCACAGGATCAAAAATAGCCTACGTCTTCTCCAAAGAATAGAAACAATAACCAAAAATACAGCAGGTTCGACAGAACCATGGAAGAACAAAATGCAAAGCAACTAAAAACCTGATTGAACACAATGAACAAACAATTTTTTTTTTCCTCTATCATCTCTCCAAGGCGAGCTAGTCACTAAGACAAAGGTCATTGAATGCATTGAATGCATTGCTTTTTCATAAATTTTCTCTCCACCGCCCACCGCCAACTCAGGTTGTGCGAATTCTTCCTTTTTCAAATTTTTCTTGCAATTCACATTTTAGCTTCATAGCTAGTTGGATGCCTCCAACTTTTCCTTGTTCCAGCCAAACTTGGTGCTAGCAACTTGTAAGGACTTCATTTACTATCCTATTAATTTTCTAACCTTCCCTTCTTATCCGTTTTTCCATTCACATGGATTCATAAGTCCCCTTCCATAGGTTAATAATAGTTTAGGATTGAATAGTCCATAGTTAGGTTATTCACCTAGTTCATAAGTTATTAGAATTTGTATCTATTTTCATCCTTATAAAATTTAAAATCCACATAGGGTAGTAGCTAGGGTATAGTGTAAAACTTAGTAGTAAGTTAGGGTTTAATCCCATAGTATTTATTTAATAGTTTCCAATCAAGTTTTTCCGACTGGCATTCCCATTCAACACAATGCAGGACGTTTCGTCCTATGTTCCACATACCTGTGTCACTCGCATTCCGGTCCTTATTGTCTTATGTTATCTAGCGTTACAACTTTGCATGTGGTTCGAGAATCGAACCTTTTTCATTGGGCATCTAGGTACTGGATATTTATATCTGAAGTCAGGTGCTGCAACATTTATTTCAACCTTCAGTCTGGTTTCAGACTTCATTCTGGTTTAGAAGTAAATCAACAAAGCGATCACAAGAAGGCCACAACATACCTTGGATTAATGGAATTGATTCAAGGTGTGCTGTCAATTAGCGAAAAGAGAGGTTCATCAAGCATATGAACAAGTTTTTGTTGTCTCATTTAGCAACACATAAGCAATAATAAACCTCTATCCCAAGTAAACAAATTACAGCAAACAAGGGTCCAAATTAGTAACACATTCCTTTTAAGATTAAAAGATATATCTTAACATATTTATTTCATTTCTGCTGTTACAACATCATGAAAAGTGTTTACCATGATAGCTTACAAAAATCAAGGCGTTACATTGTGTCATGGTTGAGTCAGCCCTTTTAGGTTGAATTTTTTATGAGAAGAGTCTTAAAAGGAATAAATATTGTCAATTGTTTTGAGTTCTAGTGTGCATTCCAATTGAGATCAAAATGTGTGTTTGTCAGTGACATAATATCGTGTGTCTTTTATCTTGCTTAGTGTGGTTTTCTGTAGAGAAAGAAACTTGATCTATTAAGGGCTGTCAAATGCTACCAGTATCCTAAACAAAGTTTTCTCAAGTGTGTAAAACAATTCATATCCTTCTCCAAGTCCCTAAGGTATAATGTTGACCCTATGATGTTTTTAATCTCTAGTCAAGATTTTTTAGTCACGTCAGGTCCTGAGGTCCCCTTACACTACAAGTCAATCCTTGAAGTGGTATTGAAGTCTGTCATGTGAAAGAATATCCAATATTTGTCACAGGTAAGGATATTAGCTAGATAGTATGTAAGTTGTGCAAAATTCATTCTCAATTAGGACTAATGGTCTGATAGAAGGTATCAAGTTCAACAATGATCTCAAAAAAGTGAAGTCCATATCATAACAGATCGATAACATGTTGTTTTCAGGATGTGTTCCTCAAAATTTTAACAAATACAGTCATGTGTGTTTATCATGCTCATCAAAATTTCAAGCAGTATGTGCTTACTGTCAGTTCCTTTAATCTTAAATTAAGAAAATTCAAGTTGTCAATACGTATTTCATGGATAAATGAAATTTTACAGATCCTTTTCAGTTCATAAAATATGAGAAGGAAAAGGTCTATAAAGCATGATAGTGTATGATGTCCTCAAGTGATTGATGTGGTTAACAAATAATTCCTACAATTTCTTAGAGAGGTATGAAACATGCCTGATTAAGTTGAATTTGGTAAAGGACATGACGTATTTAGTGCATTCAAATGATAAGTTAATATAGTCTTGAAGGATATTTAAAAAACTTATGTAGAATGAGTGTGACAAGTCTCAGTGGCACTTTGCATTAGTATAGAAGATGAATAATGATAAAAAAATCTAGTTAGGCTAAGCGGTGATCATAAAAATGGTTTTAGAGTTTTTAAGGGTGATGAATGCTTCATCACAAGGTACATCAGGGTGCTTATCAATCTGAAACAACGATATATAGTTTTGATGAGAGCTCATATAAAAGAAAGAGCCCAAAGTTGTTTTGACCAAGAAGAAGGATAATATTGCATACCCACAAATTTGTTGTAGTGAAGATAGAGAATGGAATTATCATACATCAAGATAATGTTTTCTAATCCTGGTAAGTTATAACAGTGATCTATAGGTGTTGAAAGGATTATTGGAACAAAGGAGATGCTTGAGAATGCTCAATTGGTAGATTTGAGGTGTCATAGAAATATATAAAGTTTAATAACTGACATATGATGAATATAAGATAGTACACTTAAAGGGGAATAAATTACCTTTATAATTCAATGTATGGACAAGAAAAGGTAATAGAGAACACTAAAAAATTCCTTTAGGACTAGCTAAAATTTCCTGATCCATCCTTATGGCTTGAATGTAAGTTAATCATGTGACTTCTTGTATCCTAAGATAAAGGAGGATGAAATGACACTAGGGGGATTTTCTTGAGCTTTTTCCATGAAGTACACAAGCCTCTATGGATGGGAAAATTTGGGCTAAAAGGCATTGAAAAGAAAATTTAGGGATTTAAGGTCTAATAGCAAAATTCTTTAACATAAGGTAGAGTTAAGCATTGGTGCTGAACATCGTGAAGTGAGATGCCTGAATATGAAGAGAATAGGTTCAAGGGAAGAATTACATGTGATTGTTGTAGAAATACATGTAGTTGATTGAGTTTTATCTGAAAAAAGAACAACATCAGTTAAGGAGAAGTTTTTTGAGGTAAATTCATGTTTTTTATTGCTTTCTTTCATGTTACTCATGGTGTTGGATGTTTGAACCTTTGTCATAGATCTCAATGGGGGAGAGAGTATTCTCAGAAAAAATTTATGAATGCTATGGAGATGATTTGGTTGTTTTATTTCCATTAATGGTTTCTAAGTTTTTACCATCAATGAAAAAGGGGGAGATTGTTGAACCTTGATGCATTGGTGTTGTAATTGATGTTAGGAGGAATTGATGGCAAAGGTGTGAGTGGTGAAGTGAGGTTGAGTAAGGGGAAGAGTTCTCAGAGTGGTCATATGGTGGTTTCTTGGTCATTTTAGGTTGTTGTTAGTGTGAAATCACATCACCCCCAAATGAGTTATGGATTTTCTTTTCTAAGGTAGACTCATCTGGTGTGATTGCATAACATGGGACCATATCTCAAGCCATGGGACTTGCGGAATTGATATGGACCTCGAGAGAAGGTTGGTTCCTCTTCCTAATCCTATCAATAAACTACTTTTAAGGAAGGAAATGCGACTATCTACTCCTAATTTAACAATTCCAAGGGACCAAGGAGAGAGAGATAGCATGAAAATAAAGAAATCCTACACTATAGAGGTGATAGCACCAAGAAAAGGGAAGTGCTGGTCATAATCTCAGCTACCTGAAGTGGAGAGAGGTGACTACAGGAGAGGGTGGACAAGATGCATCACAGACCAGAGATAGATTTCACATAGAACACCACTTCAAAACCCATTAAACACAGCTTCTAGGACCTAAAACAAACATTAGAATATGCACAGTATACCCTGCAATGACGAGAGGCGAGGAGAGACAATAAAATAAGAAAAGGATGGACAAATGCATCACAAAACAAAATTTATTACTCCAAAAGTTCACATAGTACATCGTTAGTGGGCAAGAGGTAAGAGAATGCCATTACAGAGCTGTGAAAAGAGATTCAGACTCCATTTTTGACCCTAGGGAAGAAAATAAGAGGGGAGGCAGAGAAGAAGAATGAACAACTG
The DNA here is from genome assembly GCA_019776745.2 of Taxus chinensis. Lineage (NCBI taxonomy): Eukaryota > Viridiplantae > Streptophyta > Pinopsida > Cupressales > Taxaceae > Taxus > Taxus chinensis. Next base: position 293,571,552 of record CM034148.1, on the reverse strand, counting down.
TTTATAATGAGATAAGCTCTCACTTTTATAGATCAAGTGAAGAGAGAAAAGGATAAAGAGATGGGAAATATGATTGGAAGCTCCACCACCAGCCATCAAAGCTCCAACAAATCTGCCTACAATCTTTCCATTATGATTCCCCATGTTTGTTTGTTGTGTTAGAGAAGGAAAGATGGCCGAGCAAAATAAAAAATTCCGGCAGTTGGAGCAATTAGATCCGGTAATAATGGGGTGAAATAAATTTTCCTAATTTCCACCCACTAAGGCATATAAAAAATGATATTTTATGCTTCCATGGCATAGTGGAGGTCAAGATCTTTCCAAAAAGTCCAAATTTGCAATATTTCGAGCCCTGAGTTGAAAGATATGCCCCTTCGAAGTTTGTATCAGGTCTGTATAGGAGGGCGGGGAAAACAACTTGAAAAATGGGTCCCCTTTTGATATGGGACATGTGGCAGCCAGATTGGAATAAAAATCAGGTTTGCGGGTCCGTAATTTATCCTTTTCCCTTTCCTCCGATTCCCCGTTTTGGGTTTGACTTGGGTTTAAACTTTGACTTTTTCCTTTGCCTCATTCTGGAATGCGAGCTTGTAGGTCTGAAACGTTATCCCTTCATATTTTCTCTATGTGCGGGGTTATCTTGACCAAATTTTCTGGGGGGTGAATTTGGGATAACATCTGCTACATGATTTATCAGTGTGGTGGGATCCCACTAGAGGTATATATATATACTTGGTGTGCTTGGCTCAAGTGTGCCACATGTTAGAATTGATGTTTCTAGGATGTGCAAGAGATTCTAGGGTGATTATACACACCCAAAATTACACATACTACATTTTCAGAATGGTAAAATATCTAATGATGATACAAATTATTCCAAGGTAAAAATGAGGTCCAGATCCTTCCCCCTTTCCTCTGCATCCTTCCTTTGACTCAAATCAACCCTTCTGTTTTGTCTGCAAACTTTTATTTTTCTTGTAAGATTGTTTTTTAGAATTTTTTTAATCCTAAGGGTCAGTTACATAACCACCCTGATAGTTGTACAATTTCCTTTACTGGCGGTTGTGTAACCTCCCCTCTATGTTGATTGGTGGTCCCATCACTTAAAATCAAAGACTTAAAACACACATTTTTCGACGCATGTTTGGATTTCGGGAGTGATTTTCTCACTCATTTCTCAACTATTTTGCCTATTTTTGGACTCGTTGTAATCGTGTTGCTTTTATCTTCCTCTTTGGATATGTTTAGAATGTTAAATACATATAATTTTTCTGATTTTTCACTTCTCTTCGACACATGTAATTGAATTCTTCTTTCCCATATTTTATAAAAAGCCAAAATTTCACCTATATGATAGGTTGGTATTTTCATATTCTTGAGGTTAAGTTATGCTTTTGAAATTTTGAAAGGAACCACACAGACAACCTACTCTTTACTTTGGTATTTCCTACCATTTACTTTTAGTCATTTCTTGCACCAAGCCAACCACATCCAATGTTTTTTTTCTTTGCTACATGCCAACATGTGCGCATTCCTGGATCAATTGGACTTCATCTTTGGAAGAAGATACAAAGTTGAGGAGATAACAAACACATCTCACCTTTGGGAAGCTACCACAATACAATAATATCCAGGTTAGGGTTATAATTACATTATTTGAAGCTTCAATTAATTTATATTTGTTAGAATAGAAATATTGCATTTATTTTGAGTTGGTAGAATTGGAAAATTTAATCACTTCCTGAATGTATTTATTTTATTTCTAGTATTTATATTGCATACATATCCCCTTGATAACCTATTCCCGACTTATCTCAGAAATTATTTGGAGGAAGAAGTGAAGAAATCCTTGCACATTTTTTATTTCTTTTGATTAGTTTAGATTTACTTCTGTTGGGGAAGGTTCATATGGCAAAGAGAAAATTGCTTCTTAGAAGCTTTCCCTTTCTAGAAAACTTGAGGCAGAAGCTTTTCCAAAAGAAGTTTATTTTATTTTATTTAGATTAATAATTTTCGAATACATTCTTTTAGAATAGAATTGTGAGACAACCCTACAACAGAGGAATAACCACATCTGGTTATTCTATGTTTTTAGTTTATTTTATTAGAAGTAGTAGTATTTTATTTTAATTAGTTTCATGTGTCTATAGAATAGTTTATTTATTTGTTTTATCTAAATTCTTAAAATTAAAAAAAGATGTTAGTTGTTTAATTATTTTTCTTTTAATTCATTTCTTGTTCAAATAAATAGAATAGATGGTATTTCATTTCATTTTATTTAATTAATTCGGAATGAATTTGGTTAATTAGAAGATTAAACACATGTATTTTGTTTATGCTGAATTTACTTTCTTTATTTATTTAAAAATAACTTTCAACATAGTTTAGAAAAAAAATCAAATCAAACAATTAAACAATAGGTAACTTACACTACCCGTACATAGACTCTAATTTCCCCTTTGCCAACTCAACTACTAGGAACTCACACTACCCGATCTTAGTCCCTGATTCTCATATAGTTGCCCATCAACATTCCCACAATCTTACACATTCCGACTGTCCTGACATAACCTCAGGAGGTTGAGTGCATCTGAAATCACGTGTTGATTTTCAAGCTTACAAAATTGTTGAACTCGACATGAAGGACTAGTTCCTTCTTATTTCCTTTTCTTTCATTTCTATTACCTCACCTTTCCATTTCTTCCCCTATTTTGGTTGGTATTTTATACCTCCCCAAATATGTATGGTAGAGATTTTGGTGGGCCATTTGGCTTTGATAGATACTACACCAATGCTCAACCAAAAAAATACCCTTCCCTTTCCATATGGGCTGAAAATTCCACAAAAATGTGCAATGCTCCCCTAGCTATGTCTCAAACCCCACTAGTCATGTGAGAATAGAGGAGGTTGATCAACCTTTAAACATGCAATACAATCCACCCAATTCAAACGACATGGTTTTTACGAGTGGAACAAATCCTTATCCTAGAGTCTTGTCAAGAGCTCACATTGCCATGCAATCAACAAAAGATGACATTTTTGCATGAATTGCTAACCCTCTTTGCAAAATAGACGAGTCCTTAGATAAGATGAAGATTAATACATCTAAAATGTTCAACAATAATTCATCAACAACCTATACTGAGACTCCTATTTATAAGGAAAACACGAATGACAATGTTGAGAAATTCATAAAAGGATATCATGTTCCCTTTCAACCAAACCCTACACAACAAGAACCCAAAAAAGAGGTCCTCAATCCTCTCCTCATGATGTTATTTCTACATTAGTAGGGAGGATTAGAGAACTAGAGAGTTACCAACCTTCACAACCGACCTATGTAGTAGGGAAGAATATGGGGCATCCAATCAATAATAAAGGGTACACCCATATCAATGCAAAACTAATGCAACACCCTGTGCAACAAGGTTATCTTATTCAATCAAATTTGGGTGATATTCTCATGGGAGATGATACCCTAGGAATGGGCCCTCACCCTTCTCATGCTTATCCTATGCAAAGGTTGGCCAGAAGTGTGTTCTCGAACTCTGCTCTATTAAGTAATGCGTCATTCCTTGGTTTCAAGCCCACTATTCCTTTTCCTAGTGTTGTTCCGCCTTACCTACACATGTATCCAAAGTCCCCCCACATAGACCCATATAAATTCCCTAATCCTTATATGCCATATCAAGGAGCTCCATACCTTCCATCTAATGCATACACTATAGCCTATTAAACTCCTCTTCCTCCACCTCCACACTTGGGAGATTCAATAGTGGAATCTTACACAATGGGTACTTACGTTAAGTATTTGAAAGAAATCCTTTACTTTACCATACGGTGTGTCATGTTTCCACGCCCATTTACTGATCTTCCTAAGTTTAAGGGATAAGGATACCTGAACGCTCATATTAAGGCCTACACTAATGTCATTAGGGAATTGCTTCCTTAGGATGTTGTGGTGGCTAAGATATTTCTAAAAACCCTTGAGGGAATATATTTAGATTGGTGCTATTAGATCCTAGAAGTTTCTATACGTTCCTTTAAAAAAAAAATTCTCTGATTTTGTTAGAGCATTTGACATGAACAAATTGCTTTGAATATGGATTAGGGAGTTTCTCCATATTAGGAAGGAGCAGAATGAATCTGCCACACATTTCATTAAGAGATATCATCAAGTTCTTTACTCCTCTGCAAGTGAATATAACATGGAAAAAATGGAACTATGTAATTTATTCCTTCACTCACTCAATCGAGAGACCAAGGAGGAAGCCTAGAAGTTTCCTTTCCACAATTATGAGGAAGTGTTGGAAGGTGTGCTTCAAATTGACCAATCCGCTATTGATAGCGGGCATAAGACCTAAGGTCTCAATGGGAAATTGGTATCCCCTAATCAAAAAACATAAACCATCAAAATAATGGAGCCAAAAACCAAGGGCCTAAAGTCTTCAATCATAATCACAATGTTACCACAAATGATGTTACTGATCAAGAAAAGAACGTTGGTTTTACAAACAATGGTAACACTAACAATAATTATAACAACACGAGAAATCAAAAAGGTCCTAATTATATTTCCTCTATCAACATAGTTGATGTCAATTGTCTCCCTCCTTGATAAGCTTAAACCTAAGGCCTGAACCAATACCAAAACTCTGGCTAAGGGGAAACAAATTACGGTTATAAAAACCTATTTTAGAACTACAACAGGGGTTATAATCAGCAGAAAAATTGTAATCAAAGACTAAGAGACTAGGATCCCAATATTTATTACAGTTTTCATTGTGTTTTTGGTTATGATGCTAAAACTTGTAGGAATTTCAACAAGTTCAAACAAAGAATCCCTGAGAATAAAAGATAGCTTGTTGTGGACATGTTCTTAGCAAAACCTGATAGAACCTTACAACCTGGTCATACTGGACCTGTCACACCTTAGAATACAAACCTAGGAATCTATCAGGACCCATTCCCTAAGCATCTTGAATATTTTAAGGTGAATCCTGAAAAAAAACAAGGGAATCCATGTTGGGAACAATGACCATGATGCCTCAACTTCTGATAACTATCGAGTTGATCGTAACCTTGGCTCAAACAACAATACAAATATTTAGGGATTAGTAGAGCTAGAGGTTCAACCAAAAATTAATGTAATAACTTAGACAAGGGAATACGTTTTACAACCCCTCCCCACTCATTATTTCTTACATGATGAAATTCTTAATATCTATTATCGCCAAATGACTGCACCCTCCGAATGGCCAGAATGTGAACATGACGTTCAGTGTGATTGGGACATAAGGGATCACCTCTCAAGCTATGGGACTTGGGTTTAAGGTGAATCTATGGAGAAGGCAGACTTCCTCTTCCTAAACTAAGTGCTATACTACTCTTAGTGCAATAAAATAGTTATCTAGAACTATGCTAACACTTTCATGGGTTTTAGGGTAAGACATTTACAAGAGATGAAACTATACTAGGGATGGTGATGCACCAAATAAAGGGTGTTGTTATACTTAGGAAGGGTTGTTTTGAAGAGGGTCAACTTCACCTACTACAACATAGAGAGGGTAATAGAATACCAAAAACTAAGAAGCATGTGTTCTATTGGTTAAACTATAACATACAAAGCAATATATCAATCTCCCAGTGAAGAAGGATGAACTTGAGAAGGGTGAACGGGCACCACAACTCAACTGCATGCAATACTCCACCACTTGATAAACATCGAAATCCAAAAACCTGTAACAAAAATGTGAAATTACATAGTGTATCTGCAAGCACGAGAAATACACAAAGAAGTATAGAAGGAATAAAGGACCAAGATTAGTCATAAAACACACACTTTTATTACTTTAACAACATGCACAATGGATCATACATTCAAAAGAGTAAATGGTTGCCATTATAGTCTTGGAAAAGAGGCTTGAAAGTTCCCTCAACATATAAGAACAATTTGCAGAAGGAGGACTCTTGAAAAAAAAAAACACTTGTCTTAGAAGTCTAACTTGTCCAACCTGTTAGAATGAGCTTCCAACTTACATTTGTAGACGAAGTTATGAGAGAGAAGAGGATAAGTCATAAATTCCTTCCTCAATTGAAGGTACATGATGGTTCATTTATTACAGTTGGTTGAACCACTTAAGAAGGTTCCATAATGTGCCATTAATTTCCTTTTGACCTAATCCTCTCCATTAATTAAAGGAATATTTAAATAAAATATTTTAATAACAATAATAAATATTATAAATAAAATATTTAAATAAAAATATTAATTTAATTAAAAAAATTCAAGTGGGATTCCCTGGAGTTGGTTTGCACTAAATGGGTTCATGAGAACTGGTCAATAAAAAACCAACTCGATGATTGGCTCGCTGAGCCAACTCACTGAGTTGGGCAATGAGCTCCTTGATTGACCTTGCCTTCTAACGTCATGACCGAGCTCTAACTCCCAATGAACATGTCAAGTTTCTTTACGCCACACTGACTGAGCTACGCTAACTCAGAACCACTCTGTGAGATCTTTGTCGAGTCCTCCTCAAGCTCCCACTACGACCACATTGCTTAGCCATAACTTGGCTGACTGATGCTATCTCTGTGAGCTCCTACAACACGAGCTCTCTCAACTCATCTCGAGTGCCGAGTCCGTCAAGTTGTACAACACTGATCTCCCACATAACTAAGATCCTCTTATTTCAACCCTGTCACCTTTTTCGTGAGCTCAGCTATTGCCTCAGCTCATTTACAAGCTCCTTTAATTGACTTGGCCTTTGAGAATTTCTTACCATTGTTACTCTGTCTCATCCTTTGAGCCAAGATTCATGGTTATGGGACGAGTTGCGTTCAAACATGGATTTGGGCTTGTCTTCATTAGGCTCCACTCCGTATTTATCTTTCCACCTTGAAATCACTTCTGAATCACTTCGTGTATTGACTGAGCACCGAGCTCAACATATACTACCAATGGGATCCCAGACTGAGAACTCTACCAAAGCCACCGAGCTCCAAAATGATCTCTTCATTGAGTAAGTCAAGCTTATCTTCATTGGGCTCCTTACTCAGATTTTATTGATCATGAGATCATCTTAACTTGTGCAACTACATCTCGGTCTTAACTTGGCTTGCCGAGTTGAGCTCTTCTTTCTTCATATGATCCGTTTTGACGTTCACGAGGTTCGATTCTTCCACGAGCTCCCCCATTGGCTCGGCCCATACATAGTTCAACCTATGGGTCATCCTTCAAGCTCATATAAGTAACTCCTCATCGAGTAACATGCTCATCTTGTCAATGCACAGAAACCTTGTGTCTTGTCCTTTAGCCAAATCGAGTCAAATTGGATCTTGTTCTCCTCCCATGATATGCCCTTCTTTTATCTCTGTGCACTGAGTTAGGATTCTTCAGCATCTCATGTGCCAAGCTCATCTCCTTTCCATGAGCTACAACCTACATCCACACTCCCGATTTCTGAGCTCTTTTGTGTTCTGCCGAGTGCCAAGTTCATCCTTTTTCTCATAGGCTTTGCACAGTTTTCTTTACATGACATGTTTATAATCCATATCGACTGAGATATTAATAAAAAATTCCTCCCTCAAGTCGAGCTACCTGATTTATTTTTGAGCCACTTGTTGGGCTTTTCAACACTGCTTGGATTTTCTATGAGTGATCATGTGATCATTCTGAGTTCGTCGAAGTCCCTCTACTCCCTTGTTTTGGGCTGACTCACCCTTCATGGCTCAGTCAATGTGTGCATGAACTCCATGGAACCCTAAAGTGCATCTCAACGAGCACATCACAAGTCATTCCCACGTCAAAAATTTGCAACCATCTCAGTGAGCTAACTATGATCTCATCTTCATAGGCTCACTTTGCACCTAAATACCTCTACAACCGTGATGAACTATCCTAAGTCTTTAAATTTGAACTCACATTGTTAGAGATTTGTGGCCATCATACTTCACCATTTTGTTTCCTCGATTTGTGGGAGAAGCATGATCTATCTACAGATTCAAGTTGTTTCATCCTCACATGGCCCTGACTTGCTTTATTGTCTTGGATCGACTCAGTTACATACTTCCTTTTCTTGACTCAGTTATCTTCTCATGAGTTAATCTATGGCTCGACCACCATTATAACATATCTTGAGCTTCTTACTTTGACTCAATCCATATTTTGTAATGAGCTTGTGCTCAAACCAGAATGATTCTCCAACCTTCGAAGTACCTTTTCCCTGACCGACTTGACTCTGCATTGTAGCAAATTTTGTGATGAACCAACTTTAGCTTGACATCTTCTTTACACTCAATACACCATCCTCAATAATGCGTTGCATCGACCTTTCCCTACCGATATTCCTATTAACCCAGTCATTCAATGAGCTCTACTTTCTGAGGTGTTACACATGCACCAGAAAATTTAACTGATAACCTGGCCTCTCCACAAGCACGTTCTTATTAACTACTCTAATGTATTCCAACTTACTTGATGAATCATTTGATATTTCAACAATAGAATCGAACCACTACATCAATTTTCAGAGTGCGGGATTACTATCTTGGCTTACCATCATCAAAATTATGACTTTGGAAATATACTGAATTTTCTCCCATGCATGGGACTACCACAATGGCTTTCCAACATCTAAGTTCCATTTGGAAAATAATCTAGACCCATCCCACTTGATAATGTTTCCTTGGGAACCCACAAAGTTTCTTGCAATCGTGGCATGCCATGATAATATCCCCACTTGGAAAGAGGGGGGAGTGTCTCCATTGAGCTTCCAAGCTCCCACCGAGTGATCTCCTTAACCTGGAAAAACCATGATGCATTCACATGAGCTAAAAATCCTTGCATCAATATCAATGAGCTCAATCAAGCGAGCTATGAAATTTCAACTCATTGGTTGCATTGACTAAGCCATCATCCAAACCCAACTCTCCTTTCTTCTATCAAGCTCCGTTGACTAGCTCAAACTCCTCCTAGTCTCCCTTAGCTCAAACCTCTAAGCTCATTTGAGACCTTGAATCTCCTGAGCTATGTTTCGAGCTTTCCACTGTGACTCACTTACGAGCTCTTTTCCGAGCTTACCATAGATCGAACTCCCCATTGAGCTTAGCACCAAGTTAGAACTATGCTACACATTGAGCTGACACCGAGTTGAGCCTGAGTTGGGCTTGGTGGGATCACTTATCAATTTATTAATTATTTCAATCATATTATTTCCATGATGACCGGAAGTGAGTCCCTGGGACCAATTTCGTAATTTGATCGTAATAGGACCCCGGTGTCCAATTTTGTCATGTGTGTAAAATTGGATAACACAATCTCAAAATTGGTGGGAGATTATGATTTCATATCAGATTTAAACAAGACCTTTTCTCACATCTTGTTTCTAGATTTATTGAATAATTCCCCCATGCATCGTTCTACATTACTTAATGCATTAGATCTTAGTCATTTAATCCATGCTACACGTCCTCCTAGAGATCAAATAAATCATATTGAATTTGACATACATCCTCTAGGATAGAGTGATAGGGATACTGGATTTATTTTTGATATAAACAAGATGTCATCTGACGCTAAAATAGCCTAAAGAGGTGATCTTGTGTTATATCTGCAAGTCTGGGTTTATAAAAAATGCATCAAGAGAGCCATGATCGATGATGGGGCTACTATGAATGTGGTTCCCTTATCTTTCTCAGAGAAGTTAATATATGGGGAGACTAATTGTTCCTCTACTAGAAACATGTTGCGAGGGCACAAAAATATTAAGGCTACCTCAATTGGAACTATAGTTCTTCCTATTTCCCTTACACTGAATACCATCTTAACAGAGTTCTATATCATTGACAAGGAGAAAAATTATAACATGATCCTTAGTAGGCCATAGATTCACCAGATGAAGGCTATTTCATCGACTTTTTTCCAAGAGGTTATATTTCTCCACATTTGAAAGATATTTTTTTCTCAAGGGGATCATAAAACCTTCAACATGCATCTAGAGAATCTCAAGAAGAAATCAGGGGTCCATTTAGAATATGTTCTCTATGCGAATCAGTCAAACAAATCATTTCCATCAAAAGAATTAGTCTTGAATGCCCCAAATGTTTTGGAAGTTAAGGCGCTGACTCAAAAATATTTGATGTAGCAAAAACAAATAAGGGTAAAGAAATATCCGTGGAAGTCTGTGTCCACCAAAATCATAAGCAGAGATTATGAAACTTTTAGAGAGTCGATGAACTAATCCTTCCTCCCCTTTGAAGCCACAAGGAATGGGTAACCTCCTTGGTATAGCTTCTCTTCCTATCAATGATTATCATCCTAGGAATAAACATGATAGAAATAATGAAGATAAGGAGAGAATTTTAAGAAAAAAGTGATGCACCCATCAAATCAATATCTATGGCTTCCTCCATTCATAGTCTTCATTCTAAACAAAAAATATGTCAAAAATCTATCTCATTGTGTCCATGAGACATAATCCCATAGTGTGATAAACATTCCAAATATAACCACTACTCCCTATGTAGGGAACACATTTGAGGAGTGTAGTCATGCTCACATGAACATGATGTGTTAAGAATGCGACAAAGAGGTTCAAACATGACCTATTTCAAATGGATGGATTGACGTCAATGATTAGATGATAAAATATATACAATTATAGGAAAGGGTGGCAATTTTAAACCAAAGGTAGTAGGCATTTGTCCAAGAGAACAGAAACTTCAAAGATCACATGTATCATTTGTGTACCTTAGGAGGTGAGGATTTTGACATCCGTCAACTGGATTAACCCTAAATGTTTACATGCATAGTTCATTTACATTTCCACATTGTATATTATTGCATTCATATTACATATCATCTGCATTATCATTTTGTGAAACTATAAACTGAAACTTACTTTTCAAGTAACTTTCAAAAAATTTCAAATATTGGCAAAAAAATTGAATCATATCTCTTCAAGTATCCATCATATTATCATCAAATTATTCTAATATCTTTATCATTTCAGCTACTTAGAATTTTTTTTGACATTGATCTTACCAAGACTTGCACACTTAGTCCCATTCACAGTTTCTTATAGCTCAGGTATCTTTTCCCATAGTATGTACTAGAATCTTCTTGATGTCGCATCTCCCTAAAAACCTCTCTTAAGACAAAAATAATCTAAAATTTTCACCCAAATATCTTGTTCACTTGTCTCAACCTTTGGCAATGAGCCCTCACATCTTACTTGTTATGCAGGGTTGAGGATAGGGGCAATCGTTCCTTCCCAAAAGCAAAATTCTAAAAAAAAGTAATATAAATTAACAATAAATGCAAAAAATTCTTTCATTTCAAAATAAAATTACACTTCTTTGCCCTACGAACCTTTGGTGATGAGCCCACGTTTCTTACTAGTGGCGTGAGGTTGGGAAAGGAGGGAAGTGTCCTTACTCGCCTATGTCTCATGTCCTTGGTGATGAGCCCATGTTTCTTACTGGTAGCATGGGGCAAGATGTAGGGGGTCCCGTCAAATAAGGAAATAAGTTGTAAATAAGTCAAATAAATAAGAGGTGCTTTGCAATTTCAAAAAATCCCCTGAAAAATGAATTAGATGTGCATGTTACAAGAGATTTAATCCTTAAAACCATATTTTGTCAATCAAGAGGCCATCCACAAATCTAAGTCTAGTTAAACTTGCAAGTAAAATGCATTTTGAGATGGTTAGTTGACTTTGTTTAGGGTTGAGTTGTAGGTTCTAGTTGGGTCTTTATCAAAATCTTGTCTTTTCTCACCATCTTCATTCATCAAATTCATATAACTCACATCCTTCCTGGCTCTCGGTGATGAGCCCTCACATCTTATTGATTATGTGGAGTTAAGATTGGAGTGAATTCATTTTCTTATCATGCCGCATTCATCACATTTTTCCAATAAAACAAAAGTGCTAAATATTGCTTGAAAATCAAAGTTCTAAATTACAATTTGTTCTCATATGCATCATATATAAAACAAAAAAGAGAGATATCATTTTGTCTACACATTTGCATCATCATCCATGACATGCATTCACAAAACATAAAAAAGTATCAAAAAATTGAAACCATCTAAGAGTACATAGATGAAGTAAACTACAATGAAGTCAACTCTTGTAAGGAATGTGAACCAAAAAGATGTCTATATGTTTATACATAATGTTAATTTTCTCACGTACAATGTTGTAAAACCATAGGACAAGTGTGGTCAAAATGCTCAACTGTGACCCCAAAATACAAAAAAAATCAATAAAATACACAAAAATGGGACTAAGTAATAAATGTTCTCTTCCTATCCACCTATTTGAGACCCCTTACGACTGCTTCATTTACGAATTTCCTAGAAGTGATTCTTGAGTGCATTCAAAAATCAAAAGCCAAAGCCAAAACCTAAGACAAAAACACCAAAACTCTCACGTCTAATCTCTTCATGAGCGCCATTCACTTTCGTTGGGTTTGTCACCATTGTTTCTAAATCCCTTGCAATTCAACATGTTCGTGAATGAAACATTCACAAGAAACTAGGAGCTCTAAATTCAACAAACTTGCAAAACATAAATGATTTCTAAAAAATACTGAAAATGACATGTATAAAATATATTTGGGTTTTCTAACATTGCGTGTGTAGGGCTTGCATGCACTAGGAGCAGGTATATTTCTCACCCTCATGGATACGGTATGCAATCTTGTCACTTTATTTCAAAGTATTTTTCTAATCATGTTTTATATCAACACTTGATTCTCATCTTTCTTTCGTAGGTGGCGGGAAGGATGGATTAGTGTGGTTTCAACACACTGGAAAATAAGGTATATTTTCTAAACTTTCCCATTCGGGAGTGCCATACTCGAACTTCACGTTTTACGCCTCTTCATGGCTAAAACGATTCTCTGAGGGGGCAATATGTACATAGCTAAAATTACATGGTGATTTATTGTTGGAATGGTAAAATCTCCAATGATGATAAAAACTTCTTCCAAGGTAAAAATGTGGTCCAGATCCTTCCCCTATTCTTTGTATCCCTCGTTTAACTTAAATCACACCCTTCTGTTTTGTCTTCAAACTTTATTTTTTCTTATAAGACCACTTTTTAGCTTTGTCTTTGTCTCAAGCGGGTGATTACGTAACCTGCCCCTCTGTGTTTACCGATGGTCCTGTCACTTAAAATTAAAGACTTAAAACGTGCATTTTTTTAACGCACGTTTGGATTTTGGGAGTGATTTTCTCACTCGTTTCTCAATCATTTTTCCTCTTTTTGGACCCATTAGAATTGTATTGATTTCTTTAGTCTTGTTTGGCTATGTTTAGAATGTTGAATACCTCTCCTTTTGTTGATTTGTCACTTCTTCATCGACACATGTAATTGTCTTCTTCTTTCCCATATTTTACAAAAGCCAAACTTTTACCTATGATCATGGGTTGGATTTTTCATATTCTCGAGGTTAAGTTATGCTGCTTAAATTTTGAGATGAACCACATAGACAACCAACTCTTTTATCGGTTCCTTCCTACCATTTACTTTTCATTCATTTCTTGCACCAAGCCAACCACAACCAGTATTTTATTTTTCTTTGTTATCACCCGATATCTGTGCATTCTTGGATCAATTGGACTTCATCTTTGGAAGAAGATACAAAATTGAGGAGATAAAAAGCACATTCCATCTTAGAGAAGCTACCACAATATAGTAGTAACCAAGTTGGGGTTGTACTTAAATTCTTTAAATCTTTAATTAATTTGTAGTTTGTTAGAATAGAAAGAATGTATTTGTTTTAAGTTGGTAGAATTGTAGAAGTGGAAGATTTCATCACTCCCCGAATGTATTTATGTTATTTCTAGTATTCCTATTTCAAAATATTTCTCATATCTTCCTTTAATAATTTCTTCCTGTCTTATCCTTGTGGATCTGCTCAGGAAATTAGTTGGAGGAAGAAATGAAGAAATCCCTGCATATCTTTTATTTCTTTCAATTTAAGCTTTAGATTTACTTATGCAGGGGAAAGTTCATACGACAAAGAGGAAATTGCTTCTTAGAAGCTTTTCCCTTTCCAGAAAACTTGAGGTATAAGCCTTTTGCCATATGAAGTTTATTTTATTTTATTTAAATTAATAACTTCTGAATACATTCTTTTAGAATAGAATTGTTAGACAACCCTGCAACAGAGGAATAACCACATCCGGCTATTCTTTGTTTTTAGTTTATTTTATTAGAAGTAGTAGTATTTTATTCTAATTAGTTTCCTGTGTCTGTAGAATAATTTATTTATTTGTTTTATCTAAAATTCTGAAAAACATAAAAAGTTGTTAGCTATTTAATTAGTTTTCTTTTAATTCATTTCTTGTTCAGACAAATAGAATATATGGTATTTCATTTCATTTTATTTAATTAATTGGAAATGAATTTGGTTAATTAAAAGATTAAACACACTTGTCTTTTATTTATGATGAATTTACTTTATTTATTTATTTAAAACAAACTTTCAATGTAGTTTAGAAAACAAATCAAATCAAACAATTAAACAATTAAAAAATAGGTAACTTACACTATCTGTACATAACCTCTAATTCCCCTTTGGCTAACTCAGGTACTAGGAACTCACACTACCCGATCTTAGTGCATGATTCTCCTATAGTTGCCCTTCAACATTCCCACAATGTTACACATTCCGTCTATCCCAACATGACCTCGATAGGTCTAGTACATCTGAAATCACATGTTTATTTCCAGGCATAAATTAATCATCAGGTCATATAGTGCAAGTCATAGTTGAAATTGGCTCAATTAGGCCTAGTTTAGAGCCTAATGGGGTGTATGGGCACAAAGCAGGTCACATGAAGAATAATTAAGCATAGGAGGAGCCTAGGAACATTTCATAGGGTGTCTAGGAGAATATACAAGGTTTAATTTATCTTTTGGAAGTAAAAGTCAAGTCCTCACCAATATTGCCTTTGAGGACTAACCATGAAGTCATGCGCACATGAGATTGGTATGAAGAGTACAAGATTATTTATGAGAAATAAATCTATGGAGAATCTAGAGGGATGCATTTTGGTCCTTTGTGTAAAATTTCATCAAGTTTTACCAAAATTGGTTTCTTGAGGAATGCAATTTGAACACCATGTCTTCTTAGCATCCAATTTTTTTATAAAACCTTCTTTGAATAAATTATAGAAGGAATTTTTGAATATAATTCCAGTACTAAACTTTTGTAAAATTTTAGAGGGAAATTGGATAAGAAACAAAGAATTTCTATTCATTTTTCTAATAAGGTTTCTCTCTCTTCAGAACTCCTTGAAGAAGTAGGAAAAAATGATGTGTTTTGACACAAAATATCTTGTGGAATCTATGGAAACTCCTCATGAGTGTAGAATACTCCTCTTCGGTTAAAATGGTGGCATTTTTTGTCGTCATGTTTGATTATTCTGTATAGGTATGACCTTGTTTTGGAGAATTTTGATTATATAGTGCAAATTTGAAGGTGTCAACCCTGCTGCTAAGAAGTTCTTGAAGAAGTAATTTGAGAGTAGACATGAGTGTGAGCATACTATATAAGTTCAAGACAATCACTTGAATCTTAGAGTTGCTCTAGCTATGTGGTGTGAGGGTATAGTTAACATTGCCTCTCAATTGTCCTATTTAGGCTCATTAAGAAGTCAGATTTCTCAGTGGTGTGTGTAAATATCTCCTTAAAAATCTGCATTCAAGGTATTGTGAGTAATGAATTTAATCCTCTTGAAGTGTTACATCCATATTTTGGCTTGAATTTTAATATTTGACTTGTAAAATATATTAAAATAAGGAATGCTATGTAGGAATTCAAAAATCAGTGTGCATAGTGACCCTGAAAACTCTTACTTCTCATGAATGTTTACTTGAAATGATTAGTGAACTGGATATCGAAAGTATTAGAAGGTTAAGGGATTTACAAAGTTTCATCTTAGATACTTTGGGTAGATATTTATTGAGGTAGATTATCTAATTCTTGAGGGTCAAGTTTGTCTATCTTGTGATAGTATAGAGAGACTGTGGTCTTGCCCAAATCATGAAGATATTCCCTTAAAAATACATATGAAATATTGTATTATGTAGCAATATATTTTATTTAAGTGATCACTCAACTTATTGACACATAAATGAAAGAAATAGTGTTAAAAAGCTTAAAACAATGAATGAGAGTTTGGAGTTCAAAACCCTAAGTAAGCACATTTCTTACAAATCAAGCTAAGGTTGATCTAGTGAGGCTCATGTCAGTCATAAATTTGGTCTTGAAACTTTGAAAATGTCTCCCCCTCTCCTAAAAAATGTATTTTCATTAGTGGTTGAATGAGATTAAATGTGAAAAAAACGAAACCCCTAGTATTGCAAAATTGGTAAAAACAATTTATGCAGTGCTCTAATGCAAATGTTATGCCCATGATCATTGGTGTTATAATATCCCAATGGTTGTAGATGATAGGATACTTGTTCATATATATCTCCAATAAATCAAGCCTTTTGAATATCTTCTTAATGTAATTCATGCCTATGACTTGAGAACTAGTAAACTACGAAATGAATGGTAGTGTGCAAGACGTATCTTCCTCTGATCTCTTTTTTTGATGACCTCCAAATACTCCTTATTGATACAATTATTTGTAAATCAGGTGTACCTAAATTTCCAACTCACTGATTGTACATATGGCTCCATCTCTCTCTTTATTCAAAACTGTATTGATCTCCTAATATAGTTTTACGAACTTTCATGACAGTTAAAGAGTGAATGACGAGGAATATTGAAGGTTAAGAGGTGTAAAGGAATTAGGAATTCCTATGTAACGTATCCTCAGAATTGTTACTCTTATTAAATCTCATTTTTAAACAAGAATACAAACAATTGATGTTGAAGAATATGAATAAGTTAGACATATGTTACAAACCTAAGAAAGTAAGTCAAAAGAGGCGCTTGTCAATTCATGACAGTGGTTTGGGAAGCTTAGAAATATTCACATGTAGTATTTTGGTCTTCAAAGCATCATGAGTACACCTATAGACCTTGAGAATGTGACAATATTCTATTAGAGGTAATCATGATAATATAGGTAGTGTAGTCAAAAAATCATTCACTTTAGACATTTATTTATCTTGGTCTCATACTACTATTTAGAAGGTTCTTGAGTGAATAAAGTACTAATTAACCCCCATCATTTTGGCCATCTTGTTTATTTTATTTCATAATTTGTGACCTATTGCACCCATATGCCCAACCATTTTCTGACATTCTGCGTTATTTTAGCCTCAGTTGGGGTGCCCAGATTAGTACTGGGGCGCCCTGGTCCTTTTTGCACTTTCCCACCACTTTTTGGGCCTCTTCTAGCCATTTTTCATCTCTATATTTCTTGTGGTTTGCCTTTTCGGGGTTAATTATGAAATTAGAGCAAGAGAACCCTATAAATATAAAGTTATGAGACCATAATGAGGGACCTAACATCATTTACTACTATCACTCCATCTAGAGTTGCATCCATCTATTGCATTGGCATCCACATAGCTCCATCATCAAGGCACAAGCTAGGACATCTGCATCACACTTCATAGGGGGAGGGATTCTATTCTATTCCATGCACACATTCTATTACATTTTCTACTTTTAGTTATTAATCGCTATTTCAAAAAGTGTAACTGACACAAGAGCACCTAGGGAATGACATGCACACACAAACCATAACTACATCCAGGTCTGAAATGTAGTGCAACACTCAGTTAGTAAGCCCACTATTATCGCAGTTGAGGTAAGTCTGACCCATTCATTTACATATTTATTTTTTTAGGGTTTTGATTCTTATTTTTGGTCTTTTGCTTGTCATTTCTTCCTCTTGGAATATTTGGAACATTCGATGCAATACAGGAAAATTAATGCAACAGAAAGCAAAGGATATCAATCATCTTTGGGACCTGTGAAGACTAGTTCCAGGCCTTTTTCTCAAATCAGGGCACCTATTCTACTTACTAGAGCACCCGTGGTTGCCCCAATCCTCTTCCAAGTTCCCCAGTCTAGTTAAAACCTCCAACTCCATCCTTTTCGGAGTCTCAACACAATCATTCCTTCTTTTTGATTTTCTATTCATCACTGCGACACAGTCCAACAGGATTCTATTATTCAGCTAAGTTCTTTCCTCTTCTCTCTTGCATATTAGGGTTATAATTTCATTTTACATATTTATTTAGATCATTAGATACTTCTTTATACACTTTTTCTCTTATATTATCTTGTCTCATAACTTAGATTAACTATCCCCACACTACCTAGTTTAGTCCATTTTTAGTTAATCATTTTGGTGAACCCAATGTTTCAAATACCTTGCCCTAGGACCCACTACCTTTTGAAAATGTCATCTCTCTCTCACATTATGGATCAATCCTCTTATCCCACCTTTGCACCAACCAAAGTCATGGGCATAGTTACTACTGTTGTTGATTTCATGAGTGTACGTACTCAACATCCTCCTCACTTTGTCACACCTAGGGTTGACCCATCCATTAATGTCATTACTACTCATCATACTCATCCTAATCCACCTACGGCTCCACCTATGTCTATCCCTCCACCTATTACTTCAGTACCTCCTCCTACTACTTCTAAGGGCTATGATATCATTGAGAAACTTAAAAATATGCCCGCTAAGATCTCTCTTTATGACTTATTGCGTAATGCACAAGATTGTCACAACACACTAGAAGCTTCCCTTCGTGCCATTCATATTGAAACTGATAATTCTATGGTAGCCTTTACACATCTCATACAATCCCTTCGTAATCTACCACGTGCCATATCTTTCACCGATGAGGATATCTCGCCTTTTGTTGAAAACAATCCATGTGTTCCTTTTCTCATTACTGTCGTTATTAGCACTACTTGCATTAAATGAGTCCTCATTGATAATGGATCAACTATTAATCTATGTGTGCATTCCCTTTTAAAGAAACTAGGCATTAGTGATAATTTCATTTCTAAAAATTCTACCCTCATTCACAGTTATTACTCTACCAATCACACCTTCTTAGGAAATATCTCTTTACATATCCGGGTTAGACCTAAGACAGTTCTCACCAAGTTCTATGTTATTGATGACTCCTTCCAGTTTAATCTCTTGTTAAGTAGGCCTTGGATTCATGCAATGCATAAAGTACCATCTACTATCCACCAATGTGTTAAGTTCTTGTATGATGGCTATGAACACACTAATGTTGCTAACCTAGAACCCTTCAAATATTGTCGCATAGACCCCACTACCTCTATGCCCATACGACCTTCACACCATATTCCATACAAAATCCTTGATACATATGACATTGGTCAATTTAACGTTTCGTCATCTTGCTCTACCGTTCTTAGTACCCTAGATATCGTAACCCACACATTAGATATCATTTCACCTACAGTATCAACTCCTATTATTGTCCCTTCTTTGCCCATCGTGCAACACCTTCTATTTTTCCACCTACAATGTCAGTTCCTCCTAGTGTTCCTCCTCCACCAGTTGTGGAACCCTCTACTACTCCACCTGCGGTGCCCCCTACCAACATTCTTGATAATTCCATACCACATGGTGATGTTGACACTAATGACTCTGAGGATTCTTATGACAAAATTGACACTATTGAACTTACAGATGAAGTATTAAGACAACTTGAATTTACCCCTCTACATATAGACGATTCTTATTTCGAAGAAACCTTTGTGGCCAATGGCCCTAGTGAATATAGGTTTAAAATCACCCCATCTACTAATGCTATGGTATTGTATAAGGGATATGTTCACAGTGTTGATGTTATCTCCTCTTCTCCTCTAAGAATTTCCACTCCACTGCCTCCTTTTACATGCACATTGTTCATCAATAAGACCTTTTGGAAACATATCCCCATTGACTCTATGTGCTTAGAAACTATTTGTACACATGATATTTTGGTTAGGTTTGACATAACACTCAATGAAATTTTACCACCTCTTCATTCACCACATCTCTACCATGGTTATTTTCACACTACGACATCTTATGGATTACGTGTTTTTCATTTGACAGTTTTTGTTGCACACTCCCCTCACACTAGGAAAATCTTGGCTTGATTATATTGGCGATATAATAAACAATCATCACTCCTTGCTCACATTTCCCATGCCTTTTGACAATGTCTCTATCCTTAGTGATTCTTCTCCTTCTTATGTTCTAAATATATCTTGTTGGAATGATAATGGTTTCCCACTGATCGCCTTTAATGATGAAGAATATGCAATGAATGTCTACACACTCTACCGCAATGGGTCCCTCTATGACCCTCCTCACTCTATAGCTTATCAAGTTTTTGATGCTGCCTTGACAGGTTTCGATCATGATAATGATGATCTTCTTGATAGTGGTTCATATTCATATTTCCTATCACACACTTGGGAGGCATGATACTACACCCCACCCCATCTTAGCATAGTTATCATATTTTAAATCCTTATACATTTATATCTTATCATTAGGCCTATTCATCATACATTCTAGCGTCACTACCCGATGACACACTCTTGTGCTTCAATTCACACTTGACTGTTGAGGGATTATTACTACACTGAACCCCACACACTACACCATAGGAATTACACATTGCACTTCATCATAAATTTACGTGTCATACACCCTACATTCTATATTTATTCTACATCATTTTGAAACTTGTGCATTAGATCTACACCTTTTTCCACCCTTCTTACATCCAACACTACTTTCATTTGTTTACATACCATACATATTACAATGCACATATTCACACATACTCTACATGTTATACTAGTCTTCATCATATAGGCATTAACTTCTGCACATTAGTATTCTATCTACATACATTACATGTCATCTTATACACTACATCTTACACATTCTACATGTTTAGCATTGCATTAGACATACTTTCTTCTCATCACATGGTCGAATTCTATTATTACAAACACTAAATTGTCTTCTACACACTACACTCACTACCCGATGAAGCACTTTAGTTCCTCGGTCCATACTCAACTATGAAGGGTTTAAAATTAAAATGGACCTTACACATTTACTACTTGACCTTTCACCATGTGACATTCCTAGGATTGTGACATACACTTTAGGCTAAATTTTCACCTATTCTATCATATTGTAGTGGTATACACCTTAGGTTACATCACCACTCCCTACCATTTATCTCGTAGTGACATACACTTTATGCTACATCGTCACCTATCCTACACCTTAGGTTACATCACCAATCCATATTATTCATCTTGTAGTGACATACGCTTTAGGCTACATCGTCTCCTATCCTACACCTTACCATCACACCCTCATTACATTTTCTAGTGATATATGATTAGTCCTAAATCATCACTTATCTGTTCTTCTTATAGTGATATACACTTAGGATAAATTATCACTTATACATTTATCTAGTCATGATATATGCTTCAACTATAAGGATCACGCACATCATCTCTAGCACACATCTCATCACTACACCTACACATTCCTCACAACGTGTTAGATATGACAAACACTATTTGACCATTTCCCAATGACACACTCTTGTTTACATTTCATTCCTAACTATTGAGGGGGAAAACAAAATGAACCTCACTACATAAAATTCCACCCACTTGAGGGACATGCGGATATTATGCTTCCATTTTGCATTCCATTCCATCCATCCACATCATGCTGCATATTATGGTTGCTTATACTCTTACTTACTTTTGTTGAACATGGTGACTTTATTACACATGCTAGTTAGATTACTTATATATCATAAACACATGCTCATTCACACCCTTTTTCTAGTTGTGATTGTAGATATATGTCTCTTACACACAACATGGATGCTCACCTTCTACCCTTCCTACACTGGTCGCTAGGGGAATCAGTTCTATTGTTTCATTTTGTACTTAGCACTTTACATTACTTGCTTACACATGCTTTTGACATACTAGTTATCTTTCTAACATGCTAATGGATGCTTCATGTTCAAACATTTATTATA
This sequence comes from Taxus chinensis, assembly GCA_019776745.2. Taxonomy (NCBI): domain Eukaryota; kingdom Viridiplantae; phylum Streptophyta; class Pinopsida; order Cupressales; family Taxaceae; genus Taxus; species Taxus chinensis. The sequence continues at coordinate 293,549,500 of CM034148.1, read as the reverse complement.
CAGGGATGATTGTTTCCATACTTGTTTGTTACATTGATTTGCTATTTGTTTTCGGGCCTTGCCATATGTTTGGTGTGCACACTTTTTTATTGTTTGTGGCCATGATGGCCTTGCATGTATTACAACATCGTGAGTGATGTCCCATGTTTACAATCCACTTTGTGTGGCTTAATTTCTCTTCTTGTGTGTTTACTGCATTACTTACTATATTTTACACTATTTGCGTAGATTACACACTAATTTCTGCATGCATGCTTTTTTACATTTGTCTTTGGCTAGCCTTCTTGTTTGTGCATGCCTTGGTTTCTACCAAGAACTTTTTAGTGTTACAACATACATGTAGTTGGTCCTCTTTTGGGGCCACATGTCTCCTATCAGTGACGTCTCATGCACCCGCAAAGAGGTGGGAATAATTTGGGGGTTTTACATACTAACACAACATATTTACACCAGTTTAGTTCAGTGAAATTTCTACCCTTAGCATTGTGGGATACATACAATGAGTGGGTTCAGACCATTCTACGAAACCCATACACAACAAATTTTATAGGACATGGTGTCCTTAGCATTTTTGGGAAACAGTTACAGGATTGGGGGTTACAGCTGGTGTGCCTCTCTACATTACTTTGGCCAGTGGTGTCAGATTGCCCAAATAACTAAGACAATATGAAGATCTCTACACACAGTTTAGGGAAGCAGTTAAATCTTGGAGGATACAAATATTTTCCTTTATACACATCTTCAGCCTGACATGAGATCACCCAAAAAAATAACAGTACAGGATATTGTTCCACACTCTACCTTCTCGACATGGATCAGGTGCACATGTTCCATTCACATTTACATTTGCATATTTTACATTTACATACACATACATCTTTTACATAGCATTTTTACACTTACATACATACATATTTTACTACTTTATTGTTTTCTCCTTGTAGGTTCGGCCGTATGAGAAACAAACACTTAAATGGGGGCAACAACAACAACAAAAACACTATGCGGTAGTAAACTATAACAAACACAACACACTTTTATGTAGGTTTACTACATTATGTGGTAACTACACATACATGTTCCACCCTAGGTTCACTATCATCACTTTTTCTTTGCGCATTTTTCATCTATAGTTTTCACGTTTCTCCATCTTTTTATCATTCCACACTTTTGTCTAGTACTTTGACACATTTCTACTAAACTCTTCATGGACATTAGGTACGCATCTCTATCTACTTTATGTTACCAAGCTTTGCACTGACCAACATAAAGCGGGGGCAAAATGTAGTCACAAAATCATGCAATTTAGACATTATGTATCCCGGTCTCATACTACTATTTAGAAGGTTCTTGAGTGAAGAAAGTACTAATTAACCCCCATAATTTAGGCCATCTTGTTTATTTTATTTCATAATTTATGACCTATTACACCCATATGCCTAGCCATTTTTGACATTCCGCATTATTTTAGCCTCGGTTGGGGCACCCATATTAGTACTAGGGCACTCATGGGTTCCCTAGTCCCACCTTGAAGAACCCCGGTCCTTTTTTCACTTTCCCGCAACTTTTTGGTCCTCTTCTAACCATTTTTCATCTTTATCTTTCTTGTGGTTGGTATTTTCGGGGTTAATTATGAAATTAGAGAAAGAGAACCCTATAAATAGAAAGTAAAAAGACCATAATGAGGGACCTAACATCATTTACTACTAACCTTACATCTAGAGTTGCATCCATTTATTGCATTGGCATCCACATTGCTCCATCATAAAGGCACAAGCTAGGAAATATACATCACACTTCATAGGGAGAGGGATTCTATTATATTCTATGTACACATTCTATTACATTGTCTACACTTAGCTATTGCTCACTATTTCAAAAAGTGCAACTGACACAAGAGAAACTAGGGCACGACATGCGCGCACACACACACACACACACCAGAACTACATCTAGGTATGAAATGTAGTGTAGTGCTCAATTAGTAAGCCCATTGTTGTGGTAGCTGAGGTCAATATGACTGATTCATTTGCATATTTATTTTTTTAGGGTTTTGATACTTCCTTTTGGTCTTTTACAGGTCATTTCTTCCTTTTGGAATATTTGGAACATTTGGTACAGTATATGAAAATTAATGCAACAGGAAACGAAGGATATCAATCATCATTGTGACCTGTGAAGACCATTTCGAGGCCTTTTCCCTAGACAAGGGTGCCTATTCTTCTTACCAAAGTTCCCATGGGTGCCTGAGTCCTCTTCAAGGAAACCCAATCTAGTTAAATCATCCAACTCTAACCTTTTTAGATTCCTGACACATTCATTCCTACTTTCCAATTTTCATTTCATCACTACGACATAGTTCGACATGCTTCTATTTTTCAGTTGAGTTCTTTCCTCTAATTTCTTGCATACTAGGGTTAGCTTTTCCTTTTTCATAGTTATTTATCTTTCTTTCATACTTCCTTACTACTTTTATCTATTTTATTACAACTATTCATAGCTTACATTAACTAGCCATATGCTACCTACTTTAGTTCAATTTTAGTTAATCAGGAAGTTATATTTAAAACCTTACATCTACCTTGTACATGAAAATCAAGGTAAAAAGTTGAAGAGTCTTTGAATTGGTAGGTCAAAGGTTATGCCAAAATAGTCAATTTTGTAAATAAAGAGAATCTTATGCATATTAGATGTTGTTAAACAAATTAATGTTTTTGTAGATACTAGTTGAATCTTGGGTGAGCTATGTATGTGTGTGCAAAAGTATAATGAAGAGATAAGTGTTATTGAACTAGGGTGTGAGATGAAGTCAGGATAAAGAGCCAAAGAGAAGATGATCTTATGAAGAGTAGAGGATGATTGAGGGTGAACTAAAGAACAAATATAGGTGGTATTTGAATGAATGAGGAGATGATACAATTATCAAAGAGATCCCAAGAAGTGTGAAAGGTAGATCCTTGTATAGGTGTAAACATGTTTTAGATATTGAAGGATCTTGGAGTCATGAAGCATGAGAAGAACCAAAGTGAGCACCAAGACTAAATTCTTGTAGCATACTGAACACATGCAGAGTAGGAGAGTTTTTTTGTGACTTAATATGGGAGATCATGATATGTGTGTGAATGAAATGAGGCTTCTGAAATAGTTCCTTACATTTGATTAGGTGATCAAGAAAGATAAAAATAAAAATTAGAATTGAGAAGAGAGTGAGAAAATATAGTGGTAACTATTAGTTATAGAAGACAACAAAATGAATGTGATCAAAATGTTGACAAAGTCTAAGTTGTATTTTAGCAAGAGGGAGTAACGGATTCCTTATGAGTTGTAGCTTGCAGAAGGAACATGTTAAATCCTTATTGAAATTTGGGAGTTGAAGCATTTCAAAGACAAAGTACATTATTAGTTGAATCTTGGAGTTTCAGCTCCATGTTGAGTTGAAGCTCAACTATGAAATCATGTAACATTTATAGGAAATTCTTGTCCTAAACTAGTTCTTGGTTTTAGTGGGATTGTTATACCAGTTTGGGTTTCTGACATTAAATATTGTCTTTGTGTGCTTTCTCTCATTTGTCATTTCTTGTGAAAGTTGATTTGGTTTTAGCATCACTAATTAAGTAAACTGAAGAGTTTGTAAAAGTTTGAATAAACACTGATTAAACCCCCTCTCGGTTTCCTAGTTTCCAAAATATGAATCACATATTAAAGAATTTCTCTTTCCCAAGCTTTAAGCTTGGAAATTCTGATAAATGTGGATTTACCATATACATTTTAAATAAAATAAAAACTAGATTAAAGAACCATAATCATGTAGTGAACTAGGAATACCCAAGTTACTTATAAAATCAATTGTGCATGATATTCATATGGGATAAACTTATCAAGTTATCACATATGAGTGGTGCATATCATTATAGAATATACAATGAAAATTCCAAATTGTAGGGGATCCGACTAACTATATATATAGCCATAGCCCCCAGATAGATATATTCAACCAACCTAGCTCAACCGAGATGAGATGAGATCTATCTATATGGGTACAAATTGATCCTATTTTCGAATTGTCCCAATCGAGAGTTAGTTGGTTCAAACATGAGTAATTTATTTCAGGGTGCTGAGGCCCCATAGGAATTGTTGATTGAGAATATAGAAATGGATTATATGCAAGAATTCCACTGCTAGAACCCATAACCTAATATACATAGATATATAAGGGCTTACGAAGAATGATTATCACTCCTATCTATCCAGCCATAGGGTAAATCCACCGCTACTCCTCTAATGCAAAAAAAAGTATTCATCATTTGCATTCCCGTGGAAGCTTCAAATAAATGATATATCATTTCCCTCTCTCTTAAAATATAAAATAAAGGAGTCTACACACCAATATCAGCCATGAAAGGTTGAAACCATAACAAATGAGAAGCTATATGACTAACTATAGCATAATCACTCTAGCTATATAGTTCAATCTTTCTAATGCATTAACGATTATTTCCTCTATGAACATAATAGGTAAATAAACCCACTATGCTAAATAGGTATATCTTGGACAATTTTTCAGTTCTCTACATTTTTTTCTATTCCCTATGTAAATAACGTCACTTTAAAATTGAAATGATGCTGGGGTTTAATGAAATGGAGAGAAATATATCTAACCTCCTCAACATTCTACCTCACCAGGAGCATCCAAGAAATAAACCAAGACGCCACCTCAGAATTAAACCTGGCCCTAACTGAAATTTCTATATATTATTTTCCCAATAATCTCTCAATAGCTTCGTAAATTGACCTTGGTTCGGCCCGAAAGATGATTCAAATGTGGGCCCGAGAAATAATTCTAAAGAATGACATTTTCCACTTCTCCACTGAAGAAATAAAATAGGTAGCAAAGGCTTATCCATACTTGAAAACTAAACCGAAGACACCGTAACCAACCACCACCAAACTTGTAAAATTGTGAGAAGAGGTCAACACCACCCAGGAAGTTAATTGCTACCAACTCTCTCTTTTTAAGAAATTATAGCATTGAGATCCTCCCATGTGATTACATGTGTTGATTTGACATGACCTTCTCTCCTCATAATACCTTGATTTTCTAAGTAGTTGGCGGTGGAATTGGACTCCCTATAATCATGGCTTAGATTCCATGTTGGAATCTGACTCAGCTAGTGGATAAAATTACTAATAAAAAAATATAAGTTCCAAGACACCGCTTTTCCCCTTCGAACATCACTTATCACAACTTGGGAATTGCCTTTGATAACCAATGCTTCACATCTAATACTAACCACCAATTTGATCCCTTCAAGAAAGGATTGATCCTCCGTTTCTTTTCTCGTTCCATGTTTTAAAGGAAAGGATCCTACTACTAGTAACATAATTTTCTCATCTATAATTAAACACCCCACTACCGATGTTCACGGATTACCTCTCGATGCTCCGTTGAATTTTAGTTTATAAAAATTAGGAGGGGGTGGAAGCCATCTCACTTGTTTCCTAAGAAGATATTTTTTGACCCTAGACAGACCCTTCTTGAGAATTATCCCCGAATCTTATAGTCTAATTAAAGGCTAGACTAACTACAAGAGAGCGTACATAGAGGAGAATCAAGACACATCTTTGAAATTCACATTTACATTCTCCAAATGGAAATTTCAAGCCTTGATAGCATAATAGATAGATCTGAGAAGGCTCCTTGAAAAATTCTAAGATTTATCTCCCACTAGATGTGCCAAAGAAGAAGGATGAGACCAAAAATCCAAATGGAGCCAAACAAACCACCTTGTCCTAACCATGGCTGGGAAACCAACATCTCTCTAATATTCCTTTCCTGCACCAAAGAAATTCCCAGACGAAGGCAAAGACAGTTCCAACACTGAAAGGAGAATGGACATAAGAGAAATAAATGATCAATATCATCTTCGACCTCAAGGAATAAAGCACACCAAGTAGGACCAATATATCCCCACTTCTTCCTGAGCTCTTATGTGGATATTTTTTCTTTAAACTCTAACCAAATAAACACCCCAGCTTTAGGTGTAATAACATAATCCCAACATCCTAACCAGATGGTGGCACTAACCCCTTCATTGGCCACCCACCAATTATAACCATCCTTAACCTGGTAAGAACCTACTCTAGAGCCCAACCAAAATAGAGAGTCGTTATTCTGAACACTGAGATCCCTAAAGACCTGCAAGCTTGCCTAAAACATTCTTTAGAATTATCTAAGATTTTCAAATTCTTGGGATCTTTCTAAATGCAGACTGATAATCCTTCCACTGCCAGGAATCTATAATCTACCACCATTACTCCCCAATTCATCTTTAAAGCTTCCATTTCCTCTTGGAGATCTTGGTTTAATGAAAGGAATGAGTGACCACTCCAAGAATAATCCAAGAAATTATCTGAGAATCCATTCCCAATCCTTTGAGAAGAAATATTAGAGAATAATTTCCTGTTGAAAAATAATAAATTCCACATATGGGAGCCTCTCGGGACCTATCGAATAGAAAGCACCAAATCTAGCCTTCCACCCCTAGATATTTCTTTCTTAACAATAAATTCACAACACCATCAGGATTGGAAAGGAGACCCCAAATAATTTTAGCACCTAATGCCAAATTCTTCCATTTAAGATTCATAATTCTTATCCTGCCCTGAACTTTAGGAAGGGTAAGCTGATACCATCTCACTAAATGAATTTTATTCTCTTCATTGTTGCCATTCATTAAAAAATTCCCCATGATATTTTCTATTCTATTAAGAACATTCAAGGGCATGAGCATCACTGACAACATATAGGACGAAATAACGTTTGACACCGAATTGATAAGAATAATCCTAGTAGACAAAGTAAGTCATTTACCTTTACAACTCTGGATTCATTTCTTGATCGACCTCACCATATCATTCCACTAAGAGGACCTACCTGCACTAACAAAAAGGGGTATCTCTAGATAATTTTGAGGTAAAGAGCCTTTCACAAATGCCAAAATATTTAGAATCCTCCTTTGAATCCTTGGGGGTGTTGTAAAAAAGAAGATAAGTGATTTGACTAGACTAATCACTTATCCTGCAACTTTTGAATAAATATCTAGAATCACAAAAAAATTCTTAGCTTCTTCCACTATTGATCTTCCTAAGAGAAAAGTATCATCGAAAAATTACTGGTGAGTAATTGGATCCATGTCGGCAGTAATCTTGAGGCCACTTATTTGACCTACTAGTTGATCCACCTTCAGAGAGCAGCTAAGAGCCTCTGCTACCAAAATAAATAGAAAATATGATAACAAATCACCCTGTCGAATACCTCTAATACTTTAAAAAAATCTTCAGCAGAGCTGTTGAACAGAACCAAGAAACTCAAAGACATTATACAACTATAGACCCACTTGCAAAAAATTAAATTAAAACCCATAATCTGAAGAGTTTTCATAAGAAAACACCAATTAATTATGTCATAGGCCTTGTTGAAGTCCAACCTTAAAATGATGCTAGGAACCCTATTCCTTGAGAGTGAATGCATCAATTCATACAAAAGAATGATCCCCTCCGAAATGGATCTACCGAGTTGAAACCCAGTTTACTCAAATGAAATGAGCTTATCTAAAAGTGGCTTCAGGTGACCAGCTATCACTTTAGAGTTGATTTTATATGAATTATTATAGAGGGAAACATGCATGAATACATCCATCGATTCTGCAAGAAAATTATTTGGAAATAAAATCATAAAAGTATGATTATCTCTTTTAAAACATTACCTGTAGCACGCGATTCTTTAACAACTAACCAAACTTCCTTCCTAATGACTTCAAAAAAATCTTGGAAAAAAATAGCTGGAAACCCATCAAGCCCTAGATCTTTCTCTCTCTCCATAGAGAAGACAAAACTTTACACCTCTTCCTCAGTAAAAGGAGCCATCATCCTTTCCACATCTACTACATCAACTAATTTTGTAATTTGATCAAAAAACTCCTATTCTTGAAGAAGAGGAGACTGATCTTCCCCACCCAAGAGGGAAGATAAGAAATCAAAAAATTCACCTCAAATTTATTTCTGCTTAGACAACTAAACACCTACGCTATTTTTTATTTTTGAAATATAATTGGGGCTGCATCTTTGCCTAACAGAAATGTGAAAAAATATAGAGTTCTTATCTCCTTTCAACCAAACCTCCCTAGATTTTTGGCAGAAATAAATTTCTTCCTTAAGAAGCATATCATTCAGCTCAACCAATAGTTATTTTTCCAAATAGTAATCCATATGATCCATTTCCACTTTGAACACTCTTTCATTCAGCTCCTTCAAGGCTGCCTCAACTCTAGATTTTTCTCGAAAAATATTCTTAAAAGTTGATTTATTCCAAGCCAAAATTTCTTTTTTTAATAAAGAATTTTTTTTAGCCAAAATAAACCTATACTTACTCTTCATAAAAAAAAATGACCACCATTGCTTCACCAACTCCTTAAAGGAAGGATAAATCATCCACATCATCTCGAATTTGAAGGGAGAGTTCCTATGAGCTAGATCAATAGAGAAGTTAAGTGCAATCGGGAAATGATCTGACCCCGACCATGGAAAAATTTCACTCTCCATGAAAACCTTAGCTTAAAGCCAATGAACATTTTTTAGAAATCTATCCAATCTAACTGCTATTCTCCCCATTCCCACTTGTCTATTGGACCAATTCATCTATCCAATTTTTGGGAGAATGTCTCAGGGCTCTGTATCTTCCACAAAGGAGGAAAAGTCATGTTGGGACTAAGGATTACTTCTTGTTACCCCCCATACTCCGAATCCGAAAGGGTTCCATTCAAATCCCTAGCTAGCACCTCTAACTTATCCCCCATAATAGCCAACTCTTCAGATAAAGAAGCCCATAAATATATTTTTTAAAAAATATTAGTCGGGCCATAAACACTACATAGAAAAAAACACTATCAGAATTCTTTACCACAACTTTGCACCATTTAAAATTAGTTGAGGCTTCCATAGCTATCACCCCCACTTTACTTGATGACCATAATACCCCTGAACTACTTGAAGCCCCATTAACATCAACGAAAGAACCTTTCCAACCCTTCCATTTACATGCCCAACTTGAAATACATTATGAACTGAGAATTTTAGTTTCCTGAAGTCAACAAATATAAACTCCTTGTTCCAAAGTTGAACACCTAGCCATGCATTTATTTTCAGGGGCGTTCATACCCCTGACATTACATGATAATATCTTTATGGATTCTTTAGGGCGTACTTTCCCTCCTTCCAGGTTTATAAAAAATCTTGAGGTTCTTCTGTCTACCTACTTCCACCTCCTAAAGGGTCTTATTCTCGTTACTCATTCTAACTGGCCTAGTTTCCTTCCCAAAATTTAACAAATTTATACCAGGAGTCTCTACAACTGAGCAATGAGCTTCTACAACTTCCCATTCATTAGGAGAAGATTCCCTGACTGCTTCCTCCACCTCCCATTCCAATGAATCCACAGATAACTATTCTCGAGAAGAAATTCATCTATTCAAAACCTCTATAAAAGTACATTTCCTCACCTCTATCCCTTCCTGAATTAGTGATAACAGATGGTCATATTCTACTACTACCTTGGATGTTTCTAGAAAAAGAGACTTTGGAGTAAAATCCTTTTCTTTTCCTTTAAACGAGCCTGAAGCTTCTTTTGCTAGGGGTGACTGACCCCCTCTGGAGTGTCCACCTTTTTATTTATCTACATCCAACGCCATGGCAAGGGGATTCATTCCAAGCTCCATGTTAACTGACTGGGATTTTTAATCCCTCCTCAAGTGTCCGAGCTAATGACATTTACAACATTTTAAGAAAATATTCTCATATTCCACTTATTGCACCTAGATTCCCTCTTGGGATTTTATGGAAATATACTTTGACAATGGATTAGAACAATCCATGGAGATGTAAACCCTAACATATGCTACAAGACCCCCTTATAAATTCCAAGGATTGATCCTAACAATCTTCCCAAGATACCCATAAATATTAGAGAGAATACAAGGGTTACAATGTTCGATTGGGAGAGCATAGAGATGAACCCAAATATGTAACTCTTCCATAGCCTCTGTATTGGGATCAATGTTCAAAGTCCATTTGTGAATATGAATCCCATTTTCTACAAAAAAAATATCCCTCCTGAGAAGATTCTCTTCCTACAGGGGCGCGCTCCTAAAAATCATAAGAAAAAACCCTTTTTCTAGGAATCTTACACATAACCATATCAACCATTTCCTTTCACACCAGCCTGAAATACCTTATGTAGAAAGTTTACTACCTAAATTTTTTTTCTCATACCTCTCTTTTTGCATATAAATCAACCCATGCCACCAAAATTTCCTCTACGCCAAGGAATACCGAACACGAGACTTCTTCAAAAGGTAGCACCTTCAGAACTGACTGCTTTTTGACCACATTGTCCTCTATTGGACAAATCTCCATGCCTCATAGAAACCCTAATCCATACATCTTCCTAGACATCAATTCCCCTTATTTTTCCATCTTTCAAACAACATTAATCACTTCATCAATCTTGTCATTCAATACACATATTATGAACAATTTATTTATGAAATGTCAGTCCTTTATGTTGTGAAAATAGTTAGATGTTGTGTCTTATTTAGGGAAATGTAGTAGGAAACCATAGAAATAGGGACATGGGGGGAATTTTACATCCCATGTTACAACAAGAATTTAATAAACATAAAACATGACAAGCCAAATTTGTAGAAAATATAATTAACTCAAAAAGGTCAAAAAATACTTCATTGGTACCATTGACACATCAAATTTTTAATGAAATTATTTTTTTAATAACCTAAATAAATAATTGGAAAAAAATAAGCATGTGCAAAAATCATGGTATATTAAGAATACATTTTGACACATATTATAAAGACACATCAAATTTGATAACTTTAAATATTACTAATCAAATATACATAAAACATATGAAGACATAGGGCACATTAACTCTTGATACACAATCAATAAAAATAATAGCCCTAATTAATATTTGAATGACATCCTTCTGAGGTGGAACCACATGAAGTGGATATGTGACATGTTGACCATATAGTGGTACCCATAGGAGTGCGTATCCTTAAAATATCTACATTTCATGAGATGACATCTCTCTTAGGCATGTTGTGAAATATTTCACATGCCCTGTGTATGATGCCACATTTGACATACATATAAAAAAGGGAACCCACAACTACAACATCTAATGAAAAATATTTCTTACTATGCTTGGATGGATGTTTGTTCATTACATTTTTTGGGTCAATTTTTATGGGTCCAATCAGGTATTTAGTTAAGCAATTCATGTGATCACAATAGGACTACCCATGACCTCTAACAACAATTCCTGGGTCAATTGTGGCTACAAAAGGATTTTTTTTCGAAAATGTGACAAAGTGGGAAATGTCCCTGACAACATTTACCAATGATAAATAAGAAACTTATAAAGAAAGCTATGAAATTATTAAATATTTATAGTTAAAAAACATAAACACGTATAAATAAACATTATTGTTAAATATGGGTTAGAGTCACAACCAAAAAATATCCCTCATCATGAACATATGGAACTTACAATCCAAAAAGGCATGACATCTCTCCCTTAAAATTTGCACAAATTTATTTCATCTTAATAACCCTCAATGTAGAAACAATACAAATATATCCTATCAAATGATTTAATTGAAACGATGAGAACACAAAACATTAAGAAAGACAAACATTAACATTAAGGTGGAATTAATTCACCCTTTGAATGCAAAGTTCCAAACACTCCCTTAACATGTGTGACGTGTTTTAGGTGGAGAGGAAAGTACGTGGTTTGGAGCTAATAATTTTTATAAAATATCAGGCTGGTGGATAATTATTAAAAAAATAAGCCTTCGCCATTTTTTCCATTACATTTGCTTAAACCTTTTCTTGGCCATGCAAGAAAGTAGTTCCCTACAGTTTTTTTTGTTTTCCAATTTTTTTGGCTTTTAAGAAGACAAATTTTCAGACTCTCTCAAAGTAGAAGACAATGTTCCTCTTCCACCATATTTAGAATTTTCCATGCATTTCACAACATAAGAAAAAGTGGGCCCTTAAAAAGGAAAATGCCATCTTATTATGATAGAGGTTGAGAATATTTTGACAAAGGTTGTGGGCTCTGGATTTACACCTACCGATTGCATTTGCCTAAATTTTTCCAAGTTCCCAAAGCACAAAAAAGAAATGACAAGCCTTTGTCCAGATTAAATAAGATATATAAATAAATATAAAAGAGATATTCTTCTCACATCCGAGAACAAATTTAAACAAGGAATAAGTCATTGCAAGAAGTGGATTGTTATGTAGATTTTCCCCTTTTCAATACAAGCATTGAGATATTTTTGATCAGAGGAGTTAGAGGGAATTTTTTTAAAGGTTAGAAGTAGTATAGGGCCAAGAAGAGGTATTAGACTCATACAACATGTAATTGCCAAACACCATCCACAACTCCGCCTCTTTAGCCAACAAAATATTACAAGAAATTAGAAAAATTAGAGTTATCACAATCTTCATTATTGTAAATTATAATGATTTCAAGAACTCATTTGGGATTGTAAGAGCTATATACAATTATTCTAACTCAGAAGTCAGCTAGCTATGTTGCTTGTAGGAATTACATCTCCTAAAATCACACATGAAATAAAAACTATGCAATGTACAGATTAGTAATGTGGGGATTGAAAAATTTATATATAATTTTTCAGTGTTAGAAGTCAACTAGCTATGTTACGTGTAGGAATTACATCTCCTACAAGTGTACATGAAGGAAAAATTATGCAGTGTGTAAATTAGTAATGTGGGAATTGACAAACATATATATAATTCTTCTGAGTCAAAAGTTATCTAGCTATGTTGCGTGTAGGTATTACATCTTACCTAAAATCGCAGCCAAAGGAAAAAGTATGTAGCGTGTAGATTAGTAATGTGGGGATGAGTGGCATATAAGGAAGAATCATTTAGGGATGTAAGTTGGATCTTGAGAGAGTGTGGAAAAGGGCCCGTGGCTATCCTGGTGAAAAAATTCCTGGGACCCAACCTATGTTGATGATGACCCCCTATATACTCCATGCACATCCCTCATGATTTTCCCGAGAGTCTCATGCCAATGTGGACCATTGTCATCTGAAAATAAATTATCGGTCACTGGGTATAGATGAGGTGGCACACATTTTTCCAAGCATGTTAGGCGGGTGGTGGAAAAGGACACTGCCACCTTCCTCTTGTCAAATAAGAATTAATGAGCTTTGTTTCCCCCAATTTGAATTTCCATTATGTATCTCCTTCCATTGTTTCTCATCTGGAAGCTTGTCCCTCACTCAAGTGGAATCTCATTTCTAGATTCAAACATGGGTATTTTTTCTCCCTTTTTTGTTCCTCTTTGTTCAATATTAATGTTTTTTGGTCTTTATGCTTAAATTTTATACATAGATTCATTTTTTTGTGTCTAAATTCTACAAATAAATCTTTCAGAGTTCACATTTTTTGGCGAACTAAAGAATGTTTATAAATTCATTCCTTATTTTTGGCGACATATATTGAAATGGTATGGACAAAAAATAGAAGGGAAAAATGTATGGGAAAGCAGTGATTTTTGAAACCCTAATGCATTGGGCCCATCTAAAGTGAATAAAGTTGTAGAGTTTAAGGTTTTGGTGTCGTCCATAGTGAATCCCAACTGTAATTTTTTTTATAGAAAAAAACGTAAAACCCATCTCATGTATTCAAGGATTCATTTGTACCAACAGTTTGATCTTCCCATATTACCACAATTTCTTAAATTTTTAGCGACTAACTCATTTTTTCACATAAGTATGAATTTCACCCTTCAAAATACAAATTTATTTTAGCATCTCCTACATTAGATCCCATTCATGATATGTTGAAAGTTTGAAAGAGAAATACTTAGATTAGACCCACCAAATTGTAAAATCTAGTCTTGGCTATTATAACCATCCTAATGAGCCCGAGAGGAGAGTTATTTGCATAGTTATTTAAAAATATATATTCAAGATTTAATATTTATTTTGGATTTCTTTTTTGAGGAGGTTAAAATATTAAACATATCAGTAGTTCATGCCAACTTATGAAAAGTCTCCTACATTCCTTATTTTCACTTCCCTGTCTATGTGCATGCACATATTTCAGAACTCCAAATTTCCTGTCTTAATAACACTTAACTCAAACTTGTCAATAATTTATCACGACCAATAACGCAATAACATTCTTCACCCAAGAGGGTAATCAAAGAGTTACAGTCATGGATTTATTTTTCTTTTCTATCATGTACGGTTATCACTAAGTCTAGAAAACAATTACCTTCAATGTTGCTTCCCCAAAAAGATTCAAACATACAAGTTAAAATATTGTGTCTTGTTCTTTGGACCTTAGGGTAACCCTCAATAATATTTTCTTATGGCATAATGAACAAATTATCACAAACACTTGAAAATATGATCTTATTCAACTAGTTTCCTATGACACAGTCATCTTATATCACACTTTGCATAAGCGAGAATACATTACAGAGGTTTGTTTCAGTCCTGAGTTTACACCTTCCTATCATGCTTGGATAGATTTCCACTCACCATAATGTGTCAACAGTTTTTTCACAATTTAATGAATATATTGTGTTCATCCAAGCACCTTCAACACACATACAATAACAATTCAAAAGACTTGTAAATAATTTCTCCCACAGATAATTTATAGCCTTACCAACAAGCATGCATCATATTTTTATGAACATTCAACAAATATAAGAGATGTATACACTATTACCAAGTACCAAAGCTTAGACAAACATTGTTTTTCTCCTTTCCTGAAACCTTTCTTGATTTCTAATCGATTGGGAATGCATAATTCAGTTAGAATTTCACAATTTATAATCCTTCTATTAGTTTCCAACCAAATTATAGACTCTAGATCTATTGGTCGTTTGAATATCCAACCAAATGCCAATACTATGTATGATGTTTCTATTAATTGTATGTACACTACTGTGTGGTTGAGTTGTAATTTAGTTTTCAATATTACGTTTGTAAACTTTTTCCATAATCGAAAGTGGAAAATACCTTATTTCAGAGCTTTTGGTAAAATCAAACTGTGGGCTTAGTAACCTCATTCTTTTCTGATTTTAAGTATTTGGTTCTTCGTCAATATGTTTCTTTTGGAATTTAATCTGTTTTCCATATTTGCAGACTTGAATCCTCTGCTTGAAATTTATTGTAATATCTTCGATGATAAGTGGATCATCATTAGCCTATGTATTTGGCATATTATCACCTAAATTGTTTGATACTTTTGGTTCATTGATTGCAAGTATAGTTTACTTAATTCAAAGTGTAGTCTATTATAACATACCCTTTACATATGGTAGTGTTGTATTTGGTATGCACACTGTGTGTATACCATAGTACATAGAAAAAAATGTCTATATTTACATGATGGCTGAATAAAGTGGAGAGAATATTGATGATTACCTGTTGTTGTTATTGTGTTGCAAAATGGCACATACAAACAAAAAAACAAAAAAATTATGACAACTTTAATCATAAATAATCATACACATACATATACATGCACATACACCCACGTATGTACGAGTATGCATGTACATTTGTATATGTACATGTCCCACATACCCTGTACATGTACATATGGCTATCCTAGCGAAAAAACCACCGGACCCCCACCTATGTTGATGATGAGCCCCCATATTCCCCATCCACATCACTCGCACTTTTCCGGAGAGTATCATGCCAACGCAGACCGTCGCTGGCCGAAAATGGTAGTGATGTACGTGGTATACACACTGTGTGTATACCAAATAATAGAGATAACAACTATGTATACTCTTCACTTTGTTGGGCAGTCAAGGAATATACTGCTGTAATACATACTCGAATACATATGTATACATATGCATGCACAAACACACATGTATACAAGTATACATGTACATATGTACATGTACTTGTCCCACTGAGAAAAAAACTATCTAGCTATGCATCTATGCCATCGGTATGACATCTTATGGTCATTAGTGTGGGGCTCAATGATTTTTTTGCCAGGGTATCCGACTCCAGCCCTGCCACCGCTGAGCTATTGGATTTTTGTGGTATACACATTATATGTGAATAAAAAGGATGTCTGGCATGTTGCAAGTTGTAGGTGGACTGGTAGGTATGTTTTCTTACAACCAAGAGGTCATGGGATCAAATACCACTTGTATGTGGATTCAAACCTATGAGATCTTTGGTTGTAAGCACACATGCCTACTAGTCCACCTATAGCCCGTGACATGCCAGACATCCTTTTCATTCACATATAATGTGTTTACCAAAAACATCTAACAACTTAGCAGTGGCGGGTCCCACATTATGTTTGTATGGTATGCCCAACATCATTGGGGGCATATGATTTTTTCCCTAACCTACATGAGTATACATATACATATATATGTATGTATATGCAATCTTGTGACTAAGATGGAATCAAAATCGCATGCCCCCCATGATGCCCCACATACAATACAATGTAATGTGGGACTCGCCATCGCTGAGCTATAGGATTTTTGTGGTATAAACATTATATGTGAATGAAAAGGATGTCTGGCATGATGCAGTCCACATGTCTCACATGCCTTGTATTATCATATGGTAATGTTATACGTGGTATACAAACTGTGTGTATACCATATAACAAAGAATTGTTTTTGTCTATACTCTTCATTTTGCTGGGCACTCAAGGAAACTGTTGCTATGATACATACTTGAATACATACAGATACATATGCACACACATACACAGACATATGTATGAGTATACATATGTACATGTATATGTCCCACTGAGAAAAAAATCTTTCTATACTCTTCAATTTGATGGGTAGACAAGAAATATGATGTATCATGTGGTACCTTCTTGAATACATACTTATATATATACACACGTACATACACCCATGTTTTTTTGAGTATACATATACATATGTACATGTATATGTCCCACATAAATTATACTATCATATGTCATTTTTTTATGGCGGCATCCTTTGCCTCCACCTAAGGAGCTTGGAAAAACGTGTGCCATCTCATTGAAACCCGACGACGATAATTTATTTCCAGCCGGTGATAGTCCAAGATGGCATGAGACTCTTGGGAAAAGATGGATGGATGTACATGGGGCATATGGGGGGGTCATCATCAACATAGGTGAGGGCCATGTGATCCCATACACGTATACACACGCATACACACATATGTACGAGTATACATATACATATGTACATGTATTTGTCCCACTGAGAAAAAAATTGTATAACTCTTCAATTTGCTAGGCAGCCAAGAAATATGATGGAATACCTTCTTGAATACATACATACATATATACACGTACATACACCCACATATGTCTGAGTATACATATACATATGTACATGTATATGTCCCACATACCATGCGTTATCATATGGCAGTTTTGTATGTGGTATACACATTGTGTGTATACCACATAACAAAGAAAAAAACTATGTATACTCTTCACTTTGCTGGGCAGTCAAGGAATCTGTTGCTGTGATACATACTCAAATACTTACTTATGCATACATATACATATGCACACACATACAAATGTATGTATGAGTATAAATATACATATGTATATGTACGTGTCTCACATGCCTTGTATTATAATATGGTAGTGTTGTATGTGGTATACACACTGTGTGTATACCAAATAACAAAGAATTTTTTTTGTCTCTACTCTTCCCTTTGCTGGGCACTCAACGAAACTGTTGTTGTGATACATACTCGAATACATACGTATACATATGCACACACACACACACACATATACACACACATGGTTAGAATATTATCATATGCCATAAGGTAGTGTTGTACGTGGTATAGACATTGTGTGTATACCACATAACAGAGAAAAAAACTGGCTATACTCTTCACTTTACTGGGTAGTCAAGGAATCTGCTGCTGTGATACATAATCGAATGGTTACTTATACATACGTATACATATGTACACACATATACACACTTATGTATGAGTATAAATATGCATATGTATATATACGTGTCTCACATGCCTTGTATTATCATATGGTAGTGTTGTGTGTGGTATACACACTGTGTGTATACTGCATAACAGAGAAAAACATTTCTATACTCTTCAATTTTCTAGGCACTTAAGGAAACTATTTATGTGATACATATTCAAATACATATGTATACATATACATGCACATACACACACATATACATGAGTATACATGTACATATGTATATGTACATGTCTCACATGCCTTGTATTATCATATGGTAATGTTGTACGTGGTATACACACTGTGTGTATACCACATAAAAGAGAAAAACTATGCATGAAGTCCACAAAATTTGAGTTCCCTCTTTGAGTTTTATGTGGTGAGCTCCTGCATCACCTGGTGTCTAGCTCCCATGGCCCCCATAGTAATGACCATAAGATGCCATATCAAATGCCATACATGCATAGCTCTTTGCCAAACCCACATCCTCCTAAGTGGCATCTAGTCTATCAACCTAGTCAGTGTTATCACCAAATCACTACACCCTTCGAATGGCCAAGTTATGGATAGGAAATTCAGTGTGATTGGGTATCATGGGATTACCTCGCAAGCTGTGGGACTTGTGGCCTGAAGTGAACCTTCGGAGAAGGCCAAATCCATCTTCCTAAACTAAACATAATACTACTTATGATGATATAAAACAACTAACTAGACCTATACTAACATTTTCATGGGATTAGGGAGAGATATTTGTAAGAAGTAAAACCTAAATTAGAAGTGGTGATGCACCAAGAAAGGGTGTTGCTAGACAAGTTTTTAGTCTTCCATTGAAGTAGGATGAAACTAATAAGGATGAACAAGCACCACAACCTAACCACATACAAACCTTCACTCCTAGATAAGCACAAAACTCCCTGAATCTACAACTTGCATAGTATACCTGCAAACATGAGAAAGACACAAAGACGTAGCAAAAACTATGAAAAGACGAATAATTAGTCACAAAACACAATATTTATTACTTCAATAAAATGCACAATCCGTCATTATATGAGGAAGAGGCAATGTTTGTCATTACAATCTTGGAAAAGAGGCTTGAAAGTTCCTAAAATCCACAACTCAGCTTGTGAAGAGAGAGAGAAATTAGAAAATGTCTAACCCCTTGGAATGGGCTTCTCATTTATATTTATAGAAAAATCCAATTGAAGAGAAAGTGGGAAGACATCCTAAAACTTGGGTATATGGTCTTCATACTTGATTACACCATCAATTGCACCACCTAAGAACATTCCATCATGCCTTCATAAATCCAAAAATTGAGTTGAATCCTCAATTTAATTAAAAATATATTAAATATTTTTAATGGGATCCATTTTTTATTTTTAATGGGACCCATGACGTTATTTGTGCTTTGGAGGGGGTATTTTAATATTGATTGGCCAACCAGCTCGCCAGCCAACTCAGTGAGCTGGTTGGAGAGCCCTTTTGGATTATATGGTGTGGCAGTCTCCTTTATGTTTTGCTTTGGACAATGGCCGACCACTTAAAAATTGATGGTTCTCATTGAAATGCCCACCTCGTATTGGTTAGCTCCACGTGTTTTTATTTCCATGGGTTAGCCGAGTTCTTCATTCCACATGGCGGTCCCTTTGTATTGGTCGGCACTTACCTTGGTTTTCCGACTCGCCACATGTTCCCCTCTCACCACTTTCACCGAGTCTCCCACTCATTACACAAGCCTCGTGGCGCCTTTCTCTTTGACCACTTCTTCCACTATGTCACATTGAGCACTTAGTTTCACGGTAGACATTAGTTGGCAGACCCTTCATTTCACATTTTCCAGAACACTAGCCACTTACCTTACCTCAATCGATGACTCAACGATCTTCACGAGCTTGTTCTCATATTCCACTCTAACTACGGCATGACTTGCTTGATAAATCAGAAATGGAATCAGATGACCATGACACGAGTCCATGAAAGTTACATCACATCACCTGTGTATTTACACATTCATTCAACGAGCTTGATGTCCTTTGCGAGTAAAATAATCCAAGTTTACCTAACTCGAATTGACTCAAATCCCCACTACACAGCTTGGCATCCTACCCCTGTAGACCCAACATCCTCACATTCCCATGATCCCTGATGAAAAACTGAAAATCTCCCCAACTCCCATTGTCATACTCCTCGGCTCGACTCGGTTGAGTGAGATAATTCTTGTTGAGTTCTCCCATTGATCCGGGTTGTATACCAATTCTTCCTTGTCATTTCGAGCTCGACCTTGATCATCTCATTTAAGCCTGAGTGACGCGTGTGTGAATTCGGGCCATCTCCACATGAATAATTCACCATATATCAGTGAACTCAACTTCTCTACATCACTTTCCTTGATTTTCCTTAAAGCTTGACTAGCTCCGGCCACTTTCAAACTCATCCTTTGAGCTCAAATGAAATTCTTCAGCATTGTATTCAGGATGACACTCACTCAGCCTAATCTCTATTATCTCAACTCGATCATCTTCCGACTTCCATCGTCATTGTGCCAGCTCATGCATTGAGTGATCATCAAAACACATTCAAGCTCCAAGCCTCTATCTCCCATCTCGACAGAGCTCCAAAAAGAAATTTGGATGCGTCTCTCGCTATTTCCTCACATGCCTAGCTCAACGATGTTGAGCTCACCCTATTTTCAAGCTTCACCGTCAAGTTCAACACATCTAACTTGCCCCATTCTTTCTACACCAAAGAGCTCGAATCTGAGCTATTTCTTTTCACACCATGAACCTCACTTATTTGGATTTGAATTATTCCTTCTGCAACGTTTGAGCTTCTTTTCTTGTGCTCAACCAATGATTCTTGCCATACACCAACGAGTTCAAAAAGAACTATCCTAGCTCCAAATGAGCTCAACTTATCTACGTTCATCCTGAGCCATTTGATTTAGTCACATACACTTCTGTTTGTGTTGACCAAACATTCCAACTTTCCAGATTTCCGTTTTTACCTCGCCCGAACTCATAAATCTTGTATTGAGCTCGACAAGGATTCATTTAAACTTGTGAGCTCGAGATGCTCCGTTTCTTTGGCATGAACTCCATTATGTGCTCTAGTCATGAGCTTGTATGGTATAAGCTTGACTTGAGCTCTTCTACATTCAGTGGCATTTGCACTCTTCCACACTGATTCACCTCCAAGCCATATCATGTAAAAACACCAACTCGTCCAAGCCATTTGAAGAGTCTACTCACCAACACTTATACCAAATCAACCTTTGCGCTATAGATAAAGCCTCTAAAATACCTGACTCATTGTCTATGACCTCCATATTGAAATGAGTTATCTTCGCATCAGCTTGCCTGAGCTGTAAACCGAGCTATCACCTGAGTTTTCCAATGTTTTCTCTCTGTGAGCTCATAACCCAATCGTTACCTTGGCTAAATGACTCATGTGAAACCCACTTGCTTGTAATTCTGGTTTGTAATGATTCATGTCCATTCCATCAATGCTCCAATCTCCCTCGCACTCGTTGTGTGCTCAGACCGAGCCAAAAAATGAGCTTGTTTGATGAGTCTTGCACCTTCTAAAATATCTTGATTCGATGTATAACCGGTTTACTTAAGATCAGGTCCCCATCTTCTATGATATTAAAATAAACTCCATCGAGCCAAAACATGATTCGTTCCACCGAATCGTACCTCGACACTCTCTTAGTTTGATGAACTATGTTTAGTTTTACCCCTATCCATCAACTACAACTCAACCGAGCTATTAGAAAACTCAGCCACCATTTCTAATACAACCACTCAACCAGCTCACCTACTAGCTCAGCAAGCTGGTAGGTGATCTATTCAGCTCAGTGGCCTAATTTTAAGTCATCTTTGCATAGTTTCCTCATTTCCTTAGAAATTTTGGGATTAATGATCCGTGGAGTATTGAATGTCACGCCTCCGGGTTAGTTACAACATTTTTCCAATTTTCACTCATTTTGAGTGGATGTGGGTTTGCTAGAGGGGTTGTGTCCATGCAAGGAAACCTTGAACCATATGAATTTGTGAATAAACACTCATTGTATGAAATTCATTTTTTGAGTAATTCATAGGTCAAGAGGGATTCAAAAATTGCAGCCTCATTAAATGAACCAACTTCATGAATTGCTTTGGGAAGGAATTTCCGGTCCTAAGGTGTAATCTACCATCATTGTCCATTTTTCTCCAAGAGGGAAAAAATTGAAAATGGTAAGAAATCCCTAGAAATAGTCACGCTACTCGATTTGCGAGGCCGATGCAAAGGAAACATATAAGTAGACTGATGGGACAAGGAAACATTCAATGCAATATTTACCTGCGCCAAAAATGATCAAACAAGGAATACAAAAAGGAAGTTTGGTGCCAAACCTGTGAATTGTAACTTCATTCCGACAAATATGCAACCTTCCATTGCATAGATTTATGTGCCAATTTTGGAGAAGTTTGATTTATTTCAAGAACATTCAGGTGCTATGCATAAACACGTATTTAATAAACATTTTAAATTAGTTCATAGAAGGAAATTTTAAATTAGTTCACAAAAAGGCATTTTAAATTAGTTCACAGACACGAGAAGACAAATAATGGGACAAGAAAAGGATGTAAGAAGTTGGAAACACTTAATGCAATGTTTTACCTGTGCTAAAAGTGATCAAACAAGGAACAAAACAAGGGACAAAACATGCATTTGGCCCCAAAAATGTGAACTCTGCAAATTTTTATTCACACAATTTTGGGAGAATATCCAGTCGAATACAAACATATACATACTCAAGGAATCTGCTATGATACCTACTCAAATACATAAGTATATATACATATACATATACATATACATATACATATACATACACACATGTGTACAAGTATACATGTACATATGTATATGTACGTGTATGACATGCATTGTATTAT
Organism: Taxus chinensis; assembly: GCA_019776745.2. Taxonomy (NCBI): domain Eukaryota; kingdom Viridiplantae; phylum Streptophyta; class Pinopsida; order Cupressales; family Taxaceae; genus Taxus; species Taxus chinensis. The sequence continues at coordinate 293,526,419 of CM034148.1, read as the reverse complement.
CATATGGTAATGTTGTACTTGGAATACACTCTGGATCAAGTAGACTATACTTGCAATCAATGAACCAGAAGTATGAAACAATTTAGGTGATAATATGATAGATACATAGGCTAGTGATGAACCACTTATCATTGATGATATTACAATAAGTTTCAAGAGGAGGAGTCAAGTCTACAAAGATGGAAAACATATTGAAGGTGAAAATGGTATACACACTATATATGTGTATAGCACATAATAGAGAAAATACTGTCTATAGTCTTCAATTTTCTGGGCACTCAAGGAATCTGTAGTTGTAATATATACTCGAATACATACATATACATATGCACACACATAAACACATGTGTATGAGTATATATGTATACATATATATTTATATGTACACATATGTACGAGTATACATGTACATATGTATATGCATATGTCTCACATACCTTGTATTATCATATGGTAGTGTTGTATGTGGTATACACACTGTGTGTATCCCACATAACAGAGGGAAAAAATTTTCTATACTCTTCCCTTTGATGGGACGTAGTCAAGGAATCTGCTATGACACCTATTCGAATACATACATATACCTATACAATGCATATACACGTAGATACATGTAGGTGTACATATATATGTGTGTGTAATTACATATGTATGTTCATGCATGCATATGCATATCCATATACATGTATATGTACACACATGTATATGTCTCACATATGTTGTTTATATGTGATTATAGCTACCACAATGGGTTGATTATACATGATTATGGATGCCATAATTGTTTTTTGTTTATATGTGCCACTTGGTAGCATAATGATAACCCCTCGTAATCATTTCTTCTTCTCCATAGATTTGCATTAAATGTTGCCAACTTCTAACATCCTTTCCTCGTCCCATCATTTTTCTGCTCGTATCTACCTTCGGATCAGCCTCAGGAATGGAGTTTCATGACTGTTTTGGAGAATGTTGACACCGATGGCTGTCATGGTGACAAGATACCATGCCCACACTCTGAATGCCCAATCCCCATGCATGCATGCATGCATGAGGTTTAGGGTTCTACCCTGGATGTGGTGGTGTAGGTTTGGTTTTAACATAATATACGTGTTTGAAAAAGAAGGGTGGCATGCAGGTGGTGCTATGAGGAGTGGTAGGTATAGAGCCTTATATATTAGATGTTATGACCTCTAAAATACATGCATCCATATCTACCACTCCACCGAGCACCAGCCGCATCCCACACTTATTTTGCAAACACGTGTATTATGTTAAAATCAAACTTGCACCACCTCAGCAAGGTTTGGTCCCACCTCGCGCATGCATGCATGCATGGAAAATGGGCATCCATAACATGCACGTGTTATCCTATTGCCAGGATAGCCACAAGCAGTCATGTGATCCTGTCACCAGGATAGCCAACTCAATGGTGACTAGGTTGATAGACTAGATGGTGCAGAGGAGGATGTAGTTCCCACAGAGAGCTATGCATTAATGTCATTCGGTATGCATTAAGAATTGAGGATAAGTATTACATCTTAAAAAATAGTTAGGTGTTATGCATAAACAAATATAAACATTTTAAAGTTGTTCATAGATAGACATTTCTTATTATTAACCTAAACTATAGATTTGTAAGTTTTTTTATGCATAAACACGTACTTATAATATTAATAGCAATATACACATTGTGTGTATACCACATAAGATAGATAAAAAATACTCAAACAACAAACACACTATGTTATACACATTGTGTTTATACCACATAAGAGAGATAAAAATACTCAAGCAATATACACACAGTGATATAATTATAGTACCAATAGCAAGATATAGACTGTGATTTACACACTGTGTATATACCATAGAAGAGATAAAAATACACAAGCTATATGAAATATTTTGGTAGCATCAAAATTTCTCCACGGGGATCACGTGATATGGATGCTGGTCATGTCATCACATAGCCGGGATAACATAAGGCTCGTTTCTGACACATACACATACACATACACATACACGTACACGTACACGTACACGTACATGTATACATACACATACACATACACATACATGTACACATACACAAACATGCATTTTATATGTACGTGTATAAATACACATATTCATATATATGTACATGTGTGTACGGATAGACACACATGCCCATGCAATTCTGTCTCTAGGGATTCTTCTATCATGGTGTCAGGATTGCATGCCACACATTCTTAGGAATGTGTGTGTTGTATACACACACGGCGTGCCTTAGTTTTTTATTTGGTTTTTTGGTGTGGTATACAAACTTTGTATACCTCACTCATTGTGTACTTTGCAAAAAAGCATGGGATTTGACCGTGGGACATCTTAATTATTATTGGAAGGGACTACCAACTATGTTGCCTATAGTATGGCCTAGGAAACACTGTAAAAAAATATAATTAAATTGTTCCATGACTTGGTGTATATCAAAATTATATAATTATATGTTTTTTGCAGTGTGTTCGGGGACACACCGTAGCACAACTAATATGGCCTTCCAATAATAATTAAGAAGTCCCATGTTCAAATCCCACACTTTTTTGCAGTGTATGAAATGAGTGAGGTATACAAAGTCTGTATACCACACTAAAAAATCAAATAAAAAGACAAGGCACGCCGTGTATGTATACCACTTCCCATGAATGCATGACATGTAATGTTGTCACCAGGATTGCCAGTGTCATCCTCATGATAGATGGCTCCCTGACAATAGAATTGCATGAGCATGCATGTGAATTATCATTTGTATCATCATCAACACAAAAAACACGGTGTGTATGCCATAGTAAGCAAATGAAAAATAGTTTGTTTACCCCAACTAACACAAAAAAATGTGTGTGTGTGTGTGTGTGTGTATATATATATATATATATATATATATATATATATATGCACATGTCTTGGAATGCATATAGTTGTATTGAAAAGTTTAAATTTATAGTGTTGATAATGCAAAAAGGAAAAACATGTTGTATTTTGTTGCTTACAATGTATGTTTGTCCATTGCAAAGGTAAACATGGTTGCCATTTGGAGATCGGAAATTCATGGGTTGTCTAATACCTCATAAAACCTGACATGTTCATCGTTCATATTATATGACCCAGATGGCCCAACAAGAAATTATAGAGAGGAACCATTGTGGGAGATGACAATATGAAGATCCACCAGGCTGAGTATAGGGCCTTGATATTGGGTCTTGAGGAAGCGTTGTGTCACGAAGCTCGAAAATTTGTGTGTTTTCTCATGATATGATTGTTGTTAATCAAATGAATGTCGTATATCAATGTAACAATGTGAATATTTTTTTTCTTCATGTTTAAGCACTAGAGATTATATCTCGCTTTGTGAAATGTTCATATGTACATGTAAAATTCAATAGAGGCAGGTTGGATGTATGTCAAGTCTCTAGGGCCATAATAAATGAAGAAGTGGTAGCATTGTTAGCACTTGCCATGGATGACATTGCAATATGATATATGTATACATTGTATTTTATTTTTGTGTTATGTACAATTATGTTTGTACTTATTTAATGGATTAATACATGTTATTTGTGAAGCATTTTTACAATGGTAAGCATAGATTTTTTATGGCAGGAATTATGCAACCCGCTAAAGAAATAATGTGAAGTTTATCGCAACATACTCAGAGGTTACAAGAAACATATTGTGCTATGGTGAGTACTCTTAGGAAAATACATGTAGGCACTATATCTATCCAAAATGTTATTGTTAAGTTGAATTATGATTGTTTGTGATATATTGGTATTTAGCCAATGTTGCGGTCAGATTTTACGAAGTTACATGTCACAGACATTGCATCTTCATCGCAGATAATATTACAAGATTTTCGTTTTCCCTTTCCATTTCTACATTTGAAAAATTTTACATTTTATTTTATGTGGAAACTAATATATTAAGTAACCAACACAATCTTATCTTAGGAACATGTGCCTAGGCCTCCACTCAGAAGATCAAAAATAGGAAGGAAAAAAGTACACCTTTAGATATCTTCGTTATTACGTGCGTGTACTTGATCTGATAATCGTTATAACAGTGATTTTTAAAAATTTGTTGGACTTTGGAATTATTTATTATGTCAGTAACAATTTTTTATATGCTATGGATATGTGAGTGAAGAACAAGGAGGCGGCTGCAGCAAATGTTTCTTTGCTATCATATGTACATGCCAATACAACTGTAGAGGAGGTAAAATTACTTTAATTTAAAGTTTTATTTGTTATCATAAATTAATTTAACGTGATTATATATTATTATGAATGTGTGTAACAAGTTTGTATAACTCACTACGTGATTTTTGGAATGATTATTTCAGGAGGATGCACCCAGTGTTGCTACTCCAGGCCATGCAGAGGATTCTCTTGTAGTCAACGAGGTAAAATCAACAAATTGAATATTGTAATTTATTATTTTCATATATGTCCATTAATTAGTGAATAATTGATTATACGATGTTCCTGAATAGGCCACTCTTCACTATAGGAAGGAGCATGATGGGGATCACATACTTTATTATTGTGAGTATCCCATTTATGACAAAAAAATTTACGCTCTAGGGCTGCTAAATATCCACAGGGAAAATACCCATTTCCTTCCTCATGTTATATTTGAGAGGAAAGGGAGAAAGTTTACTAGAAAGTATCCTTGGAGGGCCTCCAAAAAGTGGACGCAATATAGGGAACAAAGAGAGGGAGACATTGCGGGTGTGATGCGTGTGCGGTATATTATGCAGAGGTGACATGTGATATTACGACTTTACAAGAGGGAAGGGAAGACATCATTCAACAATCTTAGTAGACACTGTAAGAAAGAGGTTGATGATGCCATGAGGGACTATGATTTGGAGACTGCGAGGGCTAAGAGGAGGGTACACATATTGGATTTGAGAGAAAAGAAGAAAAAAATGGTAAGTTTGAGTAACGATTTAATTTCACTCTTTTCTCATTACGAATACATAAGTATTATCTATTTCTTATAATTTACATGTCATTGTCTTCATAGGTTGAGGAGGGTGAGATGGATGTAGCAATGGAGGGGGTCATTCCTGAAAGAATTGGTGGAGGTGACTGCGACATACGTTAGTCATTTTATATTTAGTTTTGTTATCTAAATCCCTATTCATGAATCCTTCATTGACATTTTCATTGATACAACATGTATGTAGGAGGATGATATGCCACTGTTCCATCTTTATGAAAAATTAAAAAAAAGTAGCAACGAAAGCAACAAACAAAAAGGAAGCCAAGGTAAATAAAAGCGAACAGAAAATCCGTAAATTATAATTTGTAGTATTTGTTATAAAACCATTGTAATTAATTTTTTATTATTTTTTAGGTTGGTTTGTCATAAGGGGGTGATGGAAAGACACCTTTTGATTTGTTCGTTGATGTGGCAATGCAAGAAATGGAGAGCATGGTAAGTCTTAAGCTGATTTTGAGTTTTTGAGTTTTAGTTCAAATTCAAAAATGGTGGGTTGAGTTAGCCTAACTAAGGATTGGTGGATGTCAATATGGTCCTAGTAGTTCCATTCAAATGCCTAAGTTGGTCTAGGTATGCAAGAAATTTGAATTAGGAAGTTTACCTCCAAAAATGTAATTTGAATTCCTAAAAGGGAATTATGATGGTTTTTGGGTTGTATAAGGAGTCTAAGTCAATGTTAAAGCATGTAATAAGTAGGGTAACGTCTTGTATGTTCTAGGGAGTCTAGTTGAAGTAATGATATTAGACCTAGGGTTTAAAAAGTACAAGTTAGGGTTAGTATTCAAAGAGAGTATAATGACTTGATAGAGTCTTGAACATGTTGTACATAACGGATTTAAGGTGTAACAGAGCTTGAAGGTAGTGAAAATGAACAAAGTCTTGTTTAGCCCTTGTAATCCTAAGAAGTTATAGGTAGCATGAGAAGTAACATGTTATAAAAATACTAAGAAAGGATATTTGAGGTGAAATTACCTTATGGAAAGTAGTAAAAAGTTTGAATTAGTGGATATAAGGTGTACAAAGCATAAAATGGGTAATGGGTATGTGAAAATTATTTTAAATTTGCATAAAATTCAATTGTTTTCTCTGCACATAGTGATTTGATCATAACCAGGGGCAATTGGGAGAAATTGATAAAAACAATAGGAGTATAAAACTAAATGGGTGTAGAGTTACATAATGAAAATTTGTAGGGTGATTGTTTCATTTAATTGGTCATTAAAGAGTTTACCAGTGAGACTAGATTAAAAGGAAATTTAAAGGGATATAAGGAAGTAAGAGGGCTATCTGAGGTCCCTCTACACTCCTTTCTCCTCTTTGTCACTGCCACATGTCACCTAGGTTTCAGGCATTTATCACTTGACTTGTTCGCGATGGTGGCATGCATGCCACTGGTCCTTCTCTACCTCATCTCTCTCTCTCACATGTATCTGATGATACTATCGGAGATGTGGGGTAACTACATGAGCTAGATACCCCAACTAAAAAGGTAATCTATTAACTAGGTGTTTCTCCACCCACAATACATAATGCCTTGTGATCTCTAAAGTCCCCTCTACCACTACTGTAGTTAACTAATTAGGACAATAGTCCACTTTCTTGATATATGAATCCCACATTACCTCCTCCTATTGTGCCTGTGGCATATTAATAAATCCTACTACTAGCCTCAATGTAGAGCCCCTCTGATTATATCACCCTTGGGGAATCTCTTGTTATATGTATTATTTTCCATATATGCATATACATTGAGAACCACTCATATATCCAAGATGAAAATTAGTATGATGGGCCCTATAAACCTCAGTTGTGTCACTAAAATCATATAAAAATCATGTTCTAGCTGTACCCATATGGATGTGCCCCAAGTATACTAGATACTAGCCTCTAAATCAACCCTGCATACTACCAATATAAATAAGGGACCTAATCTATTTGTATTGTGACAAACAACTCATGCCACAACCATACCAATGATCACCTTTCAGATATCTGAAATTTATTCTGCATAATTGACACTCATTCTGATCATCAATGATATTGGGTGATAATAATCACTACCCATAGCCCATCATGTGAGTGATCTCCTCCCCTCAGTATCTATTGGAATGTCACAAAACATGCAAAATCCTTGAATCGACAGTTGTTTCTTCCGATTCCACCTTTTCTGTTACTCTTTGCTTCTTCCTAACTGGTGATTCCAATATAGGAGACTCTTCTTTTTCTTCTTCCCTAGGTGACTCCTTTATTACCGAGGACTCTTATTTCACAGGGGGATTATCTTTCTCTGGTACCTCTTCCTTAGGTGTCTTCTCTCTCTCTCTCTCTCTCTCTCTCTCTCTCTCTCTCTCTCTCTGTGAGGGACTTCTTCCTCTTTGCATACGTGTTTGGTTTTGTGCCTGATTCGTGTGCGCCTATAGATTGCATTGTCTGTGTACTTGGTTACTTTTTCTTAGGGGCCTCCTCACTCTTCCTTTTCCTTAGCACAACATTTTTTCTTATGGTGGGGTCTTCTGGGATAGAGACATCATTATCAACATAAGTGCCCTTCTCATACTTCAGCCTTATGCGTAAGTATACCCTTGTTACGGTCCTCCCAACAATAGGAAATGTTACTGGCTTTAACTTATGTACGTCATGGGAGACATACTTCTCCACATAGGTGAACTTCTTTGGATATATAAATATCTTGTGCAGCTCGCATTAATCTAGGTCTACCGTGTTGAGGTTAAACCTTAGCTTCTTTACCTCTTTGAATCTATTGACTCTGGCCTGAAAGTATTGAACTGTAAAGGAGAATGGAAATTTACACAAGGGTCCCTTGGCGCCATTTTCCAGGGTAAACATATCAATATAGAAGTGTTGGTACAAAACGAATTTAGCCTTGCCTTGTAGTAAAATAGGTAACTGCTAAGGTATTCTCCACTCACCTTCGAATGCATCACACATGCACTTATACACTTTTTTTAGGCACACCTTATGGACAACCATCATGGTGTCACAAGTGTACTTCTCAAATGTTTTAGCAGGGAAGGGTTCTCACCTGGGTATTCCCAAACAAAATTTATCTAGCCGATAGGGCACTCCAATCTCTGAAAATATGATGGTAAGGAGGACATTACTGTAGACACCCTAATTTCACATCTATCATAAATCAATTAATCACCCTTCCTCATTTCCCACAAAAATACACTTCGAATTAATCAAATATAATTTGATTAATTATTCATTTCAAAATCTAAAAAATAACCCAATCCTCACCACATATCATTATTCTCCATGTTTTTATACTATTGAATTAAAAATTTGAATTCAAATCCTCACGCACCCTTCGTGGCCCCCACTCCCCTAAAATCCTCCACTTATGAATTAAAAATATAATTCAAATCTGCATCCATTCTTTGCGGCCCCCACTCATCTAATCTTGCCCACATTTTCAAACCACTCACTTAATCTTGTCCACATTTTCAAACTATGATTACTTAAATTACTCTAAGTTAATCAATCCCCCAGGCTATAAATACAACCTTACCCCTCCCCTCTAAGGACACAGAATAATATTGAATTCCATATCTAAGTTCTTACATCCTTTTAGCAAAAAACATCCTTTTGCATCGTCCTGATGCCTAAATAGCCTCATAATCATTTTTCCCATCTGGTACAAAGTAAGAGGATCATTGTTACAGGAAGGTCTTGCTCTGTCTTGAAGAAAATCACCTACATATCACACAATCAGGGCTCAATCCAAGTTTCCTTGCCCATTCTGAGGTTTGCTACGGAACGCGAAGGAGGAGGTATGATTATTGATATTTTACTTCCTTGTTAGTAGTGTATTTTTCCTAGCTTACATTCTGGCACACCCAGTTACTTTCGATCTGTTACCATTAATTTCCCAATTAGTGGTTTTATCTGTTCTTTGTTTATTATTATTCGTTATTATTTCCTTTTCTGTTCCTTATGTCCTTCTTTGGTTAACCTTTATGCTTTGGGTAGTGTTTTTGTTGTGTGGTGTCTTGTGGTGTATCTGCAGGTTATAACAATAATGAAACTATGACGTTCATCCTATCTTTGATCTCCTCGGTGCTTGGTGTTTAGTTCCCAGTTCTATTTTTTCTATTCCCTCGTAATCTATAGAAACACATGAACTAGTCATTAGTTTATCATCTTACTTTCATGGGACAACCAATTTAGAAAATGTATTTATTTATTTACTTTTGCTAAAATAACTGCTTTGTAGGAAGTTATGATTTTTTTTATTTTTATTTTAGTCAATCATTTTGTGATCTAACTCTTTATTTCTGTTTATCATTCTTTTTTAACCTTGCTGTCAAAATTTTAGCTTCTCAGGTGAAGTACAAAAGTTAGAAAATAAAAAATAGCTCCCGAGACGTTTTTCTCACGTTTAAAATTTTCATTCAGAGTGCTACCATAGCCCATCTTCTGGAAGCCATAAATTTTTTTCTCGAACTTGGAATGACTTCATTTTTTTTAATGGAAAGGTATCAAAAAGATCTATGCAATGGAAAAATAATTTTTTGATTTAGACTTACAGAAAATTTTTGGTTTCATTTCTTCTAATCCCTGTCTTTTTAACAAAAATAACAAAATTATAGTTTTTTTAAATTTTTAATATTATTTCACGTAACAACCTCACACGTATGCTCTTTCCTCATACTTTAAAAGTGATCTTGGAAATCATAAACGTGAGGCCACCCGGGTTTTGTATTTTTTTTTTTAATTTTTAATTTTTTGCCTTACATTTCAATTTTCCACAACAACACTTCTAGGTAGCGTTTTCAGACTCTTCTTTCGTTGTTTTTCTTTTTTGTGAAAATAATCATTATCGCTATTTTGCAATCATGATTAATTGCAATAATTATTAACATTTAAAAAATAAAAAATCTTTTCTAACTGTATCCACGTATGCTCTTTTCTTGTGCTTCGAGTGATCCGGAAAATCAGAAACGGTCACAATTTTTTAGTTTCTTGTTCTAACATTATAGGATCCTCTAGTTTTGTTTTTCAACAGTCATTTCAATCGTTATTTTCCTTTTTCATATTATTAATATTTATTTGGTCGTTGGTTGTGTATGCTCTTTTCCTGCGCCTTCGAGCGATCTGGAAAATAAAAAACAACCACGATCACTTTTCTAACATTTCGTTTGCAAGATAACTACTAATTTGTTTTCTGTAGAACCGTGTCACTGGAATATTGTCAAAAACAAAAACAAAAAAAACAAAAATCCCACAAAAATACCACCATTCAAGGAAAATTTCTGAAACCAAAAAAGAAAACTACACTTAGGTACGCAATTATTCTTTTCTAGTGATTTATTTCAAGTTGGAAAGAACCCTGCGTTTAATCACTTTATCATTTTTTTTTTACACATAGACGAGGTGGATTTCATCACCACCAAAGCTACATCGGTGATGTGGACTTGAATACCATGCACCAATAACATTTGCATTTGCATTGCACTTTGAGACCTAGTCTCATCATAGCGTTCGGTATTTACCTCGCCCCTGCTCTTCACCTACAGGTAATACTGTCATGCAGCGCATGCGAGTCACGCCTAAATAGCTATAACAACATAGCCTGGGCATCATCCTTGGAAATATTTAGGGATTTATAAGGACCCATACACATTCATCCCTCCATCACCTTCCACCTTTTCACAAAACCTGTTCTGGACGTGGTGATTCACTCCAAAAGGGTTCCCTGTACCAATTCTTTCCTTGTAAAGAATTAGGTATATCAGGACTAGGGTATATCAGAGGATGCATCTTCTTGGAGTAATAAGAGCCTGCATCCACCATTTCACAACATACTTGTATAATTACATGAAACAATGATCATTCCTGAAGAATTTACCTCATAAGCCAAAACAATTGAATCCACATGATTGATTGCTGTTTGAAAACAAAATAGTTTAGCATTGTTTTATCATAAAACTTGGCTAATATCAATGTGTTCATTGTAAAAGTTCAGACCCTAGTTGTGTTCCACAAAAAAATCAGTTCTCAACCAATTCAATACCAAGTGAAAACATTCAAACAATCCAACAACACAAACCAAAACATCACACCAATTTCATTAGCTTGCTTCATCCAACAATACATATTTCATAGCTTGTCTTCGGCTATATCCAACTGATATTGAGTGACTACCATTCACTCCCCATATCGTCAATTGTCAAAACATTCTTCATTGCTTGTTTCTAGCTATATCAAACTAATATTGGGTGACTTGTTTGAGTTCACTTATTCTTTTGTCCACCAACACATTTATCCAAATCACAGCCAACAAAAATCCTTTCATAAATCATTTTGAGTTATATCACAACCATATCACAATTAACCTGTTCAGGTTACTCTCCTCGTCAATAGTCCAAAGCTTGTTTAAGCCAAATTTACACAACGTGCAACAAATCCTCTAATAAATCATCTCGAGTTACATCATCATCATATTGAGCTAACTTGTTTGAGTTACTTTCCTTATCAGTCATCACAATCTTATTCGAGCTAAATAAAAAATAATCGAGTTCTCATTTCCTCACACCTATTCAAAATTTCTACCCACTTTTCAGCTTAATCAGACACATTTCATCATGGTATTCACTCACAGTCACAATCATGAAAATGACAATGAAGAAGTCACAGAACCAGAACTCACCAATGAAGAAAAAGAACAAGTCAATATGGTGATAGAATAAAACAAAAATGAATATCTGTTACACATCCTAGCCATGGGGGTAAAACTACCCCCTAACTTTGGGATGGAAAATTTAAAAAAACTCATCAACAATGGTGAATCAAGTTATCACAATGAAATACCAAACAATACAAATGGTTCTTCAGCTGAAGAGTTATTCATAAAATCCAAGACTCAACAAAGAAACTTGAGGAAGCAACGACTAGACCTGAAAGATTAAAAGACCTCAATCTAGATTCCAATACTCACGACATGTTTGATAAATCATCCCCCTCTTATCCATTCACACAAGAATGGAAACTTATGAAAGACACCATTCAAGGACTACAAAAACAATCGAAACAATTCAACCTTGAAGAATTGTGTCCTTATCCATTTGATAGAGAGATATCATGATTACCATTTCCGTCATCCTTCGAAATCCCTAAGTTTGATAAATACAAAAGAAAATGTGACCCCCATGAACATGTCAAGGAATTTTACATGCAATGTCAGGAAGTTACCTATCGAGACACGTACCTTTTACGATTATTCCCCCAAAGTTTAGGAGGACAGGCTTTAGACCGGTTTTTCCATCTACCCAAAGGGTCGGTCACGACATTTGTAGAATTATTCGAGAAAATTTTCAAACATTTTTCTGATAACCTAGACTCATAAATAGCCATGCTTGATCTCTGCAACACTAGGCAAAGGCCAAATGAAAAAATTTCCTCCTTTTTACAACGATGGTGTGAAATTACAAGATGATTTCCTTGCTCAGTACCCGAGAGACAACTAGTTAGCATTTTTGTCCCTAATCTCAATACCGAATTATCATTCCACATGCAAATGCATTGTTTGAATAGTTTCAAAGAAGTCATTGAAAAAGGGACACAAATCGAAAAATCCCTCATTTCTAAGGGCTTACTTAAAGCACCCTTTACAGACCAACCTTATCGAGACACTCCTCAGAACTAGGACAAATCTAAATTCTTTAACCGGAATCGAAATATCATCAACGATGGCATTACTGATTCCCACCATGTCTGAAATGTCCAAAGCCATCTCACCAACACATTAAAATCTAAACAACCAATAATTATCCCTAGAAAGGAAGTTCCTTCTCAGGATCGACGAAGAGATTTCACTCCTCTCAGAGAAAGTCTATCTAGTGTCTTTTGTCATTTGGAAAATGCTAATATGATTACATATCCCATTGTTAGATCCTTCAAATAAGGAAAACCCAAACCAAATTGGTATAAAGACAATGAATATTGTGATTATCATCGCATAAAAGGGAACTCCACAGATCGATGCATGCAACTCTGCCATTACGTCCAAGACCTGATTGAACGTGGAGACATAGAAGTTGAAAATACTTCTGAGACAAAAACACCTAATGAAAAACTTCACATGTTCAAAAATCCATTCCCTAACCATAATAACAATTCAAAAGATAAGGGTCAATCATCAAGCAATGTCGAGTATGACTCAGTCATCTCGACCATAGATTATGACCAAGACTTAGTGGAAAATATAAAGATCAAAACTGAATGTGTGATCACCACTAGATAGAAAAAAATATGGGTCCCTACAACAAAAAAATCTGCCACTTCATCCCCGGCATCACCTCCTAATCCACCATCTAATTCTACCACCAATTCCTCTCCACAACCTACACCATCATTTAATATTTTCAAACAATTAGAGAAGACTGCTGCATAAATTTCAATCATGGAACTACTTAATTCTTCTCCCACACTACAACGCATCCTTATGCAAACATTGAATAACGCTCGTGTCCCTGAAGACATCAATTCACAAAAATTTTAAGCTTTAATTACACATCTTACAGTCCTCAATCCTATATTATCTTTTGGTCCCACTGACTTGCTTAATCCCAACATCGATAATAATCATTCTTTATACGTCGAGGGTTATGTAACTCATTGTAAAATCAAGCACATCTTAATCGACAATGGATCAACATTAAATATTTGTTCTATGAAACTTTTACGTTGTCTAGGTTACACTGAAAATGATTTACAAAACAATATCATAACCATTCATGGGTATGATAATAGTGAAAGAAAGTCTAAAGACACAATCACGTTGCCTCTCCAAGTTGGACCCATCACCTTAGACACGATCTATCATGTGGTAGATGTAGAAGTTACATATAACATTCTTGTCGGCCGACCATGGATTAATGCCATAAAAGCCATCCCATCAACATTCCACCAATGAATTTACATTACGTGTAGATCCCCAACCTTTTGAGTATTGTAGATTCCTCGAAGGATGGTATCAACATGATCATTATTGTCCATCAATAGATAAATATGCTCCACCTCGCATAATCCCTAATGAAACACACATTGATCCTGATACACTCCCTAACAATGTTTTGAAACCATCATCTCATAACCAAAACATATTTTCTAATCCATTAACGTCCCTCTAGTTAACCATCTTCCACCATTCCTCCTCCCACTAATCAATCATTTTCTTCCACTAATCAAGCTTCTTCTTCCAGCAACAGTTATTCTTCCACCACACCATCTTATTCTTCACCTATCCAATCTTCTTCATCTAACCACACATCTTTTATTGAGATACCTCCTCTTGTGAATAACCAACCTTCATCCTTCAATCCACCCCCTTCTTCTTATAACCCATTCTCTTCATCTTTTAAGACTACCAAACTAACTTCCCCACCACATGAGGTACCTTTTGGTCCCCCATTTCACAAATTTAAAATTATTGACATGGGATGCGGTGAATATCAATTTCAAAATATGACATACTCTTTTTATATCACCAAATCCCCACATAGCTATGGAAAACCTAACATTCCACATTTGAGAATCCATACCACTTACTAAATGGGACAGTCAGTTTGGAAAATTTTTGGTTATCTTGACAACGAACATATTCCAAGTTCTTCAGGATCTTGGTTATATAATGACAACTTTGCTCCATGTTATGAGTCCCCTCAATTTACCAAAGCTCACCGAATAATGAAAAACATGTGATGGAAGGGTAAAGGACTTGGTCCAAATGAACAAGGCCATTTAGACCCGATAAATTACACACAACATCACGGTAAACATGCTCTAGGTTTCAAGGTGTTTGATGTTGCTCCCATGATAATTTCAAGTGACAATGATGACACCAGTTTTGATAATGACATCAGGTCTCCATGTAGTATTTTTGAGGACCTCACTAAAACACATCTTTCCTTTGAACATTTATCTATTAATGTCATCAATTTTGAGCCTACACATTCGAGTCTCATAAACCATGGCCAACCACATCATGCGGCCATGGACATGTTCCAAAATGATGAAGCCATCGAAGAATTCCTTGTAACTCATGACCAAATCCCTACTTCCAACCATAGAAAAAGATTTGAAATCAATCTAAATGAATTGGCCTATTTTGGAAAATAGATAAAATATTTAGATCCTTCACCCTCAGAAAATTTGGATCAAAAGTGCAAACAGAGGATTTCCCATAGTCAAAACCTCACTGCCACCCTATCCAACAAACATGTCAACAAAAATTTTCAACAAACACCTGACACTGATGACCTACATCAACCATTAGCATCATTCTCTGAAAAGGATAAATCTAAAATTATTATAGAAGAAACAAAAGACATAAACATTGGCACCACCAAAGAACAATTTTTTTTTACAACTTGGCATTGTTCTGTCTGACCAAGAATGCATGGAATTCACAACACTCCTTATTGAATTCCAAGATATATTTTCATGGACATATAAGGACATGTTAGGACTAGACCCATATCTTGTAGTACACCATCTTGTGGTACATCTAGCTGCAAAACATGTAAAGCAAAAACTATGTAAAATGCATCCCCAAGTTGCATTGGTTGTTAAAGCCGAACTCGAGAAACTCTTGGTAGCTGATTTTATCAAACCTATTGATTATTCATCATGGATATCTAATATAGTTCCCATCGCCAAGAAAAATCCCAGCATCAAAATATGTATAGACTTCCACGACATCAATAAGGCTTATCCCAAAAATGACTTTCCCTTGCCAAATATAGACATGATTGTTGATTCTACGGCAGGCCATGAAATGTTCTCCTTAATGGATGCATTCTCTAGTTATAATCAAATACGTATTGCTGAAGGGGATCAACATAAAATGGCATTTACTACTCCATGGGGCACCTTCTATTATAAGGTCATGCTTTTTGGCTTGAAAAATGATGGTGCCACCTATCAATGAGAAATGACTGTCATCTTCCATGACATGTTACATGATATCATGAAAGATTATGTTGATGATATATTTGTAAAATCTAAAACACGAATAGGGCATCCAAGTGTGTTGAGACACATTTTCAATAGATTACGCGAATATAAGGTTCATCTTAACCCAAAGAAATGTGTGTTCGGAGTAAACTCTAGTAAATTATTAGGGTTTATTGTCTCATGAAGAGGCATAGAAGTGGATCCTGCCAAATTCAAATCCATTATGGAAATGCCTCCTCCTCAAAACCTAAAACAATTACGTAGTTTTCAGGGAAAGATACAATCTATTCAACATTTCATATCACAGTTGGCAGACAAGTGCCATCACTTTAATTCATTACTCAAGAAAGATGCACACTTTCACTGGAACCACGATTGCCAAGACTCTTTTGCTAAGTTAAAATAATACCTCTCTAGTCCACCTGTTCTTATGTCACCAGTTGCTAATAAACCCATGTTTCTTTATACATCTGCCACTGAACATGCCATAGGAGCTCTACTAGCACAACATAATGATCAAGGAAAAGAACAAGCTGTATATTACCTTAATCAAACACTTATTGAGCATGAAGTACGTTATTTCCAAATTGAAAAAGTATGCTTAGCGACCGCCTTTGCATTCCATAAGTTACGTCATTACTTGCTCAATCACATAACTAAGTTGATTGCCAAAATTGATCCTCTCAAGTATTTGTTGTCCAAACCCATTCTCACGGGAAGAATGTCTAGTTGGATCGTATTACTTAGTGAATTCAATGTCAAATTTGTTTCGCAAAAAGAAATTAAAGGACAAGCCCTTGTAGACCAAATTGCCGAGGCACCCCTTCTTGGCACAGAACCACTTCAGTTCTCTTTTCCTGATGAAGATATTCTACACATAGACATCGTGCCAGCTTGGACTCTATTTTTTGATGGATCTTGTAATCTCTATGGCTCAGGGGCTGGTATTTTACTTATCACACCCAACAGACATGTTATCCCCAAATCATTTCACTTAGCATTCCCATGTACCAATAATATCACAGAATATGAAGCTCTCATCACAGGATTAAAACTAGCTATATCTTGGAATCTTACAGAATTAGCTGTATTTGGTGATTCTTTACTTATCGTCAAATAAGTTATCGATGAATACCAAGTCAAGGATGAAAAAATTATCCCATATAAACGCATGTGGATAGTCTTCAAAGCTATTTTCGAATAATTATCTTTGATCAAAGTCCCAAAATTCGTAATAAATCTGTCGATGTTATGGCAACCATCAGATCCCTATTAGAAATTACATCTGGTCAATCCCAGGCACATTTTCTCATCAAACATCTCTTAATGTCTTCCTATGATCTTCTTGAAAACATTATGGTATGTGAAATCGTGGGTCTGAATAACCCTCGGTACCACGATCTTTATACCTTCATTCGTGACAAAACATTTCTTGCTGACATGAAACCAATGCATAAACGTGCTTTAGCACAACGTGCTTCTCGTTACGCCATTTTAGTAGAAACTCTTTATAAACGTGGATATGATGGCACCCTGCTCCGATGTCTTAATCAGGAAGAATCCTCAAGTGTCTTAGATGAAGTCCATTCTGGTATCTGTAGAACACACATGAATGGTATCGCCTTAGCTAAGAAAATCCTGTGAGTTGGATATTATTGGCCCACCATGGAAAGTGATGCATGTCATTTTGTCAAATGTTGTCAAGCATGTCAAAAGCATGAAAATCTTATCCATGCACCTTCCCAGGCATTACAATCGATAACCACACCATGGCCCTTCTCTCAATGGGGACTTGACCTCATTGGTAAAATTAGACCAACATCATCTGATGGACATAAGTTCATCATTACCGCTACCGATTAATTCACTAAATGGGTAGAAGTTATACCTCTCACTTATGTTACCTGTAGCCAAATGTCGAAATTTATTTTTAATAATCTCATATGTTGATTTGGTATTCCATCCAATCTAGTTGCAGATAATGACAAATCATTTAAAAAGTAGGATGTAAAATACCTAGCCAAACATTTTCACATCAAACTTAAATGGTCCACTCCATACTACCCTCAGGGCAATGGTCAAGCGGAAGCAACCAATAAGACCTTAAAATCCATCATGGAAAATATTTTCAACACCCATGGACGTAATTGACATACTCAAATTTACCCCTCTCTTTGGGCTTACCGTACATCTTATTGCATGCCTACCGGAGCCACCCCATTTTCCCTTGTTTATGGTTGTGAAGCCATTTTACCTATTGAGATAGAACTCCCATCCATGAGGATCTCCCTTAAAGATATAATTAATGAGGATGAATACCGACAGTCACGACTTCAAGTGCTTGAGCTTCTCGATGAAAAATGACTTAATGCTCTCAATCATCTTCAAGTCTATCAAAACCGACTGCAACATAGTTATCATAAAAATGTAAGACCCAAAGAATTTGGAATTGGTGACCTCATTTCAAAATAAAATCAAAAGAATACCACTAAAGAACGAGAAAAACAAGGAAAATTTGAGCCTAATTGGTTAGGACCCTATGTAATCACAGCTAAATTTGGCTCTGGAGCCTATAAATTGGCCACTGAAGATGGTCAAGATCTTGATGAACCAATGAATGCAGTTCATTTAAAGAAATTTTATCCTTGAGGCGTTCACTATTATGGGAAACAATGTGTACATTGTTCCTTCTGTCTTGCTTATCTCTGAATAATTTAACTTTATTCATTTCCATTGGTAGATATTTTCTTTATCAAAATCACATCTTCATATTTATCATCATGAGACAAGTGCTAATATAAATCCTATTAAGTTTGTGAGCATCATACTTCTTCCATTTCAGTCGCTTTCATCTATGGTCATACCTAGAAACTTACTGATGGTAATATATTCCCTTCAAATACATTCTCTCTTTCATAACAAAGCTATAAACTTCATTACCCAGTTCATTTGGTCATCCATCTCAGTCTTCGGTGTTGAACCCTCGTGTTCTAATAGTCGTGTGGGGCTGAGATTGGGGGCAGATGTTTTTTCCCAAATACAAAGCACTATTGTAAAAAAATCCATCAATTCAATAACTTATGAATAATTCATTGTCACATATTTCATCCTTTATGGTCTTTGGTGTTGAGCCCACACTTCTTACTAGTAGTGTGAGACTGGGAATGGAGGAAGGTGCCTTTACTCATCTACATCTTGTCTTCGGTGATAAACCATTACCTCTTACAAGTGGCATGGGGAAAATCGTAGAGGGTCATTCTCATAAAAGCATAAAAATATTGCAAAATATTAAAAAAAATAAAACAAAACAAAACAAAAAAGACAAAAAAGGAAATTCACTCGCCTATATTTTGTATTTGGTGATGAGCCCTTGCTTCTCACTAGTAGCATGGGGTAAGGCATAGGGAGTCATTTCAAAAATACAAAATCTTACAGTGCTTGCAAATGATAGAATCCCTAAACAAGTAATTTATATGGACTTATTGAAGAGAGTAACTATCCCTTAATTTCAAAATTAATTTCATATAATAATCATTATAGCTACATAACTAGGCAATATGCCTTACACATAGACACATAAAGTCAAAGTGACTTTTGATTATCTATTTCAGTACCATAATCACATACCTGACTATTCATAATGATTCCTAAGCAAGATTGTTGTTAGCTAATTGACCCTATGTTCATCATCTAGCCATCTTACGTTTGCTATCTTGATTCCATTTGTTGATCTTACGCTCCTTGCTAGCCTACTAGTTGTGTCTTTTCAAGACTTCGAGCTGAACTTCTTTTCATCATATCATGGACCACCATACATTGCCAACTGGAAAGTACGATCAGTGTTATTCTAAGCATCCCTTGACCTCTTTGTACTTTGCTCACATATCTTTAATAGGTCCTGGTTTATCGCCATTTGGGAATCTTAGTCTTTTTTGTAGTCCATGAATTGCCTTTAACAGGGTAAAAATGCTTACGAAATTCAACTCCAAGGGAAATCATCATAAATATAAAGTTAGTGTGACCATCCAATTAAATGACCAAGTACATTAGATCATTACATCGTCACCAATCTAAAAACATTTCAAAATAATCAAAGGCTTCCATAAAGAGCATTAGCAAGCATCCATCTAGCAATCCACACAAGGGAATAGGGATTGTATTATTTCTGCAGACATCTTCATAAAATGGGAAGTTAATTCTTTTATGCACACATCTATTTAACATCTTTTACATCTAGCTACTATGATCACTAGTCAAGTACGACAATACACATATTGTAGCCACCTAGGGTATTGGTTTCAACAACACTACACATAACCAACTACAATTCGATGTCTGAACTATGTATTCCCAACGAATCAGCTCGTAAGTTCACTTGTTTTGAACAACTGAGGAATAGTGCAATCCACTCATGTTCTCGCATTATTCCTCGTTTTTGGAAAATCCGGCTGTCATTGCTTCCTTGTTTGAGGTTTTTGACCCAATATGCTTACGATTTCCTCGTATTACAGGTTATAGGAGTCACATTCGAGCGAATCCTCACTGATGCGAACATACTAGCAATAGGCAGTGATTGGTTTTTTGTGTTACATCCTCGCGTTATAAATCTATTAATTGCAGGTTTTCTGAGGTATCTAAGCAGTATATTAGGCACCCCAGCATCATGATTTATAGTGCGCATCCTGGTGTGCCCTCCTAAACCCATTCGTAGGTGCCCTGACTCCATTAAGATATTAGTGGAATACATAATTTTCTTAGGATTGGCCTCTGTCAACACTTTCTCTCCATTCTGTCTATCAGTTCATCACTTCGACATAGCCCAAGACCTATTTTCGAATGGCACCAAAGTATTTTTTATCCCTTCATATTGCAGTCTAAGGTCATCATGATATTTTATAGCACGATGCATCTTTCTATGGGCTCATATTAAAATTAAGATACTTTTCATTACATGAGTATCTATCGTTGTTACATAATTAACATTAGGCGTATACTTATTTCACCCCATCCATTTTCTTAATCATACTAGTGACATTCCCCATGTCTTTTGAATCCTACTTGATTAGGGTCTGCTAGTTTGCGAATCGTTTCTTGACTATTTTTCTCAAGTAGCCCTTTCATTATGGAACATTTCCTTATTCATGATTTATTGCTCATCAAATGTAAATTAAGAGATAAAATCATTCTCACTCCTCATTGGCTACTCCACCACGTGTATACCCATATCTACCCTATCTCATCCAGACGTAGTCCCCTATAACACATTCGATATTATGCAGTTTCTCCCCTTCTACATCACTGCTTGACAATCCTACTTAATAACCTCTTCTGTATAGGATCTTCGTTGGAGATTTACTCTCTCCCTAATGATCTTCACCTTTATACATCAGCAATTCGTCACCAACAATGTGGGTGTTAAACAAACTATTGTCGATAATGGATCTGAGCTTAATCCAAGCACATCTTATCATTCCACCTCTGAAGCTATCAGTCTTTCTCTGCATGCTAAATTTATTCAATCATCCATTTCGGGCATGCCATATGATGGATTCCATTCGTACACTGCATCCAGCCATATCACTTTATCATATCATTCCTTCAGTCCAAAAATGTCACACTTCCTATGGTTCCTTTCTTTGTTATTGATCTTCACAGTCTCAATATAATATACTTACTCAGGTATTTCCATGGCTTCACATCATGTAATTCTTATCCTTCACTAAATCGGTGCTTATGCCGATGTGTCAAATTACTTACATGCTCTTGTAGTATGGAATATACGGTCACTTGAGTGATCCCCTATGAAGTCCATTCAAATATTATAACCATGATTCAACCACTACACTCCCCTACTCCAACATCAATTACAACTAATAACTCCTTCAACCCATGGCGATCTTACTGTGACTCACTTGTCAGCCGCATCGAAAGTGTTATTATTCATGTTAGACATTGTCCCATTCTACATCGTTGATCTACCCTCTTGCCTTCCCCCCAATGCTATGGTACTTTATCGGGGGCCTATCCATCACGATCATACGTCGTTCGACATATGCTTTCCTTTTTGCATGTCCTCAATATCACCGTTAGGACATTCTCCTTGCATATCATACACACTATTAGTTCATGAATGAATCTTATTGTAAACACATTTCGAAAACATGATCCTATCTTTCCCTAATATATTATATGTACGCATGATGGCTTGACTTGGCTAGGATCTTACAGTAGAACGATCATTTTTCCCTACACTCTCATAATCCTCATCTTTCCTCATGGATTCATCCACATTATTATTTCTTATGGTACTTCACTTCTTTCATCTCTCAATATTTCTTACATGATCTCCTCATGCTTCTCCACTTACCCGACTTGTTGATAGTCACTTAAGAGTCCCTCTGAAGGATGATCTGGGGGAACCTTAGCCTTTCCTGATCACTATTGACATCCTTCATTCCATATGACTTTTGGTCAGTGTTTTCAATTATGCAATTCCTTTCACCTCCTTCTTGGATATCTCACAAACATCACTACATCGCTTAGTATGCACATGGTTTTCCACTACCTCCAGTTTCACTCGATTGAAGAATACACAATGGGCATGTACAACCTTCACCATAATGGATCTTTACGTGATCAACCCATGATAATATTACTTATCAAGGTCTCTAAGGCTTCTCCATTTGGCTTGTAACCGTGACAAATGATGACCTCCTAGCATGATTCTTACATTCACTCTTGTTCATCACTTCTTATACACTTAGGGGTATCATGTTACTACTCACTTCCCCCCCCTACTAGAATTCTTAGGTGTCTTAAATATCCTCTTACAACTTTTCATCTAGTCTCTTCCGCATACATCATGCACATTCTTAATACACCCCATGTATCACCATTACCCGATCCACGCATTCTATCGTGCCGTTTGGTTCACACTTGACTATTGAGGGGCATACTTCTTCATCATGAACCTCATTCATACTGCATCACTTCACATCATCTACTACATTTCATCTAGTCATAAATCTTGCTTGCCAGCCTCTGTTACACATTCCACTACATATTCTCACACTCAGCCCACATTTCTACCCACATATTTTTCTTGTCATATAATTTTCAACATGCCTACGCTCATTACCTTCATGATCATCATTCTAGTTCTGTGGTGTTCATACTCGACTACTACTGAGAGTTTTCAATATAAAATCAACCTCACTAGACTCACTTCTGCATCACATCGCTCACTCACTCTCTTCACAAATTGTATAGTTTCCCTTCATTCCTTCCCTCCTCTAAGCCCACCACTCATTGTTAGTTGAGCTTTCCCTAACAGTCCCCTTCATGTTGGTGTTACCCTTTCCAATCCTTATTACCTTTCTCCTTTTCTTCATTTTTTCTCTCACCCTTCCTCGCCACTCATTTTTAGTGAGACTTTCCCTAACATCCCCTCATTGGCATTGCCTCTTCTATCCCCCATTCTCTTTTCTCTCCTATTCTTTTCCCCCAATCCCACCCTTTCTTGTCGCTTCTTACCCATCTCTCCATCTTCTCTTTCACCCTCTTCAATATCTTTATTGTCTTTCATCATACATCATTTTTTCTATTTTCTTGTAATCCTAGCATCCCCATTTCATGCATCTCCACATCTTTTTCCAATTGAGTTTCATTCTTCCCCTCTTTCTTCTCTTTAACATTCCTTATATTGTTCACTTTCCACTTACTTATCCCCTTTCTATATTCACTTTCCTTCTAACATCATTTTCTATGTTATCCTCTTCTCTCTCCCACCCGCTCGTCTTATTTCCCTTCCCCTGTATTTTCTTCTTGCCCTTTTTTCCATCATGTTTCCTCCTTGCTTCCCCATCGATAACCTGGCTCTTCAGCGTTGTCCTATCTTTTTTTATCATACCACCCTCCACATGCATCTCCATATGGTATGTTCCATATTCTTTTCCTTTTTTCTTCCTCGCAATGACACGGTTCCTTCAATTTTATCCCTATGCATTCACTTTATCTTCTTTTCCTCTCCCCTAATTTTTACATGTTTTCTTCTGACCACTTCTCCTTTTCTCTACCACCCCTACATTTTTTCGTTCATTCTGTATTTCTGTTTCTATTCTTTTCTCTACTCTTTTTCACACTTTCCTCACCCCTCATAGTTTCTTTTTTTCTCCGTTCTACTTCTTCTTTCATCCTATTTAAATTTTCATCGATTTCACCCCCTACTCCCACCTCGTCTTCTCCTTCTTATGTATCCTTTCTTGTTTCCTAATTTTCTCATCTTTATCATTTCTTTCACTTTCATGCATCCCTCTTTTTATCTATGTTGCTTCCTTCATTTTGCACATCTCTCTATTTTATCCCTTCACCCTTTACTCTGTCATTTTCCTGTTTTTACCTTGTTTTTCCTTCATCATTCCCTTCTTCCCCTATCATCCCTCTCTCTGATTTCTACCTATTTCAATCCTTTTTTCCCCTCCTCTATCTCCCTTACTCTTCTCGTAATCAGCCCCTAATCCTATCCATTCCCTTTTCTCTTTCCAACACACCCTCACACCTAGCATTCAAGGCCGATTGAATCCTTTCTCCATTTGTGTCGTGTGGTCATTCTAGTCTCTTCCACTCCATTATCATCCTCTTCTCCGCAAAATTCATTTCTCTTCTTTTTAAGAGTTCTGTTGTATATTCCATTCTCGTCAGTCCTCTTGAGGAGGCATCACCACATCTATCCATAATCACATCTTCTCATGACATTTTTGTCTTGGAGAATACTATGACATCCATCACTCACCACTCTCTATTCTCCCCAAAAAACATTCACTCTACCTTTTTCTTAAAAAAATTAGATTGAATTCTTCCCCCATACCATCTACTTTCTTTGAAAGGAAACTACTTTCATAGTACCCTTCCAAAGAGGGGAAAATGTAGACACCCTAATTTCATAAATCAATTAATTCCCCTTCCTCATTTCCCACAAAAATACACTTCGAATTAATCAAATATAATTTGATTAATTATCCATTTCAAAATCTAAAAAATAACCCAATCCTCACCACATGTCATTATTCTCCATGTTTTTCTATTATTGAATTAAAAATTCAAATTCAAATCCTCACCCACCCTTCGTGGTCCCCACTCACCTAAAATCCTCCACTTATGAATTAAAAATATAATTCAAATCCTCACCCACCTTTCGTGGTCCCTACTCACCTAAAATCCTCCACTTATGAATTAAAAATATAATTCAAATCCTCACCCATTCTTCGTGGCCCCCACTCATCTAATCTTGCCCACATTTTCAAACCATGATTACTTAAATTACTCTAAGTTAATTACTCCCCTAGGCTATAAATACAACCTTACCCCTCCCCTCTAAGGACACAGAGAATAAGCTTGAATGCCATATCTAAGTTCTTGCATCTTTTGAGCAAAGAACATCCTTCTGCTTCGTCCTAATGCCCAAATAGCCTCATAATCATTTTTCCCATTTGGTGCAAAGTAAAATGATCATTGTTGTAGGAAGTTCTTGCTCCGTCTTGAATAAAAACACCTACATATCACATAATCAGGGCTCAATCCAAGTTTCGTAGCCCAATTCTGAGGTTTTCTATGGAATGTGAAGGAGAAAGTATGATTATTGATATTTTACTTCCTTATTAGTAGTGTATTTTTCCTAGCTTACAATTACCAAACATAATATTTTCTCCATCACGCACAACATTGATGATATCTACTACTATGAACTCCAAGAGGTTATAGATGGTACCCTTCGAGACCTGATAACAAATGTTCAACCAATCCTTGTTGATTTGTGTCCATCTCTCCTTCCCATTTAGTTTTTTTACCAAGTGTGTGGCCATCCTCATTATAGGGTTAGAAATTGCAGAGATGTCAAAGTATCGCAAACCCTTCTTGTAGTCACAGGATTCAACAGTCTTCTTGATGGCCTCCTTGTTGTCCAATTCATCATCAAAATATTCACCCTAACAGATAAGACTAGTAAATTTAGAAATTAGTTGGGGAGTTATTCACATCCTACATCCTGTGAAGTAGAAATGGTCTTCACATACATGTGACATTAACCAGTGGTATAGTTTCTTAGGTTTTTTGAAATAAGGAAACTCATAGAGTTTCAATATCCCAAACTTATCCATTTTCACCTTTACCACATCATCGTAGATAGGCATTCCATCTGGTGTATTTTTATCTATAAGGCAATCTAGTTACAATGCCATCTCATTCTTTGTGGTGTTTTTGATGGTTGTAGTCACTTATGGCCATCTTTCTAACCTAATACACCCATTCTTTTCTACGTAATACGTCGTCTGGATATTACATCTCTATATACCATTCTTCATTGAAACTAGTGGAAACAACTTGTTTCCCTTTGCCCATTCTCTTCTTTGGTGAAACATTTTCTGCTTTCCTTGGTGCCATTTCACTGTCGGGTTGATAAAATTTCTATCTTTCTCCTGATCCTGGTTCTACTCAGCTCTGTAGCTCTACCCCTTTGCAAAAATACCTTCAATCTTGTGCCCTAGCTGTGCAACCCTAGCCTGGAAAACCCTTCTTTCCACAAGATGGTGCATTCACTTGCAAGATTAGAAAACTTCTAAAACCTTCTCCCTCACTCCCATGTGCTCTACTTCAATCATAGTTTGTTGATCAAACTAGCTATGCACTCAAATCTTCACAATCCTTTTTCACACAAATTTTCTTCAAGGATGCCCTATTTCGCAAGAGCTCTTCAATATCACAAATGCAAGGTAAACAATAATGTACCCTGAGCTTCTACTTATAGATTTTTCTTTTTTCTGCATTAAATTCCATGCCACCTACCAACGTAACTTTGTAATAAAGGCAAATTTTTCTTATAAAGCCAACCTTTAGTGCTTTTACCCCCACGCCCAATCCTGCATGAAAACCTCTATAACCTTCTGTTCTTACCTTGATTTTTGACATCACCTACCTCATGTTATTCCTACACTTCTCGCCCTTGTACGTGGTTTGTATAAATCCTTCCTAGTACCAACCTCCTCATGTTCACCTTTTCCATGCATGTTATTCCAAACTACACACTTTTAATCCTTTGAATGGGCCATCGAAACATAGCTTCCACTATCAGCTTCTAGTGCTTGTCGTATCAATCCACTCCACACAAAAATAGATGCGTGTTCCACTATGCATAGAAAAAAATTGAAATTTTAAGTGGTGACTAGTGTAGAATGTGCACATAACAACAAAAATAAAGGGTACAAGCAACGAGAAAGGGAAACATAGAGAAAGGAAATGCGTTAAGGGAAATCCTAGGCTAAATGGAAATACTGACATATTTACAAACATAAGGAAGAATTATTTATAGTAGGGATGTAACCTACTCCCATTTAAATGCCCTGGTAACTGTGTTACATCCAACACTTTTAACTAGAAAGTGCATGAATCAAGTATATATGATACAATGTATGGGCCCATCCAATGAACTTTGAATTTACTAGGATGGTACAAAAACTTGGAATCATACAATAAAACCATCTGCAAAACCTTAAACTTTTTGTTCTTGATGTGTCTATCATGCCATGCCTTCTGCTTGGATTTTTCTATTTTCTGACTCCAGTGAGCAATAGCCCATCTCTCATCTAACTGTATTAGCTTATTAATCCTCTCCTCAAGTACTTGTTCATCAGCTAACCCTACTGTGCACACTATACGTAGTGATGGTAACATGAATTCCATAGGTAATACCACTTCCACGCAAAACACCAATTGAAAAGGTGTGGCCTTGTTCAGTATTTTATAAGTAGTCTGATATGACCATAACACAACAAAATTTTTACCATCCCAATATCTTATTTTTACATCACAAATTTTAGTCACCGTGTGACTCAGTATCTTGTTAAATGCCTCAACGGTTCCATTAGCTTACGGGTGATAAGTGTTGGTCGTGCGATGGGATATCGTGAATTTTGCTAATAATATCCTAACTATCTCATTAAATAAATGAGTACCCCTATCACTTGTTAAACTCAATGGACATCCATATTTGTTGATTATATTTTCCCACAAGAACCTAACTGTTGTTACCACTGTGTAAATCCTTATAGGCATCACTTCTTCCCACCTCGTAAGATAATATATGCATGTAATGATATAGTGTGAACCAATCCTTCACGCAGTAGGTGAAATCGATTCTGAAAAATCAATTTCCCACTTCTCAAATGGTTATGCACTAGCTATTGGTCTCCAGGGCATCTATTCTCTTCTTCCTAGTTTACCAAGGCACTGACAATGGTCACAAGCCTTGAAAAACTCAATATAATCCTAGTAGATGATTTCCCACTAAATCCCTTCTAGAAGGATATTGCACATGGTTACATTACCTGCATAGTGTCCTCATACAATTCCACCATCTGATTCCTCCATGATTGCAACTCGTTCATGCTCTAACATGCACCAGAGAAAAACCTCATTGTATCCTAGCTTGTATAAGTCTCCACTAATTAACATGTGGGGTACGATGTGTATGGATAACTACTTCCTTTCCAAGGTCTTCATTCCCTCTGGTGCCACACACATTTTGATAAATATAGCAATATATTCCAAGTCAGAGGGTATGTGTTGTAATCTAAATAGTTGTGCATTTGGCATTGTATCCTCAATACTCTACGCATCCTCCCCTAAATCAATCCTGGACAAATGTTCAGGTCATGAGTTACTTTTTCTTGGTTTCAAAAAAAAATTAAACTCAAACTATTGAAACAACAGGACCCACCGACATATGCACCCTTATAAAATGGGCTTGTTTACCAAGTACTTCAATGCCATGTTATCCATGTTGATTATGAAGGGTTTTTCCAATAGATACTACTTGAATTTTTGCAACACGTAGATCATGGATAATGCTTTGCACTCAGTAGTAGTATAACTATGATATGCTAGGGTTACATTTCTACAAGCAAAACACAAGAGGTGGTCAAAAATTCCTTCTCCAGGTTGTGCTAAGATTTCCCCAATTGCCATCCCCAAAGCATTAACATATATATGGAATGGCTTAACCCAAGAAGAAAATCATAATTTGGGTGTAGTGATAAGATTATTCTTCAATGTATTAAATGCCATCTGCTATGCATCTCCCCAGTGAAATGGAATTTTTTGTTTTAGTAACTCTTCCAATGACGCAATGATCTTGGTGTACACCTTAGTAAATTTTTGGTAATACACCATATGCCCAAGGAATCCGTGCACTGCACTCTGGCTGATAGGTTCCCCCAATCCCACAATAATGAAAACTTTGGTAGGATCCAATAACAATCCTTCCTTACATAAGATATGCCCCAAAAGGGTTCTAAATGGAGTAGCAAAAACATGTTTCTTAATGTTGAGGGATATGCACAACTGTCGGCATATATTGAACATCAATCACAAATTGTCACAATGGTTCCTAACTAATCCATATACCATCCAATCATCAAGATAGAATTGAAAGAACTTATGGATAAAATCCTAAAATGCCCGCACCACGATGCACAAAAACATGGCAGGTGAATTATTCAGTCCAAAAGGCAGGAATGTGTAGGTAAAGCTTCCCCATTCAGTGGTGAAATTTTTCTTTTCTTGGTCATCCTTTACAATCCTAACTTGATGATATTGTGAGAATGTCTGTGAAAGAATAGATCTCATGCCCGGCTACTCCTTCTAGGATCTCCTTAATGAAGGGGATTAGAAAAGTGTCAATAACACATACCACATTAAAATCCTTGTAATCAACACAGATCATTATCCTCCCATATTTTTTTAATGATAATGACCATCAAAATTATCCATTCTAATTCCTCGACGGCCTCAATGAGGCCTAATGCGATCCTCTTGTCAATCTCCTACTTGACTTTGACACAAAGATTCATATTCATTCGATAAGGTCTCTTTTGAAATGGGTGCGCTTCTTCCTTTAACTTGATTTTAATTTCCCCTACGGAGTGGTGTACCCATTTAATCTCATGGTACCCATGCAGAAATAAGTCCTAAAACTTGTGCAAAAAATCAATGATATTTTAAACCTCCTTTTCTGACCAATAGTCTCCAATAGCAGCCTCCTTACGTTCCATTTCTGAGCCAATGTTAACCTTATTTGTTATGAGCGATTCATGGTAAATGCACAATTTCTCATCAGCACTATCCATAACTTCACGCGTACCTATAATATGGTTAACTTCCAAGTTTTCCACTTCTTCACCATCGATCACGTAGACAAATTTTCTTGTTTCTTTCTCCATGCATGCACGCTCAATTTTTATCTCCTCTGATTCATCCTCATCAAACATGCTTCTAAACTAGGTTCACCTAATCATTCTCGTATTCTATCCTCCACCATGACACTATCTCCCATCATTAGGCACTTAACAACTTGTAACTCCTCATCAATCGATGGATTGGTGCTTCTATATTCAAAATTTTGAAGGAGGTCAACCATCAACACTTACCTATTTCCTATCTGAAGGTGCATCTTTGAGTGAATGTACCATGCACATGTGTAGCCTTGTAAGGTGGAGTACAACTTATGCACCCATAAAGAAGGTGGGAAGGCTTTTACACCTTCCATCCAAACCTTCTCACATTCTTGGATGTGAATCGAGGTGGGTTCCTTCCCATGATAATATTGTATGATAGTAGGTGCATTACTCTGGGAAAACCTAACACAGAACATGATTCTCATTTCGTGCCACTCTATAAGGCTATCACGATGGGTCACCTACGAACATGTTGTGGTCGTGAGAAAGGTATATTTGAGAAACCTTCTCCTTTCGATCTCACTTATCCACTGGGTATCCATTTCTCATAGGAAAAAATCAGGATTGGCTCTTTTCTAATAAATTGGAAAAGTATTCCCTCCTAAGTTCTTGACTGAGAACACCTTTGCTACTCTTATCACAGAGCCTCTTAACTACCTTCCAACAAACTCATATGTCACATGCACCCAATTTTCACATACTACACTAGTCGTATCACTTTTAGATTGAGCATCTTCCCACTGAATAACACCCTCCCTTGTTGGGTTCACAAATTTAGGGTCCTGGATAATGCACATGTAAATTTTGTCTAGGTATTCTTCTCCTAAAGGACCAATATAGGGTGCTGATTTCCCATCTATCAAAGGAATGATAACTCATTCCTCCTTGTTCTCAAAACTCATATAGCCCTTATTGAAACATAAGTCAAAATTGTTCTTATAGCACCAGGGGCACCCAAGTAACATTAGAAGGTTTTCTTCCTCAAAAAGTGCTAATACTTTGAAGTCTCCATTGAGTTTTTCCCCATGGATAGTGATAACAACATCCTTTCAAACACCAATGGGAATTACCTTTATCTTATTCGAAATATATAACACATTTTAAGATGACTATAATGGGAGGCTTCTCATGTGATTCCAAGCATCTAGGGTGAGAACATTGACTTACACACCCATGTTAATAAGAATATTTCTTAGGATCCATCCATCAATAATTTCATTCAAGGTAATCTCCTTATCGTAGTCGAGACCATGGGGAGGAAGGTTATCATGGAAAATGTGCCTCTCATGATCTCCTCCAATGCTTGGTATCTTAGTCCTCAACCATTATCCTAACAAAGAAATGATATTATTTTGGTGCAACATCTTACATACCTCTCTGACATCATCTATATTTGACTGAGGAACCTCAGTGCTTTTCTTCTACCCCAAATTCTTGGATTGTTCCTTCAAACATTGAATTTCCCATTGAAGACTCCTGAATATGTCCATGGTATCTTGATAGACTTCCTTCTAATGGGTAGGGTCAGGATGCTTCCCATACACCACATCTTCTCTTGTAATCAATGGTCTCTACTTTGGTATCTCCCTGGCGTGTGTAACCTCAGCTCACTGCATCACTAGTACAGGTTCTAATTTTCACTCAAGCGCTACCCTTGGCAACCACATTGAGTCTTTTTTCTTAACTCTTGCCATCCTGATGCCCTTGTATTTTCGGTGTTGCTGGCTCATATGTTCAAAAAGATATAGGAAATCCTCATACTTGTGCTTATTTCCACACCAAGATTACTATAGTAGGTTAGTACATTTACACTTATAGTGCTCCATTGACCCATAATTGTAACAAGTTCCATGTAGGAACTCACTTATTTCACCTCTGTGGTTGCCACGACCTCTAAATCCTCTTCCACAAGATCCTCCATTTGTGCATCCTTTATAGTGATGACCATCATCCTTGGAATTATTTGTAATGCTTGTTTGACGAACACCAATATCAATAACATCATGTATCTTGTCAATCAATCTACAATCCTTGGTGTCATGAGTAGTAGAGGTGCAAAGCTTGTAGTAGAAAGACACATTCTTACGGATCATGCACTGAAGTAGAGGACACCTACTTGCATCATGATCCTTGTGGAAAATCTCATAGTCTACCATTATGGCACATACCGATCTCTATGGAAAATTATCCTTTGTATGCCCCTCTACCTCACAATCTGTGCACCATAGAGCCCTACAAGTCTCATGGATTGAGTTTGTAGATAGCTTCTATAGATGCTTTATCATTGCAGAAATAAGAGATTCAAGAAAAGAACTAACCATGTTATCCATGCTTCCTACGGCCTTGGTGCGTAGGGAATCCTCCAAGGCATCGCACGGGTCTGTGAAAGTCTTATACAAAAGTAATCTCCTGAAAGGTGTTATTAATCCTCTAACAAACCATTGAGCATCCTAAGAAGGATGCATATCATAAGAAAGTTATAATAAGAGAGTTTTAAAATGTGCTCCATACTCCTGCACACTCTCTACCATACCTTTTTTAATTTCCTTCAGCACACTAATGCTCTTCTGTTTAAAATCAGGAATATAAAATTCAGCTAAGAAGGTATTACACAATACAGTGTAATCTACTAATGTCTAGTGGGGGTCATACTTTTGATACCAACTATGTGTGCGTCCTTGCAACGTTGTTGCAAATTAAATGTCCTTCCATTTTAGGGTAGTGATCCCCTTCATGTGCCATAGCACCTAATATTTTTGTACGTGTACTCTGCAAAATCCTCAAAACCTTTGTAATCTGGTAGATGCAAAGACATTTTGAAAAATACTTGCTGAGGTGGTTGAATCCCTTGTCCTCTTAATCTAGAACCTTGATTACCTCTAGTGTTTCCTCCACCACCAGATCCATTAGATCCACTAGGGCCTATTCCTCCTGATCCACTAGATCTAATAGGTCCACCAAGTATGTTGGTTCCTTTTCAACTGGATCCACCTCACGTAGCTGGTAAAGGTCCTGAAGTGGTCATGGCTTGTGTTCCCGATATTGCACTGAACTGAGTACCAATAGTATGTGATATTGCAATATTACCAAATATGTGTCCCACGCCACTTCTAGATGTGATAGCCAAGATTTGTGTACCTGTAATTTTCTCAAATGTTGTTCTAGATAATATACCTCCAAACACAGGAAATGATTATGCAACCATAGATGTGCCAAATGAAAAGTTATACCTCCTAGGTGCTGATTGATCACTTCCACCAATACCAACTATGTTAATAGTATTTATCTCTAGATTTATAAAACTAAGCACCATGGATTAGTTACTAGGTGGATTCAGATGCACGCCAACGACCCTTCTTTCTCAAAGTGACGAGATATCATCAGAAGCTGAAGGGGTCTCTCTCCCGTGCTTGCCAAGATGGGGTAGCAAAAAATTCTCATGCTCCATGTCCTCAGTGTGAACCTCAATTCTTTCCCACAACATCTGCCTTTATAAATCCATCATTCCTGTAACTTTACATTGTCTATCTAACTCCCTCTCACGAGATTCATTATACTTAAGTCATCTCTCTTCCTTATCCTTTTTAGTCGCAAGGTCTGCCATCTTCCTCCACCCTAGCTTCCTCACTCAAAACTCAAAAGGGGCTTAGAAAACCATAGGAAATTCTTCAAAACTCAGTCTAATAATCAAGATCTTTATAGCTAAAGTGATAACACACAAGAATGATCCTCTTGGCTCACTCAGAAAATCAAACTCAACAATCTCTGGACAGAAATACTTACAAATCACATACTCCAAAGTGTAACTCGTCAACACTATACTACACCAATGTTCAAAAACACATGTCCAAGTAAGATCGGCATTATACAGCCTATGATAATCATCTTGATTCCATACATGAGGTCTATAGTACCAACTTGATCTAGATGTATACGCTGAAAGCCATTCATACAACTCCACTAGAAAACAAAAATAGAAGGTCTCACATAGGTCATGATACATATGTTCTTCTACCCATTTACATGCATCAAATTTAGGTCTAGTACTAAATATCTGAGAAAAATCATCCTCTGTTAGTTTAAGCTATGCTTCAACATTTTTCAAGGTCAAATGCTCTGTCATCATGCACCATTCTGACAACAACTTTGAAAAGAGGTCCCAAAAATAGAATGAAGATGTAGTCATTTACTTACACTTAATACCTTTACTAACCCCAAGCTCTCTAGCCTATCACCCAGCGGGCACTAGGTTCTCACCCGAGGCACACACGGGCACCAAGCCCCTCCTTTATGTGAGATTTTTGAGAAGGTTCCGCCATTAATGGAGGATGATTTACAGAAGAAAAGGTACATTTACTTATTTAAAGAGGTAGAAGATGTAACTTAACAGATCTAACATTAATTCATCACAAAATATAAATACCATTTTAAGAAGCATAATAAACTAGATTTGAGCTATGATAAGTCATATTGCATGAGGGTTTAGACCCATAAACAAGAAATACAGAATGAACTCATATATATTGATTTAAAATAGTTATGGTAGCCACATTACAGTCAAAAGGGTCATCTCAGACCATACATATTAAAATGATAGAAACTCAACTCCTATCAGTATCTCTGATATGAGACCCTAACTATACTTTTCCCATTTTAACCCTTGTTACATATCCTAGTGCCATACATAGGCTTATGACATCCCTTACAACCTTTAGCACTAAATGATCTAAACCCTAGCATTTGTAGCACTTCATACTCTCCTTATCTTTCTCTATGTTCTCTTTGTCTCCCCTCATCTCTTGTATTTTATCTTCATGTATATATTGCATCCATGTCTCTAGCCTGAACATCTCTTTGTATAGAATCAACACCTACCATCATGCCTTCTCCCCTGAACATATCGCATGCTGAATGTCGATGTGGTCCTCCATTGGTGAATGCTTATCCCTTTGCAAACCCTCCAATCTCTGTAATGATGTCTTCTACTACATGGAATATCCTTTTCTTGACCTCCAAGATTCCAGGTTGGAACCTTATCCACTCATCATGCTAGGTCGGGTCCTCACATTTTTCCTCAAGTGTCTCTAGAATGCAAAATATGAATAATTCCCTTTAAACATGTGTTATGCATCCCATGCATGCCCTTGTTTCATTCAAACCTTTCTTAAACCCCTTTGTCCTGTGTGCTTTCCTCTGAGCATCCTTCTTCTCATTAGTCCTGCGCGCTCGTGCCTTTGGCACTTAGCGAATATTTCAGGGCCCAACATAGGTGGAAAATTCTAATTCGGAGTAAAATATATAAATGAACATTTCAAGAACAATATAACCTACCTTACTCATATTTGAAATATCTTTTTTTCCCTCTTTAATAATTCATAATCTACAGAATTCATAATTTGTGATGTTTTTACCATGGTCACTTGATGTCCCATGTAATTTAATAAATGGCATGTCACTCTAAAATTCTAAATTTAAAATCAACACCCTGAGTTCCATGTTTCCAAGACCAATGTTTGATAACTAAGTCATTCATTATATAAGAAAAAATCATATTACCATATTTATCATTATTAAAGCATGAAGTCCACATCATTGATGAGTGACACTTTAAAATAGTATCACATGGGAATAATGAATGTAATCCCAAATATGAATAAATTTCAGTGACATGCAAATTGTAATGTAAAAATTCCATTATGAAAGTACATGTGTGAGAAAATAGAAGGTTCTTGGTGTTAAGTAAAGGAATAATTGTAAGTCATCATGGTTTCATACTATTGAACTTGGATGATTGGGGTTTCGAAATAATGAAAAAGGGTAATTCAGATCTTTGCAGTCCATTAACATAAGTTGGGTGTTAAATACTTATAAGGTGATGAAAAAATGAATATAGAGAATGGATTTCCTTTCATTCTCCCTTAAAGTAGATAAATAATGAAGATGGAGAATGGGTGGCCTCTCTTTATCCCCCAATTTTGGAAAAGAATAAATATGGATAATGGGAGGCCTTCCAATCTTCTTGAAAGTGAATAATAAATGAAGAGGGAGAATTGGAGGCCCCCCATTCTATCTTAAAATAAAAAAAATGAATACTAAGAAGAGGATGCCTTTCATTCTTTGTCAAATTTCAAATAAATGAAGAGATAAAA
The DNA here is from genome assembly GCA_019776745.2 of Taxus chinensis. Classification (NCBI taxonomy): domain Eukaryota; kingdom Viridiplantae; phylum Streptophyta; class Pinopsida; order Cupressales; family Taxaceae; genus Taxus; species Taxus chinensis. The sequence goes on along the minus strand of CM034148.1, from coordinate 293,489,962 downwards.
TGGTAAAGTGAACAAATTTCAAGATGGAAGATAGGAGAAAAAAATATAAAGATAGATTAGGAAAGTAAAAAAATAAATGGAGAGAATGGGAGGAATATCATTCTACCTTTAAGAGAAAAGATTAAAAGGTAGAATAAGAATCCTCTTTAACCTATATATGTATTTAACACATGACAATATTATATGGTGTCCTATAGTTTAAATATAAAAATTTTGTTATTGATTTTGAAAAATTGAAAACCGATAATGACACACTTGGTCACTAAAATTAACATTGTTAGAAACCAACATTATCACAATTGGAAACTTATAATAAGATAATGGCAATTTTTTTTTATGTTTATAAAACCATGAACCATGTTATTGTAAGTCTAGATTTTTTGTGGTTAGTCCATATTTAATGAAATGGTGGTTGTTAGCTTGTGGTTGTCCTTGGTTTTGGTTTTGGTTTGCATCTTGAACTGGTGGCCTATATACTTGAAAAGGAGGTCTATTTGGTTGAGCTTAAGGGTGATAAGGCCTATAATTTTGATCTTGTTATCTCTTGATAGCAACTAAATCATTCTCGAAAGCTTACTGCACCTTGACTAGTTCATGTTGCCCTTTTGCTATTTCTTGCAAATCCTTCTTAAGTTCTTGGGTTTCAAATGGATTGCTTAAAGAAGTAGAATCCCTGTTATTGCTTTGATTTCTTGGAATTGGAAACGAGGCTATTTTGGGTGCTTGACTTGCCATAGGAGTTCCCATTTCTAGATATAGAGGCATTGGTGGCCTTGGCACTAACTTACCAACTTGAATGAGGTAATTTTCAGCTCTAATAGCTATGCCATAGGCACCTTGAGGTGTTGTTCCTCCCATGGACTGGATCATCATTGCTATGTTTGAATTTAGAGCCTCTAAAAAGTAGAGAAATACACGTTCTGTTGCTGGCCTCATGAAAAATAGAATTTGGTCCCATGATCGGTGGAATCAGAAATTGAAATCCATCATCTTCTCATTATGATCCCTTTTCGTGGTTATTCATTATTCCAATAAAGACAAATTGTCTCCTCTTATTCCAAACTAACTGCAAAGGGCTATGGATATTTGATCCCAATTTTGGATAGATCCTACTGTCAAACTCCTAAACCATTGCAATGCCTTTCCTTTGATTGAGGAAGCTAGTAACTTGACTTCAACATATACTTCATTTATATTGTGAATAATGTAGATGTTTGCAATATATTTTATGTGATCAAAAAGAGTTGTGTGATTCTCACGAGTGAAAAAGGGATATTTTTAATGCTTCCACTGGGATAGGGTTTTGAGCATTAAGTGCTAATGGGTTGCTACCTGTAAAGTGAACATAAGGATTCAGTGGACCTTGTAGTGGTTGTTGTTGTAGCTGTAGCATTATGATTAGACTAAGAACCCTGTTTGTATGAAGGAAGGGTGTGCTGGGTGGAGATGTAGATAATGCTCTACTTGGAGGAGATGAGGATCTCTGTGGTTTTCTTCGTATTTTACTTCTACGTAGAGATAATTTCTAGTATTCAAAATTACCTTCCTCTCTTTCTTGTGAATGTGTTTGGATTCTTCTCATATACTTGGGAAACATATACTGCTACACCACCAAAAAGTTCTATTCCATTCGGAGTTACCAGATATGTTGGAAATGAACCTCAAAAGGCTAGATTTTACCAAGTCACACATAAAAATTGATAGAATAAAAAATGAAAACTTTTAAGGACCTGTATGTTTGATCTTCTGGGGGTTAATTTTTTTGAAATGTAGAGATCCCGATATTGAAAACCCCCAAAAGTCTGAAAATGATGGAAACCTTAAAATCTGAAAGCAGGAAACTTCTGAAGTTCAAAATTCAAAAGGTCTAAAATTAGAGGACTCCCAAAATCCAAAATCTTGAAATCCAAAAGTTTTGAAAAGTTCAAAATCCTGAAACCCAAAATGGAAAAAACTCTGAGATTTCAAAAGTCAAAATATCAAAAATCTAAAAAATACCTATTTGAAGCATAGGTCCTAATCTATCAATTAGTGAAATATGGACTTGTTTTCAAAAATTTAAGTAATTGAAAATTGATTTTGGAGTTTAACCTAAGAGGTGAAAAGTCTAATATTAAAATCCTACAATTTTCTAAGTCTAAATTTCTTTAAAATGCATTCAAAGCTTGTGGAAAATACTACTTTTTACACCGAGCATGCAAAAAATATTGATGCGTAATCACAACACCCCTGATTCTTTGAAATTTGATAAATTGAAACTGTTAGTGTGATTGCATAACATGGAGATTTTCCCCAAAGTGTGGGAATTTGCAATCAGGAAAACTCTCCAGAGAAAGTTTGGCTTCCTATTCCTGTATCTATCACTACTCACCAATTTTGGAGAGAAATAATCTAAATCCTACCCTAAAATTTTCCAAGAAGATAAGGAATAAGGAATGAATGAAAAGTAAAACCTAATTCTACTGGAGGTGATGCACCAATAAGGAATGTTGAGCACCTATTTTTCTTGGAGATCGAAACAACAATCAAATTAAGGAGGATGAAAACACACCACAAATAAATCTACTATTGTGAATCCACTAACCAATAAATACAAAACATTAAACATGTAACAAAATAATCCTTAATAGATAACCAAGATTGTAATGAGAGATCAGGAGAATGCAATAAACACAAGAGAGGGTTTAAATTCATCCAAAAACTTATATTATTGATCCACAAATTTGATACAGTACATCACAATGTCCAAGAGGCACCAATTTTGCATTACAGTTTGAATGGGATGTTTTTAATCTCCACAAAATTCCTTACATACAAGAAAATAAGGGAGGGGCAAAGAGGAATGATCAAACATTAGAACTGAGCCCCTCATTATAATTTATAGTAGAAACTTTGGAGAGGAGAGAGAAAATAGAATCCCAAATTTACCCAAAATCCTTATAATATGCTTGTTTAATCCAATAATGAGTGCCTTCAAATCTTCAAAATCTTCCTTTTTCATTAATGGTTTGCCGCGAGCTTCAAGAAATTGACTATGATTGTACCTCATGTCTAGTATAGCCTCTGTAGACTCATGATGGACTTACTTTTCACCTACCTCCATTAATGGTCCTTACCTACCACTAGAATAGTTGCCATTTTCAAAGATTTAGAAACCTTGAAATCCAAAAATTGTATGTTCCCATGGTTTAGATCCCAAAATCACCTCTCTAACGACTGTAGTATTGCAAGCAATAGATGAGTCTATTGGAAGATATCACTGTTTTTCCCCTGATGCTTCACTAGGATTTTTCTTGTATACAACCTCTTAAGAACTGAAAATGGTCATCACCATTGCATTCTCCTCTGAAAATCCTTTCCGAAAATTATAGTTTTTTTAAATTTGGAGGAAAATAGCTAAAATTATTATAGTTTGAAGTTGGCTTTGGATTAGGGTTTCTAGGGATCCATCGAGCTCCTCTCTCCAAGCATCGAGTTATTTGTTTCACCACCGATCTCCCTATTCCCATCGAGCTGAATCATCACACCAACATAGCCATTTCATCCCATCCAATTCCATCTTTCCATTAAATAGCTTGACAACCCATGCATGATTCATCAGGTTTGAAAAAAGATTGGGTAGGATTTTGTATGTTTTCAGGTTTATGGGCCCAAGCCCTTTGGGGATTTCGCTATGCATGTTTCGGGCTCCTCACCAATTCAAACTCCAAACTAAACCCTTGAAAATACTTATGTGTTGACCCCAAAAGATGGGTTGAACTCGAACTCTCATATGCCTTGCCATGATACCACATTTTAGGTGTTCAGGTTTTTGCATTTTGGACTTGTCCCTCGACTCACTTCAGGCTTCACACCCCCTCAACTCCAAACCGACTTTCCTCAAACCTCCGATACCCAAAATATCTGAAACTAAAAAAATTCTCCTATCATTGACTCTAAAATCCACCCAACTCACCATGTGTACCTTGCTTCATACCTTTGGGCCTTATTATTTCCGGCTCGCTATGTCACCAACCCCAAAACTCACTTTGCCAAGTTCTTGAAAGCCCTACTCTCGAAAACCAAAACTTGCTACCTTTGAATCGTTCCATTGCATAGCCTAAAATCCAAGCTTCCTTCACTATGGGTATTGTGTTTTATTAGTGCCAAGGCAAATTGGCCCTTGGAAAACTTTATTTGACTCACCACATCTTTTTATTCCCTTTTGCCACGAGATCGAATCTGTTATTTTTCTCTGGTGATGAGATTTTTTTTTAATTTCATGGCTCGATGAGCCAACCTTCTATCTCGACATTGATCCCAAGTTGAATGATCTCATCCATGATCCGGCTCGACCCTTCCCACTTTAATGGCTCTTCGTTGAAACATGTTATCGAGACCTAAGTCCCAAACCTCATTTGGTCCCCTTGTTGTGCCCACTTGTGATTAGCTCGCCATAGAGCTCATCGCCAGACCTCCTGATTGAATCACCCGAGTGAGTTCCTAAATGCATCCACTCACCCAAATGGCTCTGTTGCACAGGTTGTTACCCCACCATGAGCTTGATGAGCTCATAGAGATCACCACTGAGCTCCATCTAACTTGGATCATCAAGTAGTTCACTGAGCTACTCGACAAGTTAATTCTTTGACTCCCCAACAATATAGACATCCTGGCTTGCTGAGATACTCACCAAGTAGCTCGACGACCCACTTCCATCTCGGCTCGCCCTTCAGAGGCTTAAAATGTAATTTTTTATCCTAAAATCCTGCATTAGGGAAATTTTTGAAATTTTTACTGAGGGAGAGAGGAATGAGTGTGTAGAATCTCAAAATGTTAAATTTTTTCCTCATAGGCCATTTTTACCATTTTTGGGGCTAGAGGCAATTTTTTGCACTACAATGGGACTATGAGCCCATTATGACCTCGAATGGACTGATTTAGCTTGAATGCTTCATGAATTCCTAGAAATGCTCCACAATACCCCGGAAAACACCTGTGATCCTACTTGTAACCTGTGGGGCCCACTTAGGAGCTTTTGACTACTCTGGGGCTCTGTTGGGAAATTTTTTCCCATGGCAGGCAAAAATTGTTAACACAAAATTGGGAAATAAGTTGTGTTTTGCAATTGAAACATGTTGAAATATTTTGGTTGTTAAGTTGTTGAAGCTTAGCAGTGATAGTAGAGGAATTTTGAACAATAATGCAAGATATTTGTTAGAGTTATTTCATAATAAATTTTGGGTATAAAATGTAGGAAGAAACTCTTTAGGAAATTTTATTCCATCTTGTCCTATAGAACAAGTCAAATAGATATATCTCAATTTTTCTCGACAATTCTTGATATATAAGAAGTTTTTGAGACAATTATATTTTCAACAATGAAACTCCACATTTTCCACCTTATCCATAACTATTGGTCATTTTCTATCCTCATTAGATTTTTGATTTGATGGATTGGCCACATGGGCATCCAATTTTTGATATTTTTTTAGCATTGTAAGATCTTCTTATAAAATTTTTACAATGATTTTGATTAGTGTCATCAAATGAAATTAGGTAATCAAAATGAGGTTTTCATTCTTCTAATGCATCCCACATTATAACCTCAACCTCTTTTATGAATTATTTAAATCTAATATCCACATGAGAACCGTTTATGTCAGCGAATTACGTAGCGGGCCATTATATGAGAGATCCTTTAGATAGGGAGATCAATTTACAATAATGGTTGAATAATCTATCAATATACACACCAAAGCTATTGGAATCCAATATCTTAAAATGTACCATGTCTCCATCAAGTACATTGGTATTTCCTCCTGCAACAACATATTTTATCTCAAATGAGTAGAAATGAATTAATTTAGTAACAACTCCCTTGAGATTCAAATTGTGTTGAATGTTGTGTACAAGCTGTAGATAATCCAATTGCTCACTCCCTTACTTAATCATAAGGTCACTTATTGTTTCATTGAAAATCAAATGTTTAATTGGCCAAACTATTGATCTATTAGGTTGTAGCAAGTTTGATCAGTCAAAACACAAATTCACCAAATTTTTAATCCATGCTCAAAATTTCAAAGGACCCAATCTCTCTCCATTAATTTTAAGATCTTCCAAACCATGAGTTATAAAACCCATGACTATTTCATAGTCTTTGCTAGAAAATATTTGTTTGAGAATGAAATTATCTATGATAAAATTCGTTCTATCTTTAGGACTTGTATTGATGGTTCTTTAAGTGTCATCAATGTAATATTCATCACTATCTACATTGTAATCCTCTGATTCACTAAAAGTGTGATCACTACATATACTAGGGGGATGGGATGAATCTCCATGCTTTGACAATTTACTCTCTTCCCAAGAAATGCAGTATCATTTATTCCCAACATCTTCCAAGGTTTCGAATTCATTAACTAAAAAAGAATATATTACTCTTCCATCCAATACTATGTTAACACTAACAAAAACAAATCCTCTTCCTGTAACTCTACAATTGAGTGTCCTCCTACTTGGATATACTCCGCCCTTTGCAAATTTGGTACCTTTTGATAATAAGTCCACATGTACACCCTCTAGAAATGCAAGAGACATCAATGCTATAGAAAGATAAAAAAATAAAGTGTGTGAGATGAAATCAAATATGTAAAAGCATCACAAAAGATATATAAAAAATGTCCATGTATGTATAATAATAATAAATATGAATACACATAACAAATGAGTTGTAAATTACTATCATCTAGTAGGGTTTCAAAATACTTCAAAATTATGAATATAATTAAAATTGACATTAATATAATTATAATATGGATTCTAAATTATGATTGAACTTGACCCAATTGCTTTCAAATGATGGGAATAAATAGAGGCTACAATTTAATTTTCATAAAATGAAGGCAAGAAGAAAGTTGATTGTTAACCACTTCCTCCAAGTATCTTTCTTATAGTTTCTATATATTGATTTTATGAGACTTCCTCATACATTCCATATTCTCATAAAAGGATCTAATCCTTAATCATTCTATATGTTTCTCGTAGGAAAATATTCCTCATTTTTTGAATAAAATGGGAAAATTATGCCCATTCTCAACACACTCATAGAAAAAGTATGTCCCTAATTCTTTTTGTGTATCTGATTTTACTAGAATTTTCATCATTCATTCATTTAATTTCCTAATAATATGAGAATGGAAATATTCCCATTCTAATCTTTCTCACACAAGTAGATCATTCTCATAAATTTTAAAATACAAGTAATAATCATACTCATAGAATTATCATTCTCATTATGATCCTTATCCAATTTCTAAAATATGATAATGTATGTAACTTTTATTTAATTATTTGATGGGAAAAAAATTACTAATTATAAATTTTAGAAGGGCATCCACTTCACTTATTGCCTAGGTCACTCCTAATATTTAATATGGCTCTTTCACACACACACACACACACACACACACACACACACACACACACACACACACACACACACACACACACACACACACACACACACATTATATACAAATTGTAATCAACACAAAATAAGAATAAACTCCTATTAAATGCAACAAAAAGGAATACTTAGGTTTTTTCCTTGAATATAATAATCACAATGGATATTGTGCTTTTAATAGTAAAAATATCTTAATTATCCCACTTAAATTACAACAGACCAAACATTGGTTAACTTTGTGGGAGATAAACTTGGGTCAAGTTTAATTTTCATTTAGAATCCATTAAGTCAGGTTTATTCCTCATTTCAAAATTACCCAATAGCTCAATTTAACCATAATTTATAATCCATTATTTTCAATTTTATTTTAGTCTTGAGTAATTGCAACCCTAGTTTCCTAGAAAAAAGTTGGAAATGTGGTATGCATGGTTTTTGAACTATTATTCCATGGTGTATTGGGGTTAATAGGAAAGTTTATTCCTAACTTCATCCCATATTAATTCTTAAACACTATGAAGCTATTTATGGGGTTTTTGTATGAGATCTATTTTACTATCGTTTTTAAAAACCCATTTTTTACATATCCTTCTATCATTGGAGTTCACAAGACAAATTCATTTTGTGAGTCCAAACCAAATTAATGAAGAAAAATATGAATTCATTAAAACTTCATGAAACTTTGAAGAATGGAAATCGAGGAAATAAACAATCCATTCATTCCTATAATACTCAAAATGGTTATTTGGTTTGTTAGATCATGGTGAAATCATTTATTTTTAGATGCATGTTCCTTCATATCTATGTTTGAGGATTTTTTTAAGGGTTTTAAATGTATTTTGGCCCCTATTAATGATGTATACATGTCACTCCTTGTTATATTATTTATGCCAAAGAGAATATGCATAACATCGATAGGAATAGGGTTGGCATTTGATCGTTTGTAGATTATTAAAATTTGTTAGACTTTTAACATGATGGAGTATCTTAACATGGTAGTCTCAATTCTTTATGTAGGAATTTTAACATTTTTCTAGATATTTTTTTTTACATTTATGGTACATGACAAGGTGGTTCTTGGTGTGCTGTGAGAGTCAAAATTTCATCGCATAGAGATTGTAAGATCTTGTGTTATAATCTTGAAGCAGTCTTTACAAAAATCCTTCCTTATGAGGTTTAAGTCATTCTTTCTTAGACTCAAAATTAACATTATAGTGGAATTTATCCTCTCCAATCATATCATTATATTTCTCTTTTGTTTCTCAAGTTCTTCTCATTTTTCTTGATATTTTTTGTTAGAGATTTAAGGCATTGAGATGGGGGTGAATAAGTGGTGATAAAACTTACAATCAATTTCTTCTTTTCTGTATATGTTGGTGTTAACTATTATTGATTTTCATAAGCATGCAAAATTAATCATGAGATTATAGAAATAAGAAGCATACTCACACATTTACATGAGGAGACCAGATATAATGTTGGAAACCCTTTTGGGAAAAAAACCCATTGAAACTATTACTTATATTAATCAAAGCAAGGAATTGCAAGAATATTACACATCCTACAAGATTTCTTTAGTGAGACTCCAACCCCACAAGGAGCACAAACCTCTTACACCATTTTTATATTACACACAAAAAATAAATCAAGTGAATATAATGCATCAAAATAGATTTTTTTAGTCAGGCACTAACCACAAAAGGAACACCAACCCCTAATTTAATAAGCCAAAATTGATCTTCTATAGGCACCAACCCACAAGGAGGCTACAACCCCCTAGAAAATCTAACCTACAACTTAGATTTATTGTTTACAAAATTTTTGATCATTTAGTGTTTGTGTTGCTATTGTCTATTTTTGCACCCCTTGAAAAAATAGAACAACTTAGACTGACACAGAATCGAAACAAAGGCTGCAAAGAGTTAGAGCAAGTTGTGGAAGTTAAAAAAGAGTTGTAAGTAAAGAAACAAAGGCCACATAATCATTTCAGCATGCCACAGATGAAAAGAAAAATCCATGGCTAAGGAGATGAAGCCGTACCATAAAGACATGTCACAGAGTGAAAAGAACAAACCGTGGAAACTTGCATAGCCGTGATACACTAAAGGTATAAATATATGGATAAATGTAAAACAAAAAGCCACAAGGTGAAGGAAAATAATTCTATGGAGGTTGACATAAAGCTCCGCCATATTTAGAGCCACAGGATAAAGTGGAAGGGAGGTAAAAACCGCACAAGACTAAAAAGAGGAAGCCACATGCTGAAGGAGAATAATAGTTTTCCGCAGATTGATATATGAGAAAGAATCTAATTTAATTATTGAAAATATGATATTATTTGAAGGAATATTAGCCTTCTTCATTTGAAAGCAATCGGATTTAATGTATTAATTGATAGTAGGTGGTATAAGTGAAGGAAAATGTCTCTAACATGTAAAGAGGCTATTTCAAATGACACAAGCACTAGTATTAAATATGGTATGTGTACTAAGTTGAAAAATGTGTGTAACAATAGATAAATAGAGTGACGCTCTATTTCATAAAATAAATTAATGAAGGTGGTTGGGATTGGTTGAAGTAATTCAAATTTCCCTCTAATTTATTCACTCTTTCTCTTCCAAAATTTTCTATATATTATAGAGCAATGCTCATTCTTAACGTTGGATACTTTAGGAATGCAAAGGCATCATTCTATGTTGTACAAGTGTTTAAAAGGGTTGTATGCCTTGGACTTGAGTTCTTAAATTTTTTTTACATCTTCTCCCTACCTTGAAAAGATATGTACATGATCTACAGGAAATGAATCTTAGTTTTGTGGCTTGTTCTGCCTTAGCTATCATTTTGTTGCACTCTCTTTTTTGTATTTCTTTTACAGGTGTGTTACATGTGCTGTTTCAGAACTCTATGTCTATTGTGCATCACGAAAGTGGATCTTGAGATGTGATTTTAATCTATGGTATTCATTTCAATCCTATTCATCTTGGTTTACCTCTATTTTCACTCTTGCTAAAGTGTTCATCCCCTTGTTATCTGGTGTTATCACCTCTATAGATTATGATTTCTATTTTATGCATCTCCTTCTCACCTTGGTCCCATATAAAGTTAGAGTAGAGCTAGATAGTTGCATTTAAATATTTAGGAGTATTTGTAGCAGTAGAAGTAACTGGAGGAATCTGGCCCTCTCCGAAGGTTTGTCTTAATTTTACTCCCACAACTTGGAGACAGTCCCATGTTGACTCAAATTTTAGGTTGTCTATGATCTGGATACGGGTGCAATTTTGAGCTCCAACAATTTTGGCATGCCGAGTGGGAGGGGTTTAAAACACCTTACCACTTCTCTTCGTCGAGTTCGATGTGCACTTGGTGAATATTTTAGCCTTTGGAGGAAACTTTCAAGAATATGTGGTGACTCCACTGATTCATGTAACACATTATTTTTGAGTTGCAAACCTTCCCCTTTCATTCCATTCACTTCTTCCATTTCATCCATTTTCTTTCCATATCTTTCCATTTTCATTTTTTTTATGAAGCTATCAAATCATGGTTTCCTTTGATTATTGGGAGTCTCATTTGCAGCAGTAAGACCGTTCCCCTCCATCCCCATAGTTTTGAAATTCTTGTATAAATCAGTTTTATGAGCCCTATCATGAAGAAAATATGTATAACCCACCCCCCAATGATCCATATGGTTATTCATATCACCAAAAAGTTTATCATGAAAAAGGTTATGCAGGTGATGGTGGCGTTCCCATTGAAAATGCTGATTTACATAAGTAGATTGAAGAAATGGGGATGAGTATAGCACAATCTAGAGTTACATGCATGGTGAAGGTGGCCATGATTGGCTTCAAAAAACCCTACCCATGGACAATATTTACACCAAACTAGTTCAGCCCTCAATAGAAGCTACAATTTTTGGTTGAAATCATATTGCGGATTGTAGACTGGGTTGAAGAAATGGAGGATTACCAATGTAGTGTTAGGAAACCCTGTCAATGGGGTTACTCTACACAATCTCACAACCCTTCTATTCCTCCTTTCCAACCTATGACATCTTATTATGTTTTCCATGTTCCTGTTATCCAAATAACTTCCCTAGTTGTTTGGACAACTTGTATTCACATTCTAGATCTATGGTTCTACATTACAGATTACACACACTTAAATTATCTATTTGGCACATTCACTTGGCTGCAATTTCCTCCCACACCCATTTGCACTTCCCCTTTTATCCATCCTTCTATTTTTATCTTCCTCTTTATTCCATTTTCCCCTCGTGTGCACCTTCTATACACCCATCTTCTTCTAAATAGTTTATGCATCCTGCGTGCGAGCCTTGCACTTTCTTAAAAATAAAATAAGTCTCTGGACCTCTCATGCACCCCACATATTACTTTGTAATAGTTGTGTCTTGACCATGCATTTGTTCCTTGGTCATTTGTACCATTTCACTCGTGGCACGTGCATGACCCTTGCGTGTGCCCTTCCTTTGATTTCCTCCTGCACTTCGTTCTTTCATGTTTGTGCCTTCATACCTTATTTTACATCATTCCATGCCATGTCATCCTCTGAAAAGCTTGAGTGTGCTACATGCAATCAAAAAGAGTGGTCCATATGGGTGCGAAATCTTTGTAACCAACTAGTGTATGACATGTGGTAGAAATGAAAAAATAGTTGGCTGACCTTTGAGTTAATCCGTGCACACCATTTGTCTTACATATGTAGATGAACCTAAAAATATTCTAACAACCATATATTTTTCTACAGAGCTCCGATCGACATGCACCTAGTCTCAATTGATAGCTGCTAATGTAGGCTTGTCGACACTAAAATTTTCCTCCATAATTTCTATTTCATTAATGTATGTATTAGGAATAGGATGTTGTTAAGTATAATTAGTAGTAGCGTCTGATAGAAGTTAACTGCGCCGTCAGTACGGTGTCACCAATAATGTGGAGTACGGTAATAGTCAAAGTACAATAGGAATGTTGTAAAAAGTAAATATTTGTCGTAAGTGGTCTGGTAATGTTAAAATGTCAAAGTTTGGGTAAGTAGAGAAGTAGGGTCTACATGATTAGGAATTAGAAATATTATATTGGTAATAAGGACAAGGAGTGAGGTCATAAATATTTTGTGTATTTTATTTGTAAAAAGTCTAAAAATATGGAACCCATGTAAAATGATAAGGTTTATCTTATCTTAAGAGATAAGCTTACATGTACAGATAAGAGTAAAGGTATGGAATATGATTCGTCAGAGTGGATTTCTTATCCTATCTTAGAGATAGGATGGATAAGCCTAGAAGTTCTATAAATAGAGAGGCCACCCCCCTCATTTAGCATAGAAAGAAGTAGTGAGAAATATTGTAGGAAGTGTGCAGAGGAAGCCATCAGTTAAAGGTGTGTTGAAGAAGCCATCAAGAGGCGTAATTGTAAAGTTACTCCCATAGTCTTGTTGAAGTGCCTCATGGGTGAGATTGTAACAATTTCATGTTAATATTATATTTTACTTTGATATTTCAGATTTTTCATCATTCCGTCTTATCATAGTCAATGGTATTCTTGTGTTCAGTTGTTGTTTTGTTTCCAGATTACATCCACCAAACTAAAGGCTGTGCATTAGTAAATAATCATAGCACGAGGAGTTCCCGGTGAAGAATTATCATAGTGCCGGATTGGTGATGACATTTTGGTTCCATTACCGGGACCATTCCTCGTTGGTGGATTTTCTGGAGAGATATTCCCACTTAGGTAAAAATTAATTGGAAGGTAACCTTGTTTTTACTGTGCATAGTAGTTACCATGGTAAAGTCATTTTTATCGTGAATAGTAGTTACCATGTTAAAGTCATTTTTTCCATGAATAGTAGTTACCCTGGTAAAGTCCTTTTTGCTGGGAATAGTAATTACCGCAGTAAAGTCACTTTTTACCGTGAATAGTATTTACCGTAGTAACTTCACTTTTTACCGTGAATAGTGTTTACCACAGTAAAGTCAGTTTTTACCGTAGTAAGTCAAGTTTTTCCATAGTTTACCGTGGTCATTTCTATTTTACTGTAGAAAGGTGTAAAGTCACTTTCTAGTATAGTGATTCCAATTATTTGTGCACATAAGTCTTGTTAATTGTACTTGTGGGTTGGTATTTCACGGTGGTTACTTTTGAAAATGGGAAAGATTTCTATTTTTTCAGCTCAATCTAATGAAGATGCTTCTTCTTTCATTCAAGAGTTTAAACGATCTTGTATTTGTAATGGCCTTATAAGAAGGGAATAATGGACTGAATTTTTTCCTACCTTTTTGGATGGTTCAGCACTTAGGTGGTTTGAAACACTAGGTGATAATGTGAAAAATTCATGGGATTTATTAACTGAAAGTTTTCTTGAAGAATTTGGTGAATAATAGAAATATGCAGATCTCATGATCGAGATCACAAAGCTATCCCAAGGAGAGAAGGATAAGATACGGGATTATCATGCTCGTGTTCTAGAGCTAAGGAGGAAGCTCGATGCCCAGATCCGGAAGGAAGGACTAGCGGATGGGTTGATGAATGGCGTGGATAATCTCCTATGTAAGCACTTCATTCTTAGGATGAAGCCAGAGATCAGACAATGAGTGAAGTATGACCACCCAGCTACCATTGAACAAGCAAAGGAGATTGCAAGAAGGCAAGAAGAAAGCATGGAAGAGGAGCCCAAAGAAATTGTTGCTAAAGTAGAGCCTACACCAGCACCTTTGGTCCAGAATCCACAACCACTCCCGGTGAGCACAAATATTTCTCCTAGTACATCTACTGAGTATGAAGATCTGCTTAGGAAGATGGGCCAATTAACTATTAATCTTCTTCAAGGAAAGGAATTTAGTTCTCAGGGAGGAGATAGAGGTCCAAAAAGAAATATTTCTGAAGTTGTTTGTTATGGTTGTTATAAAAAGGGTCATTATAAGTATAATTGTCGAGATAGAGCTTCTACATCTGGTAAGGGAGATAATGATAAAGGAAAAGCACCTGTGAATTCTCTTGATGTAGTAGATAAGAGTAGAAATAATGAAGTAGATGTGTTTGTAACAAAAAGAAAGAAAGAAAAAGATAATCAAGATGGAATTGATCCTAAGAAGATGAAAGGAGAAACTAGTAAGAAACATAGGAGAAGAAAGTTGGGTGTGCAGGATTTTCTGATTTCATAGGGGCAAGGACCATACTCCATCTTGGAAGATCTATCCAAAAGGCCTGCAAATATTACATATGGTCAACTCTTGGCTATGTCTTCTGAGAAGAGGCGAGAGTTGTGAGGTGGACTCAATGCTCGAAGAAGGAAGGAGGTTGAGGTCCCTGTTTTGGAGGCAGAGGTAGATCCCTATGCTCCACAAGCTGAGGTATTATGTAATGGTATTTCAATTCATGATGTCTTAGTTGATGGAGGTGCTGTAGTTAATGTAATGACTGAGTTTGTAATGAATATGTTGGGTTTAAAAATTGATCGCCCTTCAACACTTATGTTAAGGTCATTAAATAAGGGAAAAACTAAACCAGAAGGTGTAGTTTCAAATGTGGCAATATCTGTTATGGGTGTTGTATGTGTGGTAGACTTTCAGGTGATGAAAAATGGTATTGTTGTGTACTCAATGCTGCTGGGAAGACCATGGCTAAGGAGAGTTCATGCAAGGAACTACTGGAATGAAGGTTTCATGACACTTGGACATGGTAGAGAGAGGGTGAAGATAAACGTGATCCCTCGGAATCATAAGGCAGAACCTGTCGATTCAAGTGATGAAACTGATGATTGGACATCCTCTGATTACTCTGGTACCAGTGAAGTGGACACTGAAGATGAAGAAAGCGAGGTGGATGTTTCAGTCATGGATATCCTGCCAGTCACACCAACTCATGACCCCATAAAATTATCTGAAGAAGAAGTTGATGATCGTCTCCAACAAATAAAGATTAGTGATGCTGTGATGGAGAGTGAGAATGAATCCTACCTCCAGCTCTTTCGAAGGTACATACACCTATTCACTTTTTATTACAAGGAACTCCGTCAAGTAAGTTGGGTAGAACATTGTATTGAGGTGGTAGATGGTGCTAAGCCCATAAAGCAAATTCCATATAGAATGAATCCTAATTTTTCCAAGACTGTAAAAGAAGAAATTGATAAGTTGCTTGATGCAGGATTCATATTTACTGTGGAGAATTCGGAATGGGTTTCTCCCATTGTGATCTCAATAAAAAAGAATGGGAAGCTACGCATTTGTGTTGATTATAGGAAGCTCAATAAGGCAACAAAGAAGGATCATTACCCTCTTCCATTTTCAGATCAGATCTTCGACGAAGTAGCTGGCAAAGAGTGCTATAGTTTTGCTGATGGATATAGCGGCTACAACCAAGTTCGTATAGCAGAGAAAGATCAGCTGAAGACCATGTTCACCACTCCTTAGGGAACGTTTGCTTATAGAGTTATGCCTTTTGGGTTGTGTAATGCTCCAGAAACATTCCAGCGTTTGATGAATAGGGTGTTTGAACCCTACATTGGGACCTTCATCAGAGTATTTCTGGATGATTTTTGCATCTATGGGAGCAAGTTGGACCACCTGCACCAGATGGAGACATCATTTCAAAGGTTAGATGAAGCACAAGCCTCACTAAACCCTACAAAGTGTGTCTTTGGATGTTCTAAAGGCGTTTTGTTAGGGCATATTGTATCCAGAGATGGTATTGGTACTGATCCTGATAAAGTTTCAAAAATCAAAGATTTACCATTTCCTATGAATAGAAGTAAGTTGAGATCATTTTTAGGCCATGTGGGTTACTACAGAAGGTTCATCAAGAATTTCTCAAAGATTGCACAGCCACTAACGCAGTTCTTGAAGAAGGATGTTACTTATGAACCAGGAAATAAGGTGCATGAAGCTTTTGGACAACTGAAGGAAGCCCTGGTGTCTTCACCTGTTTTGAAGAATCCAGATTAGAGCAAGCCATTCATTGTGTACACTGATGCCTCAGATGTAGCACTAGGAAGTACTTTGAGCCAAAAGGATGAAAATGGTAATGAACATCCAATTTACTTTGGGAGCAGACAAATGAGCAGTGCTAAGGTAAACTATACTGTAACTGAAAAAGAGGCTCTGGCTATCATTTTTGCTGTAAAGAAGTTTATAAATTACTTGCTAGGGCAGAAATTTATAGTTGTAACAGATCATCAGGCTCTGAAATATATTGTCAATAAGCCTAACCCATCAGGGAGGATAGCAAGATGGATAATTTTGCTACAAGAATTTGAATTTGATATTATAGATAGGCTAGGAAAGAAGCATGTCAATGTAGATGCAGTCTCTCGAGCCTATGATGGTTTAGAATCATCTTGTGATGATGATGATTTTCTTGATGCAGCATTGTTCTCCCTTGACACAATCCCTAGTGAATACATAGATATTTGGAATTATCTGAATGAATTCAAGTTTCCTAATGGTGCCAATGCAAATAATAAGAGAAATATTACTCAAGCCAATCGTCCATATTCTATTCTGCATGGAGTATTATTTCGAATAGGACCTGATGGACAGTACAAGAGGGCAGTTGGACGTGATCAGGGGAAGGAACTGCTAGAAGAAATACACAATGGTAAATGTGGAGGGCACTTCTCTGGACAACTTACAGCAAGAAGGATCTTGGATGCAGGTTATCACTGGGCCACTCTTTTTAAAGATTGTTATAATTATTGTAAGACATGTGATATTTGTCAAACACATGGTAACCGTAAGACTTCATCAGCTCCATTATGTCCTATTCTTCCCCTTGGTCCCTTTGAAAAGAGGGGAATAGACATTGTAGGTCCACTTCCAACTACATCACGCCAAAATAAGTATATTGTAGTTGCCACAGATTATTTAACCAAGTGGGTTGAAGCTAGGCCATTGAAAACAGCTTCCATGGATGAAGTGGCAAGGTTCATATATGAACGCATTGTCACCAGATTTGGTTGTCCATTAGAAATTGTAACAAATCAAGGAAGCCACTTCATTAATGAGGTGGTAGAAGCCCTAGTCAATAAGTTTTCTATTAAGCACAGGAAGGAAACAACATACAAGCCAAGCACAAATGGACAGGTGGAACGAACAAATTTTGTGCTGTGTCAAATTCTAGCAAAAGATGCAACCTTGCAGGTACATAAATGGGATAACAGGATTCATGCAGCATTGTGGGCATATAGGGAAACATCAAAGTCAGCAATAGGATACTCCCCATTTTAGTTGGCCTATGGCATTGATCCAGTTCTTCCTATTGAGTTTGATATTCCCACTGTGAGAGTTATGAAAAATGAAAGGATGGATGAAAGTGATTCAGTAAAAGAAAGGTTGGTACATCTTCATTTGCTAGAGGAAATGAGGGAAATAGCAAAGGATACAAGCCATAAGAAGAAAATGAAGCAGAAGGAGTACTTTGATCAAAAGATCCGGTGGTCTCCATTTCAAGTGAATGACTTGGTTCTAGTATATGATTCTAGATGCAAAAAAAGAAGACAGAGAAAATTTCTTCCAAAATGGATGGGGCCCTACAAAATAGTAGCTGTGCATGAAAATGGTACGTACCGACTAGAGGAATTGGATGGCACTCCCATTACGAAATGGGTCAACCATGACAAGTTGAAGATTTTCCAAGCACCAGAATAGTCTACTCCGAGGACGGAGTAGAACCTAGGAAGGGGGAAGATGTCGAC
The DNA here is from genome assembly GCA_019776745.2 of Taxus chinensis. Taxonomy (NCBI): domain Eukaryota; kingdom Viridiplantae; phylum Streptophyta; class Pinopsida; order Cupressales; family Taxaceae; genus Taxus; species Taxus chinensis. The sequence goes on along the minus strand of CM034148.1, from coordinate 293,471,811 downwards.
ACTAAAATTTTCCTCCATAATTTCTATTTCATTAATGTATGTATTAGGAATAGGATGTTGTTAAGTATAATTAGTAGTAGCGTCTGATAGAAGATAACGGCGCCGTCAGTACGGTGTCACCAATAATGTGGAGTACGGTAACAGTCAAAGTATAATAGGAATGTTGTAAAAAGTAAATATTTGTCGTAAGTGGTCCGGTAATGTTAAAATGTCAAAGTTTGGGTAAGTAGAGAAGTAGGGTCTACATGATTAGGAATTAGAAATATTATATTGGTAATAAGGACAAGGAGTGATGTCATAAATATTTTGTGTATTTTATTTGTAAAAAGTCTAAAAATGTGGAACCCATGGAAAATGATAAGGTTTATCTTATCTTAAGAGATAAGCTTACATGTACAGATAAGAGTTAAGGTATGGAATATGATTCGTCAGAGTGGATTTCTTATCCTATCTTAGAGATAGGATGGATAAGCCTGGAAGTTCTATAAATAGAGAGGCCACCCCCCTCATTTAGCATAGAAAGAAGTAGTGAGAAATATTGTAGGAAGTGTGCAGAGGAAGCCATCAGTTAAAGGTGTGTTGAAGAAGCCATCAAGAGGCGTAATTGTAAAGTTACTCTCATAGTCTTGTTGAAGTGCCTCATGGGTGAGATTGTAACAATTTCATGTTAATATTATAATTTACTTTGATATTTCAGATTTTTCATCATTCCGTTTTATCATAGTCAATGGTATTCTTGTGTTTGGTTGTTGTTTTGTTTCCAGATTACATCCACCAAACTAAAGGCTGTGCATTAGTAAATAATCATAGCACGAGGAGTTCCCGGTGAGGAATTATCATAGTGTCGGATTGGTGATGACAGGCTAAAATGTTTGATATTCAAATTTAAATTTTTGGTAGATTTGGTAGGTGAGAAATGGGAAAACATCTTTTTGGGCATTGATGAGAAGATATGATTGCTCCAACCACTCGATTTGACATGGATTATGCCTCCTTCCTTCTCCTACACACCAAACAGCCTTAGGGAGGCACATTTGATAAATTTATAGACATATTTGTAGGAATTGAATTCTCTTTGTTGGTGGTTGTATTTAAAATTTAGGTTTTCCCTCCTTCTCATCTTCTTCTTCCATTGATTCATCTATAAATGTAATAGATGGACTCATTATTAATGTTGGAAATTTTGGATTCTTAAGCTCTTTGCTAAGGACTTCATATATTTATATTTTGAGTTGCAGATCTCTAGATCTTGCTCTTGGATGTGGATATCGGCCTCTCTCATCATTGTAACAGTTTATGCAAGTCTAGAAGTACTGGAAGCATCATTTTGTGGATATACTTTGTCCTCACATGTTTTCATTCCTTCTTTTTTCCTTCCTTTTGAATTGTGTGTTTGTTTTTTCACCTCACATCCCTTACAACTCCATTTTTTGGTTGTGTTTCATGGAACTAATTGTATAAATGTGTGTTGGTTTTTGTTATGCATGTCTAGCCTTCCGTCATGCTTTCTATTTAATTTTCACTCATAAAAGATAGTGTTCATCACTTTTTTTTTGGTTCTATCACATTCCTTAGCTTATTTTTCCATCTTGTTATACTTTTATCCCTGATCCCTTGGAATTTTTATCTTATTTTTCCTTTCTAGTATTAGGAGTAGTAGTAACAGTAGAAATAGGTAGAGGAACTGGCCTTCTCTAGAAATATGTCTCAAGCGTGCAAGGTCCCACAACTTGGAGATAGTTCCTTTGTTGTCTCAAACAACTAGTTTCTTCCAGATATGAGACACGACTGAACGTTTAAACGACCAATATTTTCTAGCACGCGTAGTGGGAAAAGAAGTGAAATATTAGATTTTAGCATTACTAAGTTTGGTGTGTGACTTAGCAATTTCTAGCCTTTGGAGGCTCATTTCAAACACATTTTGTGACTCTCAACACTCAGATATAATATTTTAGTAGTTGGAGCACCTTTTATGAGAAGAGTGCACATGAGAAAAAGTGCTGCGGCTGAAGGATCCTTTGAGTACCTCTTGCTTTTTCCAAGAAGTACACACAACAGATCTATTGCACATGCATCCCCATTTCTAGTACGCCACACACATTCCACTCCTCATCATATCACAAGAAAAGGGCACCATACCATGGGGCTTCAACCTCTTCCTCCTCTAAGGAACTTGTTGGTGTTGAAACGCAGCACCCTTGGGACTTTGCAACACAATGGTTTGAGAATCTCAGTGCGATTGCACAACATGGAGCTTTTCTGAAGTGTGGGACCTTGCGAAATCATAAAAGCTCTCTGGATGAAGGCCGACTCCTATTCCTATGTTCAGATGCACAAATAAAACGTAGAGGGTTTACCAAAAACCTAATCTAACTTGCCAAGGAGACAGGGTAGAGAATGCATAAAAATAAAACCTAAACTACGGAGGTGATGCACCGAGGAATGAAGAACATATGTTTTGCCAATAAACAAAAACCATAGAAATGCAATGCAATATCATGCATGGATAAACATATTCACAGTGAAAGATCAGGAGGATGCAAAATGAAACACATAGAGGGTTGAGAAACATCCACAATCATGCATTTATTTGCTCCGAAGGTTTGATACAATACACTGCAAAAATTCCAAGAGGCAAAGGTTGCATTACAATTTCAAATGGGAGGTTCAAGCTCCACAACTCCACTTGCCAAAGAGAAGAAGGGAGGGGCAAAAACAAGAATGTCCAACCCTTTACAAAGAGCCTCTCCTTACCATTTATATGAGGAAAAGTGAGGGAGAAGAGAATGATTCGAATTCTGCCCCAACCACCTCCAAGACTGCACCTAACTCATCTCATCATGGCGGTAGGTGAGATCCCCAACAAACTCAAAATATGGCGGACTGTATTTTGCAATTTTTAAGAACTTGTTCCCACCCAATTAAATATATCCAATCATAGTTGGGTAGAGGATGCTAAGAGCTTTCTGAAAAGTCCAACCTTGTGTGAATCCGAGCTCCCTGTGAAAAGTTATGGCGATCTGAATATTTCCCGCGTCAGAGTCTTCTGCCTGTCAGGTTCGGGGTTCTCCTCTGCATTTGCATCAGGTTTGGAGGATGCCTCGACATGTGTTCGATGATTATGTTTTCCCAAAACCCACTTCCATCATTATTCTCGATATTTCCTTTGTTTCGAGTTCAGAAATCAGACTTGCATGTGCATCGGGTTTAGAAGGCGGCTTGACATGTTTTCGCCCTATGCTTCCCCGACTTGTTTTCCCAACTCCAAGACCCGACTGGCCTAGGCAGTGTTTTGGGTTTGCAGAACTCTCGAGCATCGGGACATCCTTTGTGATCTGCATGCTTCATGTTTCGTGTTTCCTAAAACCTGAAACCCGATTTTCCTTTATGTCGGGTTTTCCAACCCCTTTGACATGCCTTCTTTAATGTCTTGTTTTCCAACCCCTCCAACATGCCTTCTTTGATGTGTCTATATTTACCCGGGGGTAAATATATACAACAATTTGGTGACTCAACGGGATTACCTGCCTGCTAGGTAAAAGATCAGTGGCCTTTTAGCGATCCATTAGGCATGGAGTCATGAGCAATAACCTGAAACCAACCTGATACTACAACTGCTTCTCTGAGAGCACACTAAACTGTAGAAATCCAACCTAGGAGAAACAAAACCTGTGCCAAAGCACTTAGGGAAACTGAAACCTAACTACAACAAGACAATGTGTATACGCACTTAGAGGAATTGAAATCTAGGCTAATATTTACAAGGGTAAATATTTTCTCTTTTCAGTAGCAATGTTTAAGATAGATTCCGTTAACCGGAATCGAGATTTATTCTCCATCCAATGTAGACAATTGGAAGGCATTGCTATTCTCACATTCCATGACCATGTAGGGGCCACTCCAAATGGCATCAAACTTGGAATGCCTTCCCGGTTTTGCTCGATCTGCATCCCATTTCAGAACTAGGTCCCCTTCGCGGAAGGTCCTTGCTCTTGCTTTCTTATCAAACCATATTTTCACTAAGGCCTGATCTTTCTCCATTGTTTGAACTGCATGTTCTCTAATTTCTTCCAATTCCATCAAATCTACATACCTGGCCTCCATTGGTTCAAACTCAGCCAACTCCAACTGCTGCATGAACTCCAATGCAGGTAGTTCCAATGATATAGGCAATACTGCCTCTTTTCCATAAACCAACTTGTAAGGGGAATTACCTATAGACCTCTTTGACGTTATTCTGTCAGCCCATAATGCTGATTTTAGCTTGGTATGCCATGTTCTTTGATTTTCATCCAAAGTCCTCCTGATGATTCTTAGAAAATTTTTGTTCGTGGACTCTACCTGTCCATTACCCTGTGGGTAATAATTGGAAGAGGTGCTCAAGTAGATTCCATTCTTGACAACCCATTCTATAATCTTGGAACCTATGAATGCCAATGCATTGTCTGATATGATAGTGGCCGGCACACCGAACCTGGTCACCATTCCTTCATAAAATTCTAGTATATTAGACTCGTTTGCCTCTTTGAGCGCTACTGCTTCAGTCCACTTGGTGAAATAGTTTGTTGCTGTGAGAATCCACTTGTGGCCTTGGCTTGAGTTTGGGTTGATGACACCGATGAAGTTCAATCCCCATTGTATAAATGGTTGGTCAACCAAGATTGGGTGCAATGGAAGCACTGCTAGTCTTTCTTTTTCCTGTGAAAAGTGCACATTTCTTACACCTTCTTATCCATGTATAGCAGTCATTGAACACTGTGGGCCAATAATACCCTACCTTCATTATCTTGAGAGGTGTTACTCGTGGGGCAAAATGTCCTCCAGAATCTCCATTGTGAAAATCTCGTAACACCCTCTCAATTTGACCTGTCCCAATGCACCTCAATAGAACTCCATTGATGTCTTTCTTGAACAAAACACCATTAACAAGCACATATCGAATAGCTTGTAATCTAAAGTATCTCCTCTTTGCTTTGCTCATTTCTGGAGGGCATAGTCCTGTCTGTAGGAAGTGTATCATATTCTGGGTCCAACAAGGAGTAGGCACATCATCATTTTCATGTTCTTGACCATCTGGTAGTACCAAAACAGTATCTTTTTCATCACCTGCTTCAACCTGTTGACTCAAGGCTAGCTGTTCACATAGTCCCTTTCCACGTACTAGTTTAGTGACCTTGATCTTGATGTCATATTCCATGACATGAGTGATCCACCCTGCACGCTTCTCATTCAGATCCTTGTTTAGAAGGAAGTCCTTGACTCCCGCATGAGAGACCAATAATTGGATCTTGTTGTTTGAGACTAGGTGCTTGAATTTATTTAAGCTCCTGATTACTGCAAGGACATGCTTTTCAATGAAAGAGTACCTAGTTTCGTATTCCTCCAAGCCTTGACTGAAGAAAGCAACTGGTTGTTCTAATCCTCCTTTGTTTTGTTGTACTAGGATTGTAGAAATTGTGTCTCCACCACCGAAGGCATATAACATGAAATCCTTGGAGAAGTCTAGATTGACGAGAGTTGGAGCTTGAGATATAGCCTCTTTTATTGCCTCAAAACTTGCCCTGCCTTCAGATGTCCACTTAAATTCCATGCTCTTCTTTAACATCAGCGTTATTGGCTTTACGAGAGTTACAAAGTTTGGAACAAACCTGCGGACAAAATTGATCCTTCCCAAGAAGCTTTGAAGAGCCTTCTTGTGACTTGGCAATGGCAATGCTCGAATTGCTTCAACTCTTTCTGGGTCAATCATCAACCCTTCCTTTGAAACAATATGGCCTAGAAGTTTTCCCTCGTGAGCTAAAAATATACATTTTTTGGGATTCAATGATACCCCAAATATTCTACATCTCTGGAATACTTGCCTCAAATGACAGAGGTGATCCGTTGCATTTTTTGAGAATACAGTGATGTCGTCAAGATATATCAGAACTATTTTATTGATCAACTCCTTAAATTCCATATCCATTTCCCTTTGGAAAGTGGCTCCAGCATTTGATAGTCCAAATGGCATCTTCTTGTAGGCATAGGTCCCCCATTTGGTGGTGAAATCCATCTTGAATTGGTCATCTTCTTTCACCATCACCTGATTATACCCTGAGTAGCCATCTAGGAGAGAGAATCTCTCTGAACCGGATACTACTTGCAATATTTGTTCCATTGAAGGAAGTGGGTAATGATCTTTGAGAGATGCCCTGTTGAGGTCTCAGAAATCTACACACAACCTGATTTCTCCGCTCTTCTTCCTGACCGGAACCAAGTTTGCAACCCAGCTTGAGTGCTTGATCGGGAATATAATGCTTGCCTCTATTAGCTTATTTAGCTCTTTCTTCATTAGAGGCTCAATTTGAGGGTTGACTAGTCTCTGCTTCTACCTGATGGGCTTAGCATTTGGATCCAATTCTATGCAATGTTGTGCCAAATTTGGATTGAATCCTCTCAAGTCTTCATAGCTCCAAGCGAAGACATCTGGGAATTCTTGGCAAAGCTGTATGAAATCTGATTTCTCTTGCTCAGTGGCCACTTTACCAATTTGAAGTGTTTTGCCTTCCCCAACCAGAATTGGCCCCGAATCTTCTCTCTTGACCTGCATGTTGACCTTTTCCTTACGAAACTGGTCATTAGGGTTGAAGATAGACTCCAACGTTACTAAACCCTTGGGAAGCTTGTTTGTCCACAGGTGCACTACTTGATCCCCATACTGCTGCTCTAATCTGTCCTGATTCCTAGCTGAGAATTCAGCCTCTTCTTGTAAGAAATTGACGATCTATTGATCATTCTCAAACACTTGCCAGCTTGTGTTATTATCTGGAACTGCTGGCCTCACAATCACATGGATATGTGACTGTGTTTTTTCCCTTATGATGTTTTCAACCACATCAAACGTTGCTCCAACTGCTGCGAGCCTATCTGCTGCTTCATTTTTCTTCCCGGGTATGGACACAATGTTGAAATCTTGGAAATCCTCAATGAGGTCCCATACCCTATTCTTGTAGCTCTTCAGTAGGTCATTCTTTGTAGCATGTTGTCCCCTAACTTGGTTGATGATTAGCTCACTATCTCCAAACACCTGCAAGTTCTTTATGCCCTTTTTCCTGGCCCAATGAAGTCCATGAATCAAGGCCTCATATTCAGCTGTGTTGTTTGAACAAGAAAACTGGAAATGAAAAGCTGAATAATATTTGATGTCTCGTGGTGAAATCAACACTGCACCACCTCCAGCACCTTGTCTGCTTCTCGAACCATCGAAGAATAATTTCCAAACTTTACTTTCATCCTTTTGTTCAATCCGAATGATGTCGGGAATGGGTGAATTTTTTTCATGTACACAATACATGCCCAATTCAGATTCTTCAATTTCCTTATATGGTTCAAATTCATGACTCTTGTTTTCCCATTCATCCAAAGTTAAATCAGGAATTCCCTCGACCTTAGTACCTACTTCTAGATCACTCGAACACTCCTCCTGATCAAAAGCCGAGCAATTTGCATTGATAGGACCTGGTACATGAGGCTTAATATGGAAATTGGCAATTGGTTCTGACCTGATTGTTGCTTTGGCTCCATACCTTGTCCTAAAAATCATGTGTGACCAATCTGCAGATAAATATCCACCGATTTTTGCAGTGAAGTCCCTTGATAGACACAACGCAAAGAGTGGCGGAAGGTCAATCACAGACACATCTTGCAGAATTGTAACATTAGGACATGAATGTAGTGTTAGGCTTAACCCCTTGATGACCCCAACTGTTCCCACTGCCGTTCCATCTAGCTACACTACTCCTTGTAACACTGGTTCATACTTCAAACCTAGTTGATCCACTATTTGCTTCGGCATCACTGAACTACTTGCCCCAGCATCTATCATGCAGTTGTGTACCAAGTGGTTTCCAACAATAAATGAAACATAGAATGGTGGAGGCTTTAAATTTTTTCTTGTCTGGCCCCCATCATGTTGCACTGCATTAGTGAGAACTTTCTCATGTCCCTGGTTTGATACATTTGTGGCAGACCAATTAGCCATTGCAGCTTGCAATAAATCTTGTTGCCCTGGGATCGCCAGTGATTCCCACATGGAAATGTTCACATGTGTCTTCTTCATTTGATCGATGATGTTGAAAGGGGATGGATTATCCTTTTGTTTCCCCTTACTTGGTGCAAACTTTTCTGGAGCTTGAACAGGTGCGTGTGTTGCTACAACAGGTACCTTAGGCCGATTTTGCACATTTGGAGTTGTGTTTGGCCTATTGACCCCTTGTTGTGTAAGAGTGGGTTGAGAAACAACTGGATTAGATGGTTGTCCCTCTTCTATGCTTCTCTTCTTTGACCATGTGTTGGCAGCCATGCCTTGAAAAGGCTGTTGGTTAACTCTACAGAAGTCTTCCGTTTGCCAATTGGCCAATGTGGTTTCTGTTGGAGGTCCTTCTTATTGCGTTTCTTGTTGCTGGTTCCCTTCTTGGCTTGGTTCTTGAGGCACACCAATGGTTTGCACCATCAAGGCCTGATTCAGTGCACCATTAAAACATGTTGACTGATTGTGAGGTAGATTGCAAGGGTAACACCAGTCGTACTCCTGTGCCATGTTGTTTTGTGTTGGAACCAAGGCTCTTGAGGATGTCGTTGCATTTGGATCATACGGTAAAAATGGCCTAGCAGCTTGAGGTTGTCCTTGGTTTTGGTTTTGATTTGTAGCCTGAGCTGGTGGTCTATTCTATTGGTATGAGGGCCTAGCCTGGTACTGCACTTAAGGCTGATATGGTCTAGCACTTTGAGCTTGCTATCTTTTAATAGTCACTAGCTCATTTCCAAGGTTCTGTAGCTGTTTCATAACCTCCTGCAATTCCTTTGAAGTATTTGAAGAAGTCGATGCATCATTACTGCTTTGATTTCTAGGAGTTGGAATGGGATTCAACTCTGGTGCTTGACTGGTTGTAGGATTTCCCATATCTGGATAGAGAGGCATTGGTGGCCTTGGTGCAAGCTTACCAGCTTGGATTAAACAGTTCTCTACTCTGATAGCTATGTCATAGGCCCCTGGAAACATTGTCCCTCCCATTGATTGGATCATCATGGCTATGTCTAAATTTATAGCCTTTAAGAAATAAAGGAATGCTCCTTCGGCGATTGGCCTAACAGCTATTGGAATCCTGTCCCACATCCATTGGAACCTGAAGTTGAAATCTGTCATTTGTTCGTTAGGAGCCCTTTTAATTGTTGTCAGTTGTTCCAATAAGGACAAATTGTTTTCCCTCTCCCCGAACTGGTTGCAAAGAGCTAAAAAAAGTTGGTTCCAATTCGTAATGGACCCTGCTGTAAGGCTCCTAAACCATTATAAGGCCTTACCTTTGAAAGATGAAGCCAACAAATTAACTGTAACATCCATTTCATTTATTTCATGGATTGCACGTGCATTAGCAATATCCTGGATGTGATCAATAGGAGTAGTATGATTTTCTCCTGTGAAATAGGGGATATTCTTTAGCACTGCAACTGGAATTTGATTCTGAGCATTTAGGGCAAGTGGACTACTACCCGTGAAATTGATAAAGGGATTCAGTGGTAGATGTGCCATTATGATTGGCCTAAGAACCTTGGTTGATGCGAGAAAAGGCCTACCATGTGGAGGTGTATACAAAGTCCTGTCAGGTGGAGATGGTGATCTTTGTGGTCCTCTTCCTCTCCTTCCTCTACCTGGTGATAGTTGCAAGTGGAAAAATAGCCCCTCTTCTCGAGTATTAGACCTAGTTCGAATTCTTCTCATGTGCCTGGGCAACTTGCGCTGCTACACCCCTAAACTCTATCCCTTCGGAGTCGCCAGATGTGTTAGAGAACAAGCCTCTAAAAGGCTAGATTTTGCCAAGTTACACACCAAACTTGACAGTATTGAAAATATAATTAAAAATTTGAAGGACCCAAAGGAGACAATCTTCAATCTGGAATTTGGGCCTTGTTGTGCAGCTGCGGATCCCCGAAAAGTATAGGAGGAACTCAGGTCATGCGATGCAACTCACAAAACCCGAATTGCTATGTGTTGGAACTTGGAACATGCCTAACATCCCTCAAAACCTGAATTACTGCTTTGATGTTCTCGGACCCCGAAAACCCGAAATCACTAAATACTCGAAATTTTGGAAATCAAAATATCAAAAAAACTAAAGATACCCTTTTGAAGATTACCCTCAGATCTACCAACTGCTGAAATTTTGACTTGTTTTGAGCAAGGTAAACCCTTAAAAAATGATTTCAGAGTTCAGCCTGGAAGGAGCAAAATCTGAAATTTCAAAACTTGCAATTTCTCAGTCCGAATTTCATGAAAAAAAAATCCTTCAAACTTTATGGAATGACCTCTTGGTCCCACCGGGCATGCCAAAACTATTGGTGTCGAAACACAGCACCCCTAGGACTCTTCAACATGATGGGTTGAGAATCTCAGTGCGATTGTACAACATGGAGCTTTTCTCAAGTGTGGGACCTTGCGAAATCAGAAAAGCTCTCCGGATGAAGGCCGGCTCCTATTCCTCTATTCAGATGCACGAATAAAATGCAGATGGTTTACTAAAAACCTAATCTAACTTGCCAAGGAGACAGGGTAGAGAATGCATAAAAATAAAACCTAAACTACGGAGGTGATGCACTGAGGAATGAAGAACATATGTTTTGCCAATAAACACAAACCATAGAAATGCAATGCAATATCATGTATGGATAAACATATTTGCAGTGAAAGATTAGGAGGATGTAAAATGAAACACATAGAGGGTTGAGAAACATCCACATTCATGCATTTATTTTCTCTGAAGGTTTGATACAATACAATGCAAAAATGCCAAGAGGCAAAGGTTGCATTACAATTTCAAATGGGAGGTTCGAGCTCCACAACACCACCTGCCAAAGAGAAGAAGGGAGGGGCCAAAAAAGGAATTTCCAACCCTTTACAAAGAGCCTCTCCTTACCATTTATATGAGGAAAAATGAGGGAGAAGAGAACGATTCGAATTCTGCCCCAACCACCTCCAAGACTGCACCTAACTCATCTCATCATGGCAGTAGGTGAGATCCCCAACAAACTCAAAATATGGCGGACTGTATTTTGAATTTTTAAGAACTTGTTCCCACCCAATTAAAGATATCCAATCGTAGTTGGGTAGAGGACGCTGAGAGCTTTCCGAAAAGTCTAACCTTGTGTGAATCCGAGCTCCCTGTGAAAAGTTATGGCGATCTGAATATTTTCCGCGTTAGAGTCTTCTGCCTGTCGGGTTCGGGGTTCTCCTCTGCATTTGCATTGGGTTTGGAGGATGCCTAGACATGTGTTCGATGCTTATGTTTTCCCGAAACCCACTTCCACCATTATTCTCGATATTTCCTTTGTTTCGGGTTCGGAAATCAGACTTGCATGTGCATCGGGTTTGGAAGGCGGCTTGACATGTTTTCGCCCTATGCTTCCCCGACTTGTTTTCCTGACTCCAAGACCTGACTGACCTAGGCAGTGTTTCGGGTTTGCAGAACTCTCGAGCATCAGGACATCCCTTACGATCTGCATGCTTCATGTTTCGTGTTTCCCGAAACCCAAAACCCGATTTGCCTTTATGTCGGGTTTTCCAACCCCTCCGACATGCCTTCTTTGATGTCAGGTTTTCCAACCCCTCTGACATGCCTTCTTTGATGTGTCTATATTTACCCGGGGGTAAATATATACAACAGAACTTTTCTAGCTTCACTAGTGGAAGCCCGCTCAATGTCAACACACAACATGATATGAATTCCATACTTCACGAGAGAAAATCAAGTTACCCTTGTTGAACACATTCAAGATGTGGCCAATGTGTGCTCTGTTTATTTGATCACTCATGATGATGTAGCATTTAGTCTACTTATTGCCTCATTCAAAGGAAAATCTCTCCAATGGTACCATATCCTAAGACCTGGATCTATTGCCACATGGGATGATCTTGGAACAACTCTATGGAAATACTTTTAAGATAAGTCAGATCACCTGTCTTTGGTGGATCAACTGACTACAAGGAAACATGTGCCTACTGAGTAAATGACTGATTTCAATATCAGATTCCAAAAGACTTAGGATAGAATTCCTCAAGTGGTAAGACCTAAAACCCTACATGTTTTCCTATATTATATAAGGGCTTTGAATAATGACATTTCATTCATGATTCAATCTATGGGAGTTAGGAATTTACCTGCTGCATACAACATTGCCATAAGGGAAAAAAATAGTCTCATCTAGGAAGGTAAGTTAGCATCCGGCCTCCTCCCCCCTGGTTCCGAAATATGTCTTCAGTATCCCAACATTCTATTTCCCCTATTCAAGTGCATAGCACATAAAATGTTGCTTCCACATCCTATTCTCCATTAAAAAAGAAAGAAGATGATGAATTGAAGGCCCTGATTAGAAACTGGTCCAATAAGGTCATATCATTGGAGAAGAAAAAGACACAAGCCTATAAAGGTAGTTCTAATCAGGCGCAAAGAAAAAGAAATCAATCTTGGAAAAATCAGTATGGAAATCAAAGATATGGGTATAACTAGTAAAATGATAGATGGTAAGCTAATGCACACTTTCCCTTGTAAGTTTTCCCTCCTGCACAACCTCTTCTAGTGCCTAACATAAGTCAAGCACTTGTACCTATTCAAAACAACATGGAAAAAGAGTTTGAATGTTTCTTTCCCTATAATATGCCTTATAGTTAGTATCACTGCACACATGATTATATGTTACAAAATGCTTCTAATTGTGAGCCTTTCATCAGTGCGAGTGAGCCTGAGAACCAAGAAAAGTAAGAGGCTCTTCCTGAAGCTAACTTAATATTATTTGGCACTGAGCACTTTTACGCAATCAACCAAGTTATAAATGATGCAAGAAGACTGCGTGCCCCGGTTGTTGATAACACAAGATACAAGAAGAGAATTCTCAAGTCTGAGTGTAGGTTTTTATTCTAGCAACACAAACAGAGCCTCAAAAACAAAAATAAGTGGCCAAGGCATATAGTATTATAATTGCCTAAGTTCCTATGCATGAATCTACATGTAAAGCTCCTCCTGAAGTGGTGCGTGCCCCTTCTTTGGTAGGTCAAGCCTTTAATCCAACTAAGGCTCTTGCCTCTATGCCTGAAAAAATTAAGAAGGATGATATCGTGCCTCAAATGCACAAGTCAGTGGGCCTTCCATTCAAAATTTTGGAGCAAATTAAGAATACAAAAATAGATGTTACAATGTGGGATGCACTGACCATTTCATCTCAGTGTGACTTACTACATGAAGATTTGGCCCAAATTTCATGTGCTGAACTAGCTCTCCAGAAGCCACACGCTTCTGTCAATATATTCCAAGATGAGAAGCAAGTAAGGTTGTCAAAACCCCACCCTTCTATATGTCCTTAATCATAGGAAAACATCTTGTCCATAACTATATAATTAACTCAGGTGCTAGTACTTCTGTCATGCCTAAGAAGATTGTTGATGTCTTAGGTCTTAAGTATAGCCCCTTAGAAAAAGGAGTCCTACAACTTGATGGTTCAACTGTCACTACCCTAGTAATTATCAAGGATCTTGAGTTATCCCTCCATGCATGTCCAAGTTTGACAATAACTCAAGATGTGCCAATCATTGATCTACCCCCTTTGTTTTCCCTGTGTCTGTCAAGGGACTTTACTACTAAAGTGGGTAGTTACTTTTCTTCTGATTGGACCCATATGTTACTCAAGAAAAGGTACTGTAACAAATTTACAATATAGGTTGAGCCAATATTTTACCATCATGTAGAGTCATATGTCCCATCCCCTCTCCAAGCCAACTGTTTAATTGAAGAATAAAAAGTTTAAGTTTATGAAGAGAAACCTCTCATGCCTCCTATCCTAGACTTAATATTGGATGAATGGGTGGAGAGACACCATAAATTTGATCTGTATATTGAGGAGCTGGAAGCTTATGAAACCAGGATTGGTTCTACTATATCTTTAAAGAAGAAGCTTTGTTTTTGTATGCACTCAAGAAAATTCATGACAACCGTGGTTTGTGGAAGTTATAATTTGATGGATCTAGAAGTAGAAAGGACACAGGAGAAGTAATTGTTCTCATTTATCCCAAGGATTATAAATTCTTCCTCACGCACATGTTACAGTTCACATGTTCCAAAAATGTGGCAGATTATGAGGTGTTGGTGTATGGTCTGCTTATAGCTGCAAAGAAGAAAATCAAGGCAATACAGATCTTTGGGGACAAAAAACTGGTTATCAATCAAGTCACCAAAAAATGCATGGAAAAGAATAAGCTTATCAAATCTTATAGAAACAGATTCTAGGATCTCCTTGATAGATTTGACACTCTAAATATATAGGTGGTGCCACACAAGATGAACAAGGAAGCTAGTCAAATGGTTGGGTTGGATTCACAATTCTCCCCTACTAAGGACTTTGTCAAAGGAAACACTCAACATATCAATATGGTTACTAGACCATTCATTCCAAACAAAAAAAACATATGAAATGTGTTAGAAAGTGATGTGCAGATCATCAAGTTCATACAAAATGAAGTTGAGTTCTCATCAAACACGTAAGCTGATTTGTATGATAGTTATGGTGACCAAGTGATACAGCTAAAGAAAAACAAGTTACCTAAAGGTCTATCACCTTATAAAAAAAATTTAGCCCTGATGATGAGTTCAAGGGTGAAGAAAATTTTATGCATGTCATGTAGGAAAACTACTCCCTAATCACTATTCCATGTGGAAAAAAGTTTATTCTTAGTAAATCTTGTGCACATGATGAAAATTAGGCCTTCATAGCTCTCTGTCAAAAATACAATGATAAATTCTCGTGGGAGTATGAAAACCTCAAAGGTTTTGACCTAAGTGTTTCTCAACACTCTATTGACCTCAATTCTAGAATCAAGACAATTAGACAAAAGCATCAGCCATTCCATCCAAAGATAAAGCCTCTCATGAGAAAGGAGTTATCAGAGTCCATTGAGGCTAAGATAATATTTCCGATCAAATATTCTACTTGGGTCGTGAATCTTGTTTCGATACCCAAAAGGAACAATGAAATATGACTTTGTGTTGATTTCAGATATTTGAATAAGGCATCATTGAAGGATCATTATCCTTTACCTTCTATGGATCATATTTTGTAGACTATGGCTAGTGCAAAAGGATTCTCACTACTATATGGGTATTCTAGCTTCTATCAGATCATGGTCAAGGAAAATGATTAATTCAAACTAGTGTTTACAACGAAGTGGGGAACATATGCATATCAAAATATGTCCTTCAGTTTGTCAAATGTAGGTGAAATGTTTCACTGCACCATGGATATTGTCTTCAAAGGATATATCAATTACTTCATCTTGATCTACCTTGATGACATCAAAGTCTTCTCAAAGAAACGTGCGGATCACATGGAAAATCTAGAGAAAGTATATGAGTGATGCAGAAAGTTTGGGGTGTATCTTAACCCCAAGAAATGTAATTTTGTAGTGGCATATAGTAAGCTTCTAGTCTATGTGGTCTCAAAGGATGACATCAAAATTGATCCTGAGTGTGTTTCTGCCATCCTGGCCCTTTCTTTTCCAACACACAAGAAATCCTTAAAGTATTTCCTTGGAAAAATCAACTTTGTTAGGTGATTTATTACTAACTTTGAAGGACTGGTAAGGCCCATCACCCTCATGCTCAAGAAAGACATATCTTTCAAATGGACAAAAAAATGGAAAGAAATATTCAACAAAATCAAGCAATAAATTACATGCGTACTAATTCTCATCAACATGGATTATTCAAAGTATTTCGTCCTTTATGCTTATGGCGCTAATTTAAGTGTTGTTTTTGTCCTGAAAAATGAAAATGAACAAGGACTGGAGAAGCCAATGGCTTTCTTCAGTTAGACACTAAAATAATATGAATTAAGATATAGTCACATGGAGAATTAGGTCTACACCATCATGTATGTGCTTAAGAAGTTCAAAATTATTCTCTCTAAAAACCACATTAAAGTGTTAGTTTTTCATGCAAGTGTTGAAGACTTCATCATGTGAACAGAAATAAAAGAGAAGAGAGTGCGATGGGTGACTAAAATTATGGAGTATGATGTAACTATTAAAGCCAAAAAACTAGTAAGAGGTAGCATGATCTGTAAGTAGCTTGTTGAGGATGTAAAAAATGAACCTGAGACTTCATTTGTTTTAGATGAAGGCCTCTTGTGTGTATAAATTGAAGAAAATGAAGCCCCTCCCACTCACGATTGGATGAATGAAATGATCACATTACTTTTCGAGGGTGCATACCCTCCTAGTTTGAAAAAAGCAAAGAGAAGACATATGAGGTATCAATCTATCCCATATGTGTTTATTTATGGTCTTCTCTTTAAGAAGAATCTTGATGGCATGCTTCTGAGGTGTATCGACAACATGTGGAATCAAAAATTGTTAGCAGAATTTCGTGATGGATTCTCTGGTGGACACTTCTATACCAAATCTACAAGAATGAAGATCATGATGGAAGGAATCTTTTTTCCTACCATGCTTGCAAAAGATCACAAGTGGGTCACAAAATGTAGAGAATGCACTTTCTTTGTAGGTAAGAAACAATTGGTAGTGACTCCCCTTCAACCAATCCAAGCAAATCATCCTTTTACACAATGGGGTCTTGAATTCATAGGCATGAGCAATCCTCCTTCAAGAGGTAGCCATAAATGGGTGCTAACAGATATGAACTACTTCACAAGATGGACAGAAGCTATCGCACTCAAGGAATAAACTGAGTCAGTCATCTTGGAGTTTCTCGAGGGCATCGTCACAAAGTTTGGTGTTCCTCAAACCATTATCTATTATAATGGAAAATCCTTCCTGGGTACAGAATTACTGATTGGGTGCAAAGTCTTGGAATATATTTGAATACTTCTTCCAACTATTACCCTCATGGAAAAGGTATAGAAAAATCAACAAACAAGAACCTGATCAGGATCATGAAGTGTACAATGAATATCCACCAAAAAATGTGGAATATAAAGGTCTCGTGTGTGCTCTGGGAAAATAGGATCAGAACCAACAAGGCAATAGGTATATCACCTTATAAGATGGTTTATGGTAAGGAATCTAAACTCCCATTGTATATTGAATTTCCTTCATTAGATTTTTCTAAGCAGTTATAAATAGAGGGCATGGACGAATGAGAAATCAGAATGGTAGAGCTAGTTAAAATTGGAGAATCAAGGAACTCTTCCATAATCAAGCTAGAACAACATCAGTAAGCAAAAAATAAGTAGTTTCAAAGAAAGGATAAACCTCAAGATTTCAAATTTGGGGACTTGGTCTTGAAATGGGATGCTGACAGAGCTAAACTAGGACTCCATTCAAATTTGGATGCAGTTTGGAGTGGCCCATATATCATTAGTTCATGTAGGGAGGAAAAATATTTCAAGTTGTCTCATCTTGATGGAGGAACGTTGAAAATCCCATTCAATGGGATATATCTCAAGCCCTTCCATTGAATTGTTGCATCGTTTTTGTATATATTCAAGTAGCTTTCAATTCCTCCAAGTGCACTACAAGCACATTGTTTGTTTGTACATAGTTCTTTATCCTTATGTGATTCTTATGCTCACTCTTCTTTAACTTCTAGGATGTATTTATGTATCCTATGCACATACCTTGCACTTGCTTCAAAATCAGCTAAGTATATGGTCCTTTCACACACCCCACACATTACTTTGTAATAGTTGTGCCTTGACCATAGGTTTCTTCATAGGGCATTTCTCCCATTTCTCTTGTACACAACCCTTGTGTGCGCCCTTCATTTATTTTCCACCCATATGTCATTCTTCCATCCCCATTCCTTAGTACCTTATTCTGTGCCACATCATCTTCTTATAAGATTGAGTATGTTAAATGTAACCAACCACAACGTGTCGAATGGGCACCAAATCTTTGCAACAAACTGATGTATGACACATGGCAGAAAGAAAAAATAGTTTGCCGACCTTCAAGCTAATCTATACATACCACATGTCTTAAGTACGTAGAAAACTCTAACAATCTTCTCATAAACATATCTTTTGCTATAGATTTCTGATCGGCACGCACCTAGTCTCAATCGATAGTTACTGACGTATCCTATAATGTTTGATATTAAAATTCATTTTTTTGGTAGATCTGGTAGGTGAGAAATGGGAAAACATATTTCTGGGTATTGATGAGTAGATTTGATTGCTCTAACCACTCGATTTGACATGAATTACACCTCCTTCCTTCTCCTACATGTGAAAAATACTTCGGGAGGCTCAATAAAAAAAAATTAGGTGGATTTACAGGAATTGAATGCTTGTTGTTGGTGGTTGTATTTCAAATTTAGGTTTTCGCACCTTCGCCTCTTCTTCTTCCATCGATTCATATCTAAATGTAATAGCTAGGATCATTTTTAATGTTGGACATTTGGATCCTCAAACTCTTTTCTAAGGACTTCATATATTTGTATTTTGAGTTTCAGACCTCTACATCTATCTCTTTCATGTGGATATTAGCCTCTCTCGCCATTGTAATAGTTTGTGCATTTATGGAAGTAATGGAAGCATTGTTTTGTGGCTATTCTCTTTCCTAACGTGTTTGCATTCCTTATTTTTTCCTTCCTTTTACATTGTGTGTTTGTTGTGTCACCTCGCGTCCTTTACAAATCCATTTTCTAGTTGTGTTTCATGGAACTAATTCTATAAATGCATGTTGGTTTTTGCTAAGCATCCCTAGGCTTCCATCATGCTTTCTATTTCATTTTCTCTCATAAGAGATAATGTCCATCCCTTTTTTTCTGGTGCTATCACCTCCCTTAGCATAAATTTCCATCTTGTTATCCTTCTATCCCCGGTCCCTTGGCATTTTATCTTAGTTTTCGTTACCAACATTAGGAGTAATAGTAGGATTAGAAATAGCTAGAGGAACCAACCTTATATAAAGATCTATCTCAAGTGCGCAAGGTCCCACAACTTGGAGATGGTTGCATTTTTGTCTCAAACAACTCAGTTCTTCTAGATCTGAGATGCTTGTACATGTTTGAATGATTAACAGTTCTTAGTTCTTGTTTTTCTACTCCCATTGAGGATTACTCTTCTCCATCCTCTTCCCTCCCATCCCACCTCTAATTCTCTTCCCTTTTCCCTCCCAAAACTCCTTCTCCTTCATAAGAAGATTCTAAAACTTCCCATCCACCATAAACAATATAAAAACTAGTTGAATATCCCAACAAAGAAGAATTCATACAAAATCTAAAGGATGGGGCTTTAAATTTTGATCTTGATGGCATGCCATTGCTGGTTAAATCTTTAATTAATCCATGGAATGAAGTAAAGGATACCTAGATATTATATCAAATCTGCACAACACTAGATGAATTCGTGGGTTTAAGAAATTTGCGGAATGAAGATGACTCTGCCAAATAACAAGCACACGAGGATGAACAAAATTATCTTTGGTCTGAATTTAGTGTGCATGATAGCATTGCATTCATGGAGGTTGTTGATTCATCCCACCTTAAAGAGTCAGAAGTGGAGAAATTCATGGATCAAATTGATGAGTGTCTTGTAGAACTTGATCACGAAGAGGATGATTTTCTATCAGACCTGGAAAATTACATTGGTGAAGAGGAACCCATTGATCTCACAACTTTTATAGCCCCACCATTTGTATCTCAACACAATGAACCTATTTCTACAATAATTTCTCATCAACCTTCCATGGAGGTGGAAAATAAGGATGATGACATCTCAGTCATCATTAAGGAGACAAAATATTTTCAAGAGTTGTTTGTAGAATAAACACAACAACTAGATCAATTTGCAAAATCTATTCTTCCACAAAGTTTACAGGATGTCCCCATTCATAGGGATGAGCTTCAAAGAGATGGGTAGATCATGAGATTAAGTTCACGGTTTCCCAAGAATGCATGACCAATCAGATATTTGGCTATCTTGGAGCTAAAAATAGAGCCACCACCAGTCATGCTTAATTCATTGCATGAGGATGATCATCAAGGTATTAAAGGTCAGCTATAATACCTCCAACCAGATGTAGAAGAACATGAGGAGGTATATGTTATTTTTATAGTTGATACTTTGATGAAAGAGGAAGTGTGGATCTTGTTTGCACTTCCGCCATATGATTTTATTGCCAAATTAATTGCATGACCGCACTTTGTAAAAAAAGGGAAGCTACTCTTCCCTTCCTATTGAAGTATTTATTTAGCTTCTCTTTTCTCTAGTTAGAGTAGAGTAGGAGTAATTTTATCTTCAACAGAACAAGTGCATTATATACACTCTGCATGTTCTAATTGGGGCATGTATGTTTTCCCTTTTGTATATAGTTTTTGCGGGTTCGTGGTGTAATCATATTTTGGGGCATCTTTCAAAGTGTATTCAATCAGCCCCAACAGATGATTTTCAGAGGTCAAGTCTAGTAGTGCTTTAGGCGGACTCAAGGGTTAGGTTTCAAAGTATTCAGATCAGATTTTATATTATCGAGCTGACTCCATAACCCTTGAAATTCACCAAAAATGTTGTCTATTGTTACACCCCTTGAAAAAATAGAATAACTTAGATTACCACAGACTTGGAACAAATGCCGTGAAGAGTTGGAGCAAGCCATAGAAGTTAAACAAGAGCCATAGGTAAAGAAACAAAGGCCACCAAATCATTTCAGCATGTCACAGATGAAAATCAAAAGCCCCAACTAAGGAGATAAACCCACTACATAAATGCATGCCGCAAAGTGAAGATAAAAAATTGTGAAAACTTACAAAGCTACAAATAAAGGAAAAGGAAAAATCCTCAAGATGAAGGAAAATAATTCCACAGAGGTTGAAACAAAGCTGCGCGACATTGAGATCTACGGGATATATGCGAAAGGAAGGTAAAAACCACACAAGATTGAAAGGAGGAAGCCACTTGCTGAAGGAGAACAATAGTTATATGTGGATTTCTATATGAGCACAAATCTTATTTGATTATTGTAAATCTCATATTATTTAAAGGAATCTTAGCCTTCTGCATGTGAAACAAATCATATTTCATGGATTAAATAATGATAGGTGGTGAAAATGAAGTAAAATGCCTCCAACACGTAATGGGGTTGTTTCAGGTGACAAAACCACCAATATTAAATGTGCTATGGGCACTTAGTTGAAAAAGTAATGTAACAGTGGATGAAAAAAGTGACGCCCTATTCCCTATAAGAAATTAATGAAGGTGGTTGAGATTGGTTGAAGGAATTTGAATTTTCCTCTAATTTATTCTATCTTTATCTTCCACGATTTTCTTTATATTGTGGAGCAATGATCATTCTTAATGTTGGATACTTTGGGAATGTAAAGGCATTATTCTATGTTACACAAGTGTTCTAAGGGTTACATGCATTGGACTCAAGTTCTGAAAATGTATTTGCATCTTATCCCTACTTTATAATGTTCTGTACATGATCTCTAGGAAATAAAGTCTTAGTTTTGTGGCTTGTTATACCTTAGCTATGATTTTTTTTGCACTCTCTTACTTCTCATTATTTTACAAGTATGATGTATGTTCTGTTTCAGAACTCTGTGTCTATTGTGCATCACTAAAGTGGATCTTGAGACGCGATCTTAATATTTGGTCCTCATTTCAATCCTGTTCATCATTTTTCACCTCTATTTTAACTCTTACTGAAGTCTTCATCACCTTGTTTTATGATGTTATCACCTCTGTAGATTAGGATTTCTATTTTATGCATCTCCTTCTCACACTGGTCCCTTGGAAAGTTAGATTTCCGCTAGATAGTTCCATTTCAATTTCTAGGAGTATGTGTAGTAGTTTAAGTAGAGGAAGTTGGTCTTCTCCAGAGGTTGGTCCGAGTTCGAGTCCCACAACTTGGGGACAACCTCATGTTGACTAAAATTTTAGGTTGTTTATGATCTAAATGTGGGTACAATTTTGAGCTCTAACATTTACATAAAATACTAATTATGATCACCTTGCTATTTCATTCATTTACAATCACTCTTCATAGTTAAATATGCAATGTTTTCTTTACCTCTTTCTAGTCTCTCTTCTCATTCGACTTATCAAAATTTCTTCTTTTATTTGCACATCAATTATTCATATGATAATGTTGTATCCTTAGGCACACAACCCTTTCTTTCACTCTCCATTAGATCATTATTTTTTTCCGCGTCTTCTTTCTTCCTTTCTGTAATGAATTTGTCTCGAGTTTCTCTTTTCTCTTCTCATCAGGAAATTTGCATTTTATTTCCTTTCATAGTTATCTTCTCAACTCTCCTACATTAACATCAGAGATTCAATAATATCTCTATGTCATTTCATTATTTGAAAGTGTCCTTGGATCGAATATGCTTTCTCTCTTCTCTATTCTTCGTATCTTCAATTCTTCATCTCTTCATCTTTTGAGATTATTCTTGTTGATTCCATCAATCTACAATGCATCTGATCAATGTTTATTCTCTACATTCATACATGAATTACTTCTTCAGCATCTCTCTTCCTCTTTAGATCCTTCAACTTGAGTACATAATTTTTCCCATTTCCTCTTCTCTTGTGTCACTTCATCAGTTATGGTGCATCATTTTCCCACTCAAGGAACCCACAAGTACATCCAATTTTCTCTATATAAACAATCGACCCAATCTGCCACTTCAT
Organism: Taxus chinensis; assembly: GCA_019776745.2. Lineage (NCBI taxonomy): Eukaryota > Viridiplantae > Streptophyta > Pinopsida > Cupressales > Taxaceae > Taxus > Taxus chinensis. Next base: position 293,449,140 of record CM034148.1, on the reverse strand, counting down.
CTTGCATGTTGTGTAATCTCTCCTACTTTGTTGCTTGAGAATCTGGACTATAAAATGCATGTCGCTCACTCCTGATTTTTCTCCTTCTATATTTGGCTTGATTACATCTTATATGCATCTACAAGAAATTATTTATGAGACGAATCCTAAAAATATTTTTCTTGTATTTTTAGGATTTCATCAAAAATAAGCAAGATCCTTTCTTATCCAATATTTTATTTGCACCTTGGAATCAAGAATCTTCATGGAGAGTGTAACTGCATAACTCTAAAGTGAACATGCATTAAATTCTAGTATCTAGAATAGTGGACTTCATCATTTTTTGTGGAGTTACTGTTGTACACATAACCACCATATTCTCTCAATAAAATCATCATTGATTTTGGATATTGAATCTCATTTCTTCCATTTTAAAATCTATTTGATTTTCCTTGATCCATCTCCAATTCATATTTTCTCGATCTGGCTTCCCTTGGATTTTTGACCTTTTCCTTTATATCGCAACACTATTCTTTATTCTACGGGATTTCCTCCTTTCTCGATACATTTTTAGTTATTTGTGGTTCTTATATGATTCTTATAGACTTTTCAATGTCTTATGGCTATAATCCTTGTCCTTCGCCTTTCTGCATCTTGTTCCTTGTACATGACTCTTTCTTCTTATCTGTGTTTCCTTCTTGTAATTTGGTTTCAAATCCATGAATCCATCCTTTTATCTGTGGATTTTTTATTTCTGTGGCTTTCTTCCTTAGCAACTGTTCTTGTTCTGTGCATCTTTTCTAGTTTTTGGCAGCTTTTCTGCTTGTCCGCAACATTACTCTTGAATTCATTTCTTCAAAAGATTCTCCTTAAAACTTTCTAGTTCTTACGGATTTTCCTTCAAATTGTTATTTATTTTATATCTCTTCCTTCACATTCATGGCCTTACCTTTCTCTTATATGACTTATCCTTTTGCTCCTTTTTCTTCAGCGGTTTCATTCTTTTTCACATGAAGCTTGTTAATCTTCTGCAGCTTCACTTTTTACTCTTAGATCTTGTTCCTTGAATCCTTGCATTTTGATGACATCATTCTTTTACCCACAGTACTCAATTACCTTCTATGGTTTCTTACAGAGCTTCGTGGATTTTTTTAGACTTTGGAGGATACTTCAAGACTTTTATGACCATATATTGACTTTAATGGATATCTCCTTCACTCTGCGGCTTGCCTAAAAATTGACTAAGTCTCTTAGAACTTATCCTTGATCATCCTGAAGCCTTTTTTACATCTATCTAAACTTTAATGTTCTTATTTTACTTCTAAACACCTAGTTCACTTTCCTGAGGATATTGCATACTACATATATTTCTTGAGCTGATTTCTGACTTTGATGTTTTCTATTTGAGCTGACAGTACTAATCAACCTTCATCTTCATTTCATTCTCACTTTACCAATTAACCCTTTTTCCATCAATGCCACTTGTTCCATATTTAATAGTTTTTAAATCAATGAAATCACATACCATAATGAAAAAGGTGCAACAATATCCCCCTTTGTCATTGATGGAAATACACCTAGAAACACATAACCTTTTATGCAAAATACACAGGCCATCATGGTTTCTGTTCTCCCCCTTTGACATATGATTAGTTGGTTTCTTACTTTAGTTTCTATCCCCATTTGATAACAATGAAAAAGGACCAACTATGCCATGTAAGGTTGAATATAATAGTAAGTTAGATTCATCACATTCTTACCGTAAGAGGTTGTCCTTGGGCTCATGCTTTTGATGCACTTGATCTGGTATGTCTGTGGCAATGATCCTCCTGTGCTAATGATACCAATTGTAGTAGTGTGATATTAAACTAGCTCCCCATCACCTAGATATTATTTGGTGCTATTTTGGAGATTATATTTCACAAGAATGTTCCCCTTAGGACCGTGTTCCATATTTCCTATCTCTCATTAACAAAAAATAGATCCACTTAATCACTAGTAAATCCCCCTTATATGATGATGCATTTTTCATTGTTAAAACACTCTTTCTGCTGCATGTTGTGCTTCATTCCATTTTCTTTGAACTAACACTAAGATCTTTTTGTCCATATGCTCTTATTGTGGCTGTATTTCATCTTGTATTTTGTAAATTTTTGTCTCAAACACTTTACTCATAGTATGAATCCCCTCTTCTAATTTCTTGATCTCTAGCTTCCTGACACTTATCAAGTACTTAATGTCCTTTTACCACTTGTGGAGAGCATTAATCTGCTTAGTATTGTAACCTATCATCTTTCTACAATATCATCAATAGATAGTCACCAAATCACCTTGAATCTGCTCAAAAACAAATTCCTGAGCATGCGGTGTGCATAGTTTGGAGATACCAATTGTTATGAGATACCTACTGTTATATCAATTGTTATGCAACGGTACTCATTGGAAGATATATTCACCATCAAATCATCTAATAATTTTTAACAAAATATTTGAGAGCTTAATCTATCCATTTGGAATTCAAGAATAAAGACACCATAATCCATTCTTGTAGTCTATAATCACTTGCTAATTACTGGTTACTCATATAGATCCTATCACCTTTCCTCACACATGTGGACTATGAAATTATTGCATTAATTGAGTTATATCAGTATTCTGTGTGACAGAGACAATTCTTGAATATGAACTTATATAATGAACACACCCATGTAGTTCACACATTTTATATTTGAGGGATCATGACAATAGATTTGATGCAAGACACTTATGATTGGAATTTTTAGGCATCAAGATTCACATGTGACCAAAACACACTAAAGCTAGATTTTGAAACTTAAATAAACCCTTCTTTCAACACTCAAAGCATGGGGATTTTATACATGACTCATTTTCCACCATGGATATGTGTTACTAATAACAACAAACCAATTGATGACTCAAATATGACATAAACACTTGCATTCATACAAACACAAAGAATATCAAACCTGCTTTGATTCAGTTTTTACCACACAACCATCTTCATCATTGATTCAAGATTTCTCTCATGGAACAACTTCTCACTTGACTTATACCGATGACAAGGTTAAGGAAACACATAGATGAATAGGAAATAATTCAAAATTTTCTTTTCTTATGTGGGCTCAGGGGAATATACAAGTACTTCAATATGCACAACCCTATATAATATGAAGCAAATCATAGGCGAAATACCTTGACATATTGCTCAATTAAACTGGGAACTTTTCCACCAACCATACTTTTTGTCATTCTTTTCCAATCTTTCCATGATGGAATTTTTACCATGCTTTCTCTAGATTTGGTATACCTTCTACAATCTTACAGAAGGTATATCATGAATTCTTAAGTTCTGTCAAAACAATAGATACTCATCATAGCAACATGATGAATTAGTTTCATCTTTCCTTGTTCTAGTTCTTTTATCATTCTTGTTGACTGCATTTCTTAGCATGACTATCATGTCCCTTGACCTCTATTTTTCAACTTGTATGAAATTGAGACACATATACCATATTTCCTCTATCACCGCTTGAGAAATAAATTCTTCATTACTTTCACTCAATTTATCTTCCTTCTTCTTACCTTTTTCATCATCCGTTACTTCATGGTCTGTGTTGGATTTATGATTTTCAACCTCATCCACCCATGATAATTTCTTGTCCTTATTTTCTTCTTTTATTTCTGGTTTTACATCTTTGATCCTATATACCCATCTCATCTTCTTCTCTTCAGGGGCTATTTGAGTCTTGGCAGTTTTTGTACGATTCTTAGGAATCATTTTCATGGTAGAAGCTTTCTTCTCTTGCCATATGAAGGTATAAAGTTTACTGATGTGTTTATGTTGTTAATTTTGGCAACAATGATTTGAATAATTCCCAAATTCATTACATGATTTATCCTTTTATCTTAATGTGAGGGGCCATTGTGAAACAGTCGTAAGTATTTTTCTAAGTAGTACCTGGAAATATTTACTCTTTCATGAAAATTGAAACACATCATATTCTTCTGAGACTCATTTTTTTTATCCCTCCATGGATGTTCTTTTTCTATCTTGATCATTTTACACTCCCTGGACTTTTTACCGAAACCATATCATCAATAACAATATCTACTAAATTTTCTTTCATACCTAGATGCGTTGGCATTTTTGATTGACTTGAATCATCCATTACTGCTCACCTTGGTCTGATTCTTATATGGTCACATACTGGAACTAGCCTTTTCATTCCCCTTATTTTCTGAGGATGTTTTTCTTGATTCAACTTTCAATTCCCTTTTCCTTTCTTGCTCTAAATATTTTCTAAGAGTCTCATTTTATATTATGTTGTTTTGCATTTGTTTCATTTATGTCTTCAAATTCTTTAGTTCAACTTTAAGATTCTGGTAGGTATCTTCTTTATCATTTTTGATCTTCACATTTTATTTCTTTCCCTAGTCTAGATATTTATCAAATATTTTCATGGCACAGTTGAGTTTTTCATATTCTTCAATTTTGTCCTTGAGAGCTTTAGAAATAAGATTGAATTGTTCCTCAAGTTCCTCAATCTTTTCTTCATGTTCTTTCTCCATTTGGATCGCCACCACTTCATGATGTCTAATTTTATCTCCTTGTTCCATCAAAAATGTTTTCAGAGTGGTGATTTCTTCATATTTGAGTTTGAGAGAGTTCAATAATTTATCTGATTGAGAATCATCTTTTGCACATTCTTGAGCATCATCTTGTTATTAATTACTCAACTTCTTTTCAAGGAGAGTAATGTGCTTTTCATAGGCACTGATGTAGGATTTCAATTTCTTATTTTTCTTCCTTGATTTATCTAATTTGTCTAGAGCACATTCTAACTTAGATTCTAGATTAACCTCAACTTCTTCATCATATGAATCATTTCTGGAGCTCCTGTAACTTTCCATTTCCATCATCAAACTTTATTTGCGAGCTTCATCTTGATACTCTCTGTAAGTATATTTTATCATGCTTATATTTCTCTAGGATCAACTCCAAGTTGTTAAGCTTTACATAAGAGAACCACCACTATGATACCAATTTTTATTAAGGAATTTAGAGGGGGGCTAAATAAGTGATGATAAAACTTACAATCAATTTATTCTTTTCTGTATCTATTGTAGTTAACTATTATTGATTGTCACAAACATGCAAAATTAACGATGAGATTATCAAAATAAGAAACATACTCACACATTCACATGAGGAGACTAGATATAATGTGGGAAACCATTTTGGGACAAAAACCCACTGAAATTGTTGTTTATATTATTCGCAGGAAGGAATTACAAGAATATTACACATCCTACAAGATTTTTTTAGTTAGGCTTCAACCCCAAAAGAAGCACCAACACCTTACACCTTTGTTGATATTACACATGAAAAATAACTCAAGTGAATATAAAAAATCACAGGAGATTTTTTATTGAGGCACACACCCCACAAGGAGCACCAAACCCTAATTTAATCAACTACAACTTAGACTTATTGTTTAATTTTTTTTGATCATTTAGTTTATGTGTTAGATACACAATTGATTATGGTCACCTTGATATTTTATTCATTTACAACCACACTTCAGAGTTAGATATACAATGTTTTCTTTACCTCTTTCTAGTCTCTCTTCTCATTCAACTTATCAGACTTTCTGCTTTTCTCTGCACATCAGTTCTTCATATGATAATGTTTTCTACTTATGTACAAAAACCTTTTCTTTCTCTATGCATTAGATCGTTATTATTCTATTGTATCTTCTTTCTTCCTCTCTGTATAGACTTTTTTCTCAGTTTCTCTTTTCTCTTCTCATCAAGAAATTCACATCTTCTTTCCTTTCACAATTCTCTGCTCGACTCTCCTACATCAACATCAGATATTCAATAAAATATCCATGTCATTTATTTATTTTAAAGGATCCTAGGCTCGAATACTCATTCTCTCTTCTCTATTATTCAGATATTCAATTCTTCATGTCTTCAACTGATGAGTTTTTCTTATTGATTCCATCAATCTGTAATGCATTTGATCAATTAGCAGACTCTACATTCATACCTATATTACTTCTTCGACCTCTCTCTCCATCTTTATATCCTTCAGATTTAGTGCATCATTTTTCCCTTGGGCCTCTTCTCTCATGTTTCTCCTTTAGTTCTGGTGCATCATTTTCCCACTCGAGAAACCCAAAAATGTGTCAATTTTTCTCTATATAAACAATAGACCCAATCTACCACTTCGTCTTGTGTGTTGTGCAATCTCTCATGCTCTATATCATGAGAATATGGACTATTAAATGCATTTCTCTCACTCTATTTTTTTCTCCTTATATATTCAGCTTGATTATACCTTCTTCTATGCATCTCCTGAAAATTATTTATAAGCCGACTCCTAAAAATAGATATCTTGTATTTTTAGGATTTCCTTATGATCAAGAATAAATGAGCTCCTTTCTTCTCCAATATTTAATTTGAGCCTTGGAATCAGGAATCTTCATAAAGAGTGTAACTAAATTAATCTGAAGTCAACATCCATTAAATTATGACAGTTGGAATAGTGGACTTCATTGTTATTTGTGGAGTTCTTGTTGTACATGGAGCCACAATGTTCTTTCAATCGAATCATCATCAATTTTTGACACTGATTCTCACTTATTCCATTTTAAACTCTATCTAATTATCCTTGATCCATCTCTAGTTCATATTTGCTCAATCTATGGCTTCCCTTGGATTTTTTGACCTTTTCCATTTTCTCCTTTTTCTTCAACGGTTTCATTCCTTTATGCATGATGCTTGTTAATATTCCATAGCTTTACTTTTTACGCTTAGATCTTGTTCTTTGAATCCTTGCATTTTGATGACATCATTATTTTACCCACGGTACTCAATTACATTCTATGGTTTCTTCTAGAGCTCCGTGGATTTTTTGAGACTTTGGAGGCTACTTCAAGACTTTTACAACCATCTATTGACTTTAATGGATATCTCCTTCACTCCATGACTTGCCTAAAAACTGACTAAGTCTCTTAGAATTTATCCTTGATCATCCTGAAGCCTTTTTTACATCTATCTGACCTTTAATGTTCTTATTTTACTTCTAAACGCCTAGTTCACTTTCTTGAGGATATTGCATACTACATATATTTCCTGAGCTGATTTTTGACTCTAATGTTTTCTATTTGAGGTGACAGTACTAATCAACCTTCATCTTCATTTCATTCTCACTTTACCAATTAACCCTTTTTTCCATCAATGCCACTTGTTCTATATTTTATAGTTTTTACATCAATTAAAACACATACCATAATGAACAAGGTTCAACAATATCCCCCTTTGTCATTGATGGAAATACACCTAGAAACACATAACCTTTGATGCAAAAAACACAAGAAATCATGGTTTCTGTTCTCCCCCTTTGACATATGATTAGTTGGTTTCTTACTTTAGTTTCTATCCCCATTTTATAACAATGAAAAAGGACCAACTATGCCATTTAAGGCTGAATATAATGGTAAGTTAGATTCATCACGTTCTTACCTTAAGAGGTTGTCCTTGGGCTCATGCTTTTGATCAACTTGATCTGGTATGTCTATGCCAATGATCCTTTTGTGCTAATGATACCAATTGTAATAGTGTGATATTAAACTAGCTCCCCATCACCTGAATATTATTTGGTGCTGTTTTGGAGCTTATATTTCATGAGAATGTTCCCCTTAGGAATGTGTTCCATATTTTCTATCTCTCATTAACAAAAAATAGATCCACTTAATCACTAGTAAATCTCCCTTATATGATGATGCATTTTTCATTGTTAAAACACTCTTTCTGCAGATGTTGTGCTTCACTCCATTTTATTTGAACTAAAACTAAGCTATTTTTGTCCATATGCTCTAATTGTGGCTGTATTTCATCTTGTATGTTGTAGATTTTCGTCTCAAACACTTTACTCATAGTATGAATCCCATATTCTAATTTCCTGATCTCCGGCTTCCTGACACTTATCATGTACGTAATGTCATTTTACCACTTGCGGCGTGCATTAATGTAGTTAGTATTGTAACCTATCCTATTTCTACAATATCATCAATAGATAGTCACCAAATCACCTTGAATCTGCTCAGAAACAAATTCCTGAGCATGCGGTGTGCATAGTTTGGAGATACCAATTGTTATGAGATACCTACTGTTATATCAATTGTTATGCAAGGGTACTCATCGGAAGATATATTCACCATCAAATAATCTAATACTTTTTAACAAAATATTTGAGAGCTTAATCTATCTATTTGGAAGTAGAGAATAAAGACACCATATTCCATTCTTGTAGTCTATAATCACTTGCTAATTACTAGTTACTCATATAGATCCTATCACCTTTCCTCACACTTGTGGACTATGAAATTATTGTATTAATTGAGTCATATTAGTAGTCTGTGTGATAGAGACAATTCTTGAATACACACTTATATAATGAACACACCCATGTAGTTCACACATTTTATATTTGAGGGATCATGACAATAGATTTGATGCAAGACACTTATGATTGGAATTTTTAGGCATCAAGATTCACATGTGACCAAAACACACTAAAGCTAGATTTTGGAACTTGAATAAACTATTCTTTCAACATTCAAAGCATGGGGATTTTATACAAGACTCATTTTCCACCATGGATATGTGTTACTAATAACAACCAACCAATTAATAACTCAAATATGACATAAACACTCGCATTCATACAAACACAAAGAATATCAGATGTATTTTGATTCAATTTTTACCAAGCAACCATCTTTGTCATCGATTCAAGATTTCTCTCATGGAACCAATTCTCACTTGACTTATACCAATGACAAGGTTAAGGAGACACATAGATGAATAGGAAATAATTGAAAATTTTCTTTTCTTATGTGGGGTCAAGGGAATATAGAAGTACTTTAATATGCACAACCCTATATAACATAGAGTGAATCATAGGTGACATACCTTGACATATTGCTCAATTAAACTAGGAACTTTTCCACCAACCATAATTTTTGTCATTCTTTTCCAATCTTTCCATGATGGAATATTTACCATGCTTCCTCTATATTTGGTATACCTTCTAGAATATTAGAGAAGGTATATCATGAATTCTTAGGTTCTATCAAAACAATAGATACTCATCATAGCAACATGATGAATTAGTTTCATCTTTCCTTGTTCTAGTTCTTTTATCATTCTTGTTGACTGCATTTCTTGGTATGAATATCATGTCCCTTAACCTTTATTTTTCAACTTGTATGATAGTGAGACACAAATACTGTATTTCCTCTATCATCGCTTGAGAAATAAATTCTTCATTACTTTCACTCAATTTATCTTCCTTCTTCTTACCTTTTTCATCATCCGTTACTTCATGGTCTGTGTTGGATTTATGATTTTCAACCTCATCCACCCATGATAATTTCTTGTCCTTATTTTCTTCTTTTACTTCTATTTTTTCTTCTTTGATCCTATATACCCATCTCATCTTCTTCTCTTCAGGGGCTATTTGAGTCTTGACAGTTTTTGTACGATTCTTAGGAATCATTTTCATGGTAAAAGATTTCTTCTCTTGCCATCTGAAGGTATAAAGTTTACTGATGTGTTTATATTGTTAATTTTGACAACAATGATTTGACTAATTCCCAAATTCATTACATGATTTATCCTTTTATCTTAATGTGAGGGATCATTGCGAAACAGTCGTAAGTATTTTTCTAAGTAGTATCTAGCAATATCTACTTTTTCATGACAATTGAAACACATCATATTCTTTTGAGACTCATTGTTTTTATCCCTCCATGGATGTTCTTTTTCTATCTTGATCATTTTACACTCCCTAGACTTTTGACCAAAACCATATCATCAATAACAATATCTACTAAATTTTCTTTCATACCTAGATGCATTGGGATTTCTGATTGACTTGAATCATCCATTACTGCTCACCTTGGTCTGATTCTTATCTGGTCGCATACTGGAACTAGCCTTTTCATTCCCCTTATTTTCTGAGGATGTTTTTCTTGATTCAAATTTCAATTCCCTTTTCCTTTCTCGCTCTAAATACTTTCTAAGAGTGTCATTTTCTATGTTTCATTTATGTCTTCAAATTATTTATTTTAACTTCAAGATTTTGGTAGGTATCTTCTTTATCATTTCTGATCTTCACATTTTATTTCTTTTCCTGGTCTAGATATTTATCAAATATTTTCATGGCACAGTTGAGTTTTTCATATTCTTCAATTTTTTCCTTGAGAGCTTTAGAAATAAGATTGAATTGTTCCTCAAGTTCCTCAATATTTTCTTCATGTTCTTTCTCCATTTGGATCGCCATCGCTTCATGATGTCTAATTTTATCTCCTTACTCCATCACAAATGTTTTCAGAGTGGTGATTTCTTCGTCTTTGAGTTTGAGAGAGTTCAATAATTTATCTGATTGAGAATCATCTTTTGCACATTCTTGAGCATCATCTTGTTATTAATTACTCAACTTCTTTTCAAGGAGATTAATGTGCTTTTCATAGGCACTGATGTAGGATTTCAATTTCTTATTTTTCTTCCTTGATTTATCTAATTTGTCTAGAGAACATTCTAACTTAGATTCTAGATTAACCTCAAATTCTTCATCATATGAATCATTTCTGGAGTTGCTGTAACTTTCCATTTCCATCATCAAACTTTATTTGTGAGCTTCATCTTGATACTCTCTGTAAGTATATTTTTTCATGCTTATATTTCTCTAGGATCAACTCCAAGTTGTTAAGCTTTACATAAGAGAACCACCACTATGATACCAATTTTTATTAAGGAATTTAGAGGGGGGCTAAATAAGTGATGATAAAACTTACAATCAATTTATTCTTTTCTGTATCTGTTGTAGTTAACTATTATTGTTTGTCACAAACATGCAAATTAATGATGAGATTATCAAAATAAGAAACATACTCACACATTCACATGAGGAGACCAGATATAATGTGGGAAACCCTTTTGGGACAAAAACCCACTGAAATTGTTGTTTATATTATTCATAGGAAGGAATTACAAGAATATTACACATCCTACAAGATTTTTTAAGTGAGGCTCCAACCCCAAAAGGAGCACCAACACCTTACACCTTTGTTGATATTACAAATGAAAAATAAATCAAGTGAATATAAAAAATCACAAGAGATTTTTTATTGAGGCACACACCCCACAAGGAGCACCAAACCCTAATTTAATCAACTACAACTGATCATCTATAGGCACCGACCCACAAGGAGGCTATAACCCCTTGGATATGCTAAGCTACAAATTAGACTTATTGTTTAATTTTTTTGATCATTTAGTTTATGTGTTAGATACACAACTGATTATGGTCACCTTGATATTTTATTCATTTACAACCACACTTCACAGTTAGATATCCAATGTTTTCTTTACCTCTTTCTGGTCTCTTTTCTCATTCAACTTATCAGAATTTTTGCTTTTCTCTGCACATCAGTTCTTCATATGATAATGTTCTCTACTTATGTACACAAACCTTTTCTTTCTCTATGCATTAGATCATTATTATTCTACTGTATCTTCTTTCTTCCTCTCTACATAGGCTTTTTCCTCAGTTTCTCTTTTCTCTTCTCATCAAGAAATTCACATCTTCTTTCCTTTCACAATTCTCTGCTTGACTGTCCTACATCAACATCAGATAGTCAATAAAATATCCATGTCATTTATTTATTTTAAAGGATCTTATGCTCGAATACTCATTCTCTCTTCTCTATTATTCAGATATTCAATTCTTCATGTCTTCAACTCATGAGTTTTTCTTACTGATTCCATCAATCTGTAATGCATCTGATCAATTATCAGACTCTACATTCATACCTATATTACTTCTTCAACCTCTCTCTCCATCTTTATATCCTTCAGATTTAGTGCATCGTTTTTCCCTTGGGCCTCTTCTCTCATGTTTCTCCTTTAGTTCTGGTGCATCATTTTCCCACTCGAGAAACCCAAAAATGTGTCAATTTTTCTCTATATAAACAATAGACGCAATCTACCACTTCATCTTGCATGTTGTGCAATCTCTCATGCTCTATATCCTGAGAATATGGACTATTAAATGCATTCCGCTCACTCTATTTTTTTCTCCTTATATATTCAGCTTGATTATACCTTCTTCTATGCATCTACCAAAAATTATTTATGAGCCAACTCCTAAAAATAGATATCTTGTATTTTTAGGATTTCCTTATGATCAAGAATAAATGAGCTCCTTTCTTCTCCAATATTTAATTTGCACCTTGGAATAAAGAATCTTCATAAAGAGTGTAACAAAATTAATCTGAAGTCAACATCCATTAAATTATGACAGCTGGAATAGTGGACTTCATTGTTATTTGTGGAGTTCTTGTTGTACATGGAGCCATAATTTTCTTTCAATTGAATCATCATAAATTTTTGACACTGACTCTCACTTATTCCATTTTAAACTCTATCTGATTGTCCTTGATCCATCTCTAGTTCATATTTTCTCAATCTATGGCTTCCCTTGGCTTTTGTGACCTTTTCCTTTGTATTGCGACAATATTTTTTGTTATGCGTATTTTCTCGTTGAAAGTAGAAAACAAGGGTGAAATCCTGATACTTTTATTAATAATTAATCAAATTGACCTTACAGTGAATGTGTTGTAATTATTATAGGAATTGAACAACCATGTGTAGAAAAATGAGATGGTGGAACAATGCAATAAAAAACATACCCGTGCACATATAATTACAAATATATGGTTTGAACCATATAACAACTCAAATAATGACAAAAGACATGCTACAGGAATACTATTCCAAAATATAATTAAAATATGGTTTATAAATACTTACCACAATTTTAAATATTTTATTACCTATGCTAAATTAACCTAGGTAAAATATGTTTACCCTAACATTCCCCCCCTTAATTTTAAATTTCCACAAAGGATGAAGACAATATTTCTTTGAACAAATCAAATTCATCACATGTAAGTGACTTTGTGAAGATATCTGCTTGTTGTTCAGCTGTTGGAAAAAATTGAAAAATGTATATTGTGTTTCAAGACATGCTTGTGTATGAAATGTACCTGTACCTCAATGTGCTTTGTTGTTTCATGAAAAACTGGATTGCGAACAAGTTTGAGAACACCTTCATTGTCTACATACATGGTGGTAGGTTTTTCCTATGGTATTCCAAGTTCTTCAAGAATGCGATGTAGCCATATCCCTTCACAAAAAATTCATCTGTAGAATGATACCCATGTTCTATAGAAGAGTGAGAAACAAAGTGTTGTTTCTTGCTTACGCATGATATTGCTCCAGACCCCAAAAAGAACAAAAATCCTGAAGTGGATTTTCTATCATCAATTTTTCCTACATGATCTGAATCCAAACATCCAGTCAAGAATAAGTTTTCATTCTTCTTGTATTCTAGACCAAGGTCTATTATTCCCTTAAGATATCTCAAGATCCACCTTGCTGCCTTCCAATGAAAAATTCTGGGTTCCTACATGAACCATGATAGATAGCTCACTACAAAGGTGATATATGGTCTAGTGTAGGTAAGGTAAATGAGACTCCCAATAAACTTCTGATAAAGAGTTACATTTACCACATGAGATGGATTTGAATGAAATAATAGCAATCTATTCTGCATAGGTGTAGTAATAGGTGTGCAATCCATCATTTTGAATTTCTCGAGCATAGTCTTGGTATACTTCAACTAAGAAACAAATATGTGATTATATTTTTTCCATACTTCCAACCTAAGATAGTAGTGCATTAGCCCGAGATCTATCATGTTGAACTATTGGTTAAGATATTTCTTCATTGCATCGATCATCTTCATTGAACTGCCAATGATGACTAGATCATCGACATAGATAACAACAATCAAAATATCCCCCCTTGATTTTTAAGGTAGATATTGGGATCGTATGGATTTCTAACAAATCCATGTTGTATGATATTCTCATTAATTTTGATGTACCATGCCCGCGGTTCCTGTTTAAGGCCATACAAATATTTCCTGAGTATGCATACCTTTTCTTCTTGACCAAGTACAACATGTCCCTTAGGTTAAGTCATGTAGACTTCCTCTTATAAATCTCCATTCAAAAAGGAACTTTTTACGTCCATATGATGGAATTTCCAATAAAACTATGCAGCTAGAGCAAAGATCATCCTGATCGTTTTGATCTTAGCTATGGGAGGAAATGTCTCCTCATAGTCAATGCCTTCTTTCTGTGCATACCCTTTTGCTACCAATATTGATTTATACTTTTCTATAGTCCCATCTGCTTTGTAATTTGTTTTGAATATCCATCAGCAACTAATGTGTTTCTTCTCTAGTGGAAGATAAAAAAACTGTCAGGTGTTTTTTTTCATCACTAAATTATACTCAACATCCATGGCATTTTTCCAAGATTTTGACTATAGGGATTTCTAGATTATAGATGCATCATCATTCAATAACTCCACTCATAAAAAATGCTACTTCTTTGCATGTTTTATTGCGATTCCTTGGTCTAGTGGTGGATGTATCCAGAGGACCATCTAATTTTGTATATCTTAACATGTTTGTATACCACTTGCGCATACGGTAAACTTATCCTATGGGTCGTGGTTCTATCTGATCTTCACCATCATCCCCATCATTACTTTCATCATTTGCAGGAACATCAACTTATTTTTTTACATGTGAAAAATATACATCAGGTGAGTCTAGAGGAGGAGTCTCTGCATCTATTTTGAAAAAAAATCAATATCTCTGCTGGTATAAACTTTCCTGGTCTTAGGATCCATCAATCCGTACCCATGAGTCTCTTCATTGTAACCAATGAAGATGATTTTTTATGACTTCATAATCAAGTTCTTTATGTTATGCTTGGGTATGTGAATTTTTTATTTACACCCAAATACTCTGAGGTGTGCAACAGATGGTTTCCACTTCAACCATGCGTCGTATGGTATTACTCCATCAAGAGCACCTGTAGGAACTCTATTTAACAAATAAATTGTTTTTATTTCTTCTACCTATAATGTCCTTACTAGTCCAGAATCATCAATCATATATCGCACCATTTCCATGATAGTATGATTTCTTCTCTCAACAACACCATTTTGCTATGGTGTGTGTGTGTGTGTGTAGTGCCCACATTTTACACGCGTAATTAAAAAAGTAAAATACCAGGATAATTTTATTTTTGACTTACATTGCTCACTACACACAACACAACAAGGGCTCCAAGAACAGAAACTTGACTCGCATACAACAATTACATAAGTCATCGACTCACATAGATACATGGAAACAACATAGGCATGTCGATGCCACACTTTTCCCAATAAATGGTTACTAGTAATACTCCAACCACAAAAAGAAGACTCAAGGATAGGCACACCCACAACACATCTTTTATTTAATTGTATTTTAGTTACGATTAACATTCCAAGAACATTGTTGTGCAAGGATAAATTTCTCGTTTGTCCACCGACAGATCCTTAAGCACATTCCATGGTCAAATTATCGTTCACCCCTTTTAATTTGGTTTCTTATTCTTTACAAAAGTTTTCATATCTTGCATACTTATTTGGCATAGTTCAAATGCGTACAAAATACTTAATTATCTTGTTCTTATGTTAAGAATATTCTTCTCAATCATATATTCCGTATCTACCTTTTTATTCTTACAACTCAAGTGGATGTGACTTGGTGTCCATATAGCAATATTAGGTTTTAACGGAGAGTTAGATGTGAGATAACTTTTTACCAAAAACATACCTCGATCACGAGTTAGTTATTTTGCTACCATAGTTATTCCAATTCAATGACTTGAGGAATACAATTTTGATTTATATATGTATTTTGTTTTTTCGAAGGTTGATCACACCAAGAACAATTCATATTATTTGAAACAAAAGAATATATTTAGTTAAGATATAAGGTCTCCAAGAGTAGCATTATTCTGAACCTCAAATCTCATTTTTACTCTTATATGCTTTATTTTCTACATCACATTATGGTCTTATTATTAGCATTGTCTTGTAAAAGGAGTTATGAAGTGCTTTTCCAACCTCTTGAAGACATATATGATTAGGAGACTTGAAGCTACACATGACCCCTAAGTTAACATCCAAATCAACTGAGGTTTAGAATAATTCCAACTTCACCTAAGGGTCTACCCCTTAACTATATATGCGTTTTAAGCGAGAGGACACATTTATGCTAAACCACCTTCACGAAAGTACCAAGGTGTTATGTTTAGAGAAATCAAGGTAACACATTTAGTTGAGAGGAGTTAAGGGGTTCAATAGCAAGAGTTTAAGACCTAGGAAAACTAAGTCACAACTCCATCTATGTCATCTGGATCCAACAGGGATTTCATTTGATGAAGAAATTTAATTTTAAATATATCTTCAGATGAAAAAGTAGTCCACTAGGCTACGAAGGAGGAGTTAGGTCTACATACTCCAAGAAAGGTTTGACTGTGTCGCTCCTATCTACTAGGTTTATGACAATGTCACTAATCATATAGACTAAGATGATAAACACATTCTTGGGCTCTTGTTTACTCAAACTAGGAGATTTCCATCGAGTGCAGGGTTTAAGTTCATTATATGGTTTTCAATGTCTTCTACAGTAAGGAGTTTCACACATGAAAAACAAGTTATGCTTCGATTTTGAACAAGGCTAGAGTGTTTCATTTAAATCTCGTTATTACATTTACAAAGTATGAATGCACAAGATGACTCTTTAATCATTTATTGAACACTAAATATGCACCACAAGATATTAATTCAGATTCATTTACCTTATATAAATATCAAACCCTTTTTCCATGTGTACTATGAATCAAAATTGAACCTAGGATTAAATGCACATTTCCTAGATGTCTTTGAAACTAGCATCTCATACATATCAACAAATTATCAAATATAACAGTCTGTAACATGAGACAACATTATAAATTTATTCATTTAACAATGAACTATATAAATTACAAAGATAAATAAATGAATTACACATCACCTTTTCGTCGTCATTCTTTCATCCTGCAAAACCACGTGAGCATGATATCAGTGATAATTCATTGGCATGACACCCACCCTAATCAATCATAATTATCATTTTTCAGTTTCCTATTTACATATGATAGTAATTACAATTTTGCAATCAAAATAAAAGGTTTAGAGACATGTATTCATTACATTTCATTTTACTTCTTTTTGTAACCCAGGAGAGAGAAAGAGAAGGGAAGAGAGAGAAAACACCATTTTGTCAAAAGTTCTAATTCACACAACAAGTTACACTATATAGTTTTAAACAGTTATTTACATGTATCAAAAGTATCTACAGTGGTTTGACAACCCGAAAAGGGTCCTACAGCTTCCTATTTTTTACATCCTCCTATTAGCTTCAAAAACGTTCAAAATGGGCTTGGAGGCTAAGAAACCACTTCCAAAAGTTGTCTTCTAATGAGAACACACACCATGATTAAATTTCTATGTGTCCACATATATACCAAATGGCTTTGCCAAACTATCCAGAAAAATGTTTTTCCCTAAATTGAATGTTCCATGCAATTTTATAGTATAAACACTAGAGGTTTGTGAAGACGGGAAATAATTTCTCTATCCAGGTTTCAAATGGCGGTTGAAAAC
This sequence comes from Taxus chinensis, assembly GCA_019776745.2. Lineage (NCBI taxonomy): Eukaryota > Viridiplantae > Streptophyta > Pinopsida > Cupressales > Taxaceae > Taxus > Taxus chinensis. Next base: position 293,431,443 of record CM034148.1, on the reverse strand, counting down.
GAAAGCCAACTTTCTAAATTTAACAACTTTCTACTGCTGTAAACCAGTGTAACAGGGCTCCTATAAGAGCATCAAAAAGATCACATATGTTCATTCGAGGTCAAACCAGAGGTCAAGGTACCTCCTCACACAATAAGGTACACAAATGAAGCTTAACATCTCGTTTTTAAAGTTACGAAGGGTACTTAATGAGTCTTCGAAAAATGCAAAAATTAACTATTTAAACCGGGAGATGATTAATGTTATTACTGGAAAGTCAATTTCATCTGGTTGTTAAAACAGTGTTGTAACAATCCAGTTAGGTAGGAAGTTTTCTACATCACCTCAGACTGAGCGTGGAAGTTCATGTTTTTAATGCAAACAGGTTATTTTGACTTAATGAGTTTCGACACAACATTTCATTATTTTTTTTGTAACGAGTTGAAATAAACATTTAATGGTATTAAAATCCTAATATTTTAAAATTCTATTAATTTGCAAAAGAGAACTAAAACAAGAGAATTATGAGAGGTAAGGGAAGATGAACCATGCCTGGAGGAACGAAGTCGACTGAAACTAAGGGAATTGGTTCTACATATTAATTAGGCATTTCGTCAAATGACTCGCGAGCATCAATAACTTAAACTCCATCACGGTGACTTGCTAACAATAGGGAAGCCATACTAAATTTATAAGGGGAATACACCCACAACACTGCACACACTGTAGCAACCACCAACCCAATCCCAAAATGTAAAAGCATTCTGGGGGTCTATTCTAAAATCTTTAACAAGCTTGAGATTTTTGCTAACTGTCACCATGTACTTTACAACAACATCAGTCCCAAGGGTGGATACAATCCATGTCCTTAATGTTTGATCATTTAGCATTGTGACTACTGTTGTAATTGTCTTTGATACCACAACTAATGTTGTTTCCGGGTTTAAACCATTAATACTTTGCTACATCAATTTGATCCATGTTTTTCAGAAATCGCAACTGATGACCTTTTGCATGCTTTGCTAACTCTAGATCTTTTTGAAGCATAGTGTGCACAAAGAATGGACATAGGAAGCTTCCACCAATGCCTATTGATACAACATCTTTGAGAAGCTTCCCTGTTGCACCTACCCAATCAGCACTCTGGACCCTCTCAGAAAATTCATTAATTTTTTCAAGAACATTCCAGACATCATCCACTACATTCTTCCCATCACAGTTGATGACCATATCCTTGGCAACTCTGATAGTGTGACTCCTATTTACCCTGTCCACATCAACAATGGCTCCCACCTTTTCCAAAACCTTGATATCAGCCAATTTTTTCTCCACGCTTTCAACTCCATTGCTAAGCACTAGTGGAAGCTCAGGGAAAAACTCGATCATGTGGCCGTTGGCCACAACCAGCGCTGGAACAATAGATGTTACCAAGGTAAAAACCACAACTTAACATTTCATGATGAGATTTATCTTCCCATGCCATTTTTACCATATTCCTGTGGGTGCAAACATCTGACCGCCACGACACATGTTTCCGAAGGCCACCTGTTTGGCTCTATGAATCACACCACCTGCAACCCTAGTTATTCTGTAAACAGCCCTACCAGTACCCCATGACTATGCAGAAGTTTGATGGCCGGATTTCGTGCTGATAGCGTAAGGCTGCCATTTATTTTTTTCCATGTTTTCATGCATAAAATTTACTATATCGGGCCTTATTGAGGCCTTCATAACATCTGGCAAGGGAACGACGCTTGATGTCTCATTTTCCAGACATTGCACTGAGACCAGTGGCCGAGCTGCTGTTGTTGCTGCCATTGAAGAAGCTCCTCTAAACTCTTCCATGCCTTAGTTCCATTGATGAGATTGGTCTCTGCCATTGAAAGGCTTTCAGCTGCAGATTGTGATAATTTGCAAAATTGCAAGGCTCCTTTTCCAATTATGTGCGTAAGGCATGCAAAGTCACATCATCCACACCCTCCTTCTCTACAGCCTCTACTTTCTTCTCGTGCATAAGTACTTTTCCATGAGTGTCTTTCAAGATTGATTGGACCTCTGACCAATCTTACTCTAGAACAGATTTAAGCCTGATTAGTTCTGGTTTTACTTCAGGTAACACAGAGATAGCTCTAGCAGGCTCAAATACCTGACATAGATTGGAAACGAATGACATAATAACGTTTTTGTCTAAACTCTGGGTAGAATGTAGTTTAGTAATTTCCATGGCCAAAATTCCGAAGGTAGTGATGTATTGAAGCCAAATGTTGTACCACTTGCCACCTGTACATTCAAGCTCTCTCAACTGCGAACTCCATTATTCTGCTAAGAGATTATGTCAACAAAATATTTACAGATCTATTTATCTATTATAATTTGATGGGCGTCTATGCTCTTCCACACACCTCCCTCATGGTAAAACCTGTCACACTCAACCCATTGTAATCATCCATCATGAAACCTCCTTCATCAACAATCTCTAGCAACTCTCCTGCCTCCAATAACGCCCACCGCCTCTCCATTAAGCCCCTCAACTTTTTCAACCACTCATATTAAATTTCTTCCCCAAATCTTTCTCCCTCCCCTTTTTATAATTACATTTTATTTACATTTGCAGTGGAACTACATTTTCCTCCCCTTATAAGAGCATCTTCCTCAATGTGACACAATACCAAAGCTCGGAGGGTATGTAGGCAAAAAGCTAATAATGAAACATGTTGGGTAACAAAACAACTAGTTGTTAAAACATGACCACAAGGAAGAAAACTAATTTTGGAAATATCTTAACTTATAACATTCTATGAAGATTGTTAGTTCTAGTTTACCATGTTACTTTGTTTATATTTTTTTTTATAGTACTCCGTATCTTAGGATTATAATATCCATTGTTTAGAAATTTTCAATTTTCTTATGTTTGTGCGTGCCCAACAGTAACTAACATCAAGATGTCACACAAAACTTAACACAACACACGCAACCCACGAGACATCTTGCTACCTACTTTCATGACTATATCATATTAAAAGGTCTTTTAATTCCTCCATGGAATGACAAGTATTCCACATAGCAAAGAATTCCCAACAATTACGTCCTAGACATAGATCTAGTACACACATATGTCTGACAACATAATCATCACACTGATACAAAGGTAACTGGTATCACATGACCCAAGAAATCCATGACTGTACCAATGTAATGCCAAAACAATATCCAATAGTCCATACCAACCAAGAGAAGAGTCAAACCTCAAACATAACAAGGTGTCAAAAAGACTCACAAGGTACACATAACTCACTATACCAACTCCACACATAACAAAATAACATGAAACAATCTCTATATATCTCCTAAATCATCACAAAATAAATCCATATACCTCCCAAATCATCACCAAATAACTGCATATACCTCCCAAACTATCACCTAATAACTCCATATACCTCCCAAGGAGAATTAATCATAGTGCCAAAACCAAGTCAGGTCACTCAACCATGGAGCCCCATCAAGAATATCAGGTCACTCCACCATAGAGTGCCATAAATAATATTAGGTCACTCAACCATAGAGGCCCGTCTCCTTTCTCCTTTTAATGAGGCTGGGTCACCCTATGGCCCTTGGAACATAGAGCCCCGTCACCCCCCAACCCAAGTGACATAATAACTCGTGGTTCAACAACCCACTAGTTATCTGTAACTCCTTGGGGCATACCCCCATACAATGAAGTGGGTCCATAGGTTCAACCACTCCATGGTTTATCCCATGACCCTATTCCAACACATTACGACATTAGAACTAGCATAACAATCCATTCAAATGCCAAGTGGAAAAATCAAAAGCCTTGGGCTAGGCTACCAAAACTTTTAAATATGAAAAGAAAGTTTTAAAACTAAGAAAAAAAAATGGCTAATTAGCCATGGTTAGTGTAAAATCCAAATGTTAATGTGACAATCAAATAAATGCCCAAAATATAAGAACATGTCAATTAAGAAAATTGTTGGTTCTAGCTAAAAGAGATAATGATCAATTTACGAATAAAATACGTATAGAGAAATAACACATTAAAATCACTATATGGCCTCATACCACCACCAAAGGGGTACTCATTGAGTTGCTAGCACTCAGACATCGAGCCTCAAGTCATAAAAATATACATGAAACCAGAAATGAGTATATCAAATAATGTAACTATCATCATCTCTGCCTAAATCATTCCTCCATACTCCCACAAGGATCAACATAGTCAAAATCACATAGGATTATTCAATGAACAATCCAATAGGAAAGAGCAGGGGACACTAGTTACATAAGTTGAGCCTAACATGGTGTGCACCCATAATATACTGAGAAATCTTGAAGTATACTAAACAGATAGAAGTGGGTTTTTAGTCTATATAAGACTCCACTTCCTCACTCGTACTTAGCTCAAGATTATGAAAACCTGGTCCACACCTCCTCTCTTCACACATACACTCTTGATAGTTTATCCCCTTAGGGTCATCTAGTGTAAGGTTCACAACATACACATAACTACATCACTAACACAATGGTGATTCACGCACATTAACCATAACATCTTACGCATGGTATTTATATACAGGGTATAACAAAATCATTACTTTCACGGGTCATGATACATGACATTACAACATTTTGCACCAAAAATGCAATCACTATACACTAGGGATCATACTCACCATATGCCCCTAAATCATGACATGAACCATCACATATTACATGAATTATAGATATGAGGAACACAATGTCTAACCTTACAACATATAGTCAAATGCATTACAACACGAAGATGCACACAACTAATCACAATATGGTGATGACATCACGATAAAATTCTATTCTCTTTACATCAATTTTGTCATGTAATACATTAATATAACTTCATATCACATAATGCCAAAATGTTTCAACACTTTGCAATTCACAATATCATTCCATTCACACACAACAAGGCGGTACATCACACACGGATTCCTCATTGAATCCATGAAAAAGAGATTCAATAATCTCATCAAAATCACATCAACATGATACTAATTACGCACTAAGTGACATGCACCACGTGTGCTCCCATAAGGTCACAATTATGACATAGTTCACATAACAACATATATCACATTACTCTTCCAATATCCACCAACATCATGCAGAATCATCACAACTCCAATCCATCCCAGAGGTTTGAGAGCATGAAACTCTGCTCTGATACCATATGATGCGCCCACATTTTACACACACAATTACAACAGTAAAATGCCAGGATAAATTTTTTTTGACTTACATTGCTCACTACACACAACGCAACAAGGGCTCCAAGAACAAAAACTCGACTCACATACAACAATTACATAATTCATCGACTCACATAGATACATGGAAATAACATAGGCATGTCGATGCCACACTTTTCCCAATAAATGGTTACTAGTAATACCCCAACCACAAAAAGAAGACTCAAGGATAGGCACACCCACAAAACATATTTTCTTTAATTGTATTTTAGTTACGATTAACATTCCAAGAACATTGTTGTGCAAGGATAAATTTCTTGTTTGTCCACCGATAGATCCTTAAGTACATTCCACGGTTAAATTATCATTCACCCTTTTTAAGTTGGTTTCTTATTATTTACAAAAGTTTCCATAACTTGCATACTTATTTGGCATAGTTCAAATGCGTACAAAATACTTAATTATCTTGTTCTTATGTTAAGAATATTCTTCTCAATCATATATTCCGTATCCACCTTTTTATTCTTACAACTCAAGTGGATGTGAATTGGTGTCCATATAGAGATATTAGGTTTTAATGGAGATTTATATGCGAGATAGATTTCTACCGAAAACATACCTCAATCATGGGTTAGTTATTTCCCTACCATAGTTATTCCAATTCAATGACTTGAGGAATACCTTTTTGATTTATATATGTATTTTTTTTTCTCGAAGGTTGATCACACAAAGAACAATTCATATTCTTTGAAACAAAAGAATATATTTAGTTGAGATATAAGGTCTCTAAGAGTGACATTATTTTGAACCTCAAATCTCATTTTTACTCTTATATGCTTTATTTTCTACGTCACATTATGGTCTTATTATTAGCATTGTCTTGTAAAAGGAGTTACAAAGTGTTTGTCCAACCTCTTGAAGACATATATGATTAGGAGACTTGAAGCTACACACGAACCCTAAGTTAACATCCAAATCAACTAAGGTTTAGAATAATTCCAACTTCACCTAAGGGTCTACCCCTCAACTATATATGCGTTTTACATGAGAGGACACATTTATGCTAAACCACCTTCATGAAAGGACCAAGGTGTTATGTTTAGAGAAATCAAGGTAACACATTTAGCTGAGCGGAGTTAAGGGGCTCAATAACAAGAATTTAAGACCTAGGACAACTAAGTCACAACTCCATCTATGTCGTCTGGATCTAACAAGGATTTCATTTGATGAATAAATTTAATTTTAAATCTATTTTTGGATGAAAAGGTAGTCCGCTAGGCTACAAAGGAGGAGTTAGGTCTACATACTCCAAGAAAGGTTTGACTATGTCGCTCCTATCTACTAGGTTTATGAAAATGTCACTAACCATACAGACTAAGATGATAAACCCATTCTTGGGCTCTTGTTTACTCAAACTAGGAGATTTCCATCAAGTGCAGGGTTTAAGTTCATTCTATGGTTTTGAATGTCTTCTACGGTGAGTATCACACATGAAAAACAAGTTATGCTCCAATTTTGAACAAGGCTAGAATGTTTCATTTAAATCTCTTTAGTACATTTACAAAGTATGAATGCAAAAGATGACTCGTTAATCATTTATTGAACACTAAATATTCACTACAAGATATTACTTCAGATTCATTTACCTTATATAAATATCAAACCCTTTTTCCATGTGTACTATGAATCAAAATTGAACCTAGGATTAAATGCACATTTCTTAGATGTCCTTGAAACCAACATCTCAAACATATCAACAAATTATCAAATATAAAATTATGTAACATGAGACAACATTATACATTTATTCATTTAACAATGAACTATATAAATTACAAAGATAAATAAATAAATTAGACATTGCCTTTTCGTCATCATTCTTTCATCCTGCAAAACCATGTGAGCATGATATCAGTGATAATTTTTTGGCATGACATCCACCCTAATCAATCATAATTATCATTTTTTAGTTTCTCATTTACATATGATAATAATTACAATTTTGCAATTGAAATGAAAGGTTTTTGAGACATGTATTCATTACATTTCATTTTACTTCTTTTTGTAACTCAGGAGAGAAAAAGAGAAGGGAAGAGAGAGAAAACACCGTTTTGTCAAAAGTTTTAATTCACACAAAAAGTTACACTATAGAGTTTTAAATAGTTATTTACATGTATCAAAAGTATTTATAGTGGTTTGACAACTCGACAAGGGTCCCGCAGCTTCCTATTTTTTACATCCTTGTACTAGCTACAAAAATGTTCAAAATGGGCTCAGAGGCTAAGAAACTACTTCCAAAATTTGTCTTCCAATGAGAACACACGACAATTAAATTTATACGTGTCCAAATATATACCAAGAGTTCATAGCAACTGACAGAATTTATAAAAAGTGAACAATTTTTGTTTGGCGGCTAGTTTTTTGGGGCTACTGGTCGTAGTTGACCCAACTGTAAATGGATAAAAGTTAGCTCGAGGGCTCAGAAAACCATGTCCAAAACTGAAGTTAGATGGATGAGCATGCAATGAGACACTTCTTACAAGTTCCCCTATATAAGGATAATTCATCAGAGTAAACAGGACTAAGAGCTAGAAAACCATTTTCAAACGGCGACAAGTTTTTCGGAGTGACAAGTCGAAATTGGTCCAGTTTGACCTCGTCATACTGTGACCAGAGGCCTACAAAATGGATTTGCCAAACTATCCAAAAAAGTGTTTTTCCCTAAACTGAATGTTCCATGCAATTTTCTAGTATAAACACTAGAGGTTTACGAAGACGGAAAATAATGTCTCTATCCAGGTTTCAAAAGGTGGTTCAAAATGAAAGCCAACTTTCTAGATTTAACAACTTTCTACTGCTGTAAACTAGTGTAACAGGGCTCATATAAGAGCGTAAAAAAAATCACATATGTTCATTCGGGGTTAACCCAGAGGTCAAGGTACCTCCTTAGATAACAAGGTACATGAATGAAGCTTAACATCTAGTTTTCAAAGTTATGAAGGGTACTTAATGAGTCTCCGAAAAATGCAAAAATTAACTATTTAAACCAGGAGATGATCAACGTTATTATTGGAAATTCAATTTCATCTGGTCATTAAAACAATGTTGTAGTGATCCAGTTGGGTAGGAATTTTTCTACATCACCTCAGAATGAGGGTGGAAGTTCATTTTTTAATGCAAATGAGTTATTTTGACTTCGTGAGTTTTGACACGACATTTAATTGCTTTTTTGCGACGAGTTGAAATAAAAATTTAACGGTTTTAAAATCCTAATATTTTAAAATTCTATTAAGTTGCAAAAGAGAACTAAAACATGAGAATTATGAGAAGTAAGGGAAGATGAAACATGCCTGGAGGAATGAATTTGATTGAAACTGAGGGATTTGGTTCTACATCTTAATTAGGCATTTCGTTGAACGACTCGCAAGCATCAACAACCCAAAATCCATCATGGTGACTTGCCAACAATAGGGAAGCCATACCAAAGTGATAAGGGGAATACAACCATAGCATTGCACATACTGTAGTGACCACCAACCCAATCCCAAAATGCAAAAGCATTATGGGAGTCTATTCCAAAATCTTTAACAAGCTTGAGATTTTTTCTAACTGCCACCATGTGCTTTGCAACAACATTGGTCCTAAGGGAAGATACAACCCATGTCCTTAATGTCCAAGAATTTAACATTGTGACTACTGTTGTAATTGTATTTGATACCAAAACAACTAATGTAGTTTCTAGGTTTAAACCATTAATACTCCGAGCTACATCAATTTGATCCATGTTTGCTAGAAATCGCAACTGATGACCTTTTGCATGCTTTGCTGCCTCTGGATCTGTTCAAAGCATAGTGTGCACAAAGAATGGACCTAGGAAGTGTTATCCAAATTTCACCCCCCAGAGTTAATTTGATAACATGCATCAGAGTTTTAGTTCCAAGCAAGTAGATCGATTCAGGAGAAAATCGTAAAATTGGCTAAGTCCTGCTCAAGGCCGCCTTTGGGACAGTTGGAACAATTATACGTGGAAGGCGCGGATCGGTTGAAAAGCCTCCAGGTGGCCCAAACAGAAAACGGACATCTGGGACAAATGGACGTGAAATGCCCAAATCGGCCGAAAGAAAGAAAATTTTTCCAAGTCCTTTACCAAGACAAGTGGGACAAGGGTGCGCGAAGGACGCGAACTGGCCGGTTCACTCGAAAAAGAGAACTATAGCACTGGGACAGTCAGACCAGAAGGACACGCAGGGTGCGATAAGCCGACTCGGGCGAACCGAAATAATTTTTCCCAGACAGCACTGGGACATTTGGGACAAATGGACGTGAAGGACGCGAACCGGCTAGTTCAGCCGAAACAGGAAACTTTAGCACAAGGACAAGTGGGACAAAGGGACGCGTGGGATGCGGATAGCCGAAGGAGCCGAAAGCCAATCAGATCATGCCATGTGTCACCGGTAGAAAAGGGACGAGGAAGCACATTTTGGGTGGATCGGAGGATTCTGTCCCGTGAAGCACTGGGACATCCGGGACAAAAGGATGCGATGGACGTGAAAATCTGGTAGGCTTGTGGACAAATCACAGCATGACACGTGTCACCAAGGAAAAAGGTCCAAAAGGTCAAAGGGGTGAGTTTTTGAGCACTGATCCAAACCAATGAAATAGTACCACGTGTCCAAGTTTAAGGGGCCCACAAGAAAAGCCCACGAAAAGGTGGAGAGAGAGAATTACTCAACGAATCAGGGCCTGCCATGTGTCGTCCAGATGGCAGAGCGCGAGAAAAGATTTTAAAACCTGTTCTTGCCTATTTTTTGCCCTAAATCTTCAGACCTACGTATCTTTCGATCCAGATCTCAAATTTACATGTTCTTTATATCAACGGAAAGCTGTTGAAATTCTCTACATGATTCTGGGATCAATCTCACATTTTGGTGTAGTTTGGAGGGAGAAAATTAAAAAAATGTCTCTGACGTGTGGTGATAGATAGAAGTAATGCTTCAACAACCAACTTTAATGCAGCAGACAACTCGCCTCTCGTGTTAGACAGCCCGACGTTTTGCCAGGATCCGCCACTTATATCATAATGAGATGATTTTAAATGCTACCAAGAAGTGGTTGGGGCAGATTCTAGATTTCCTCTCTCTTCCCTCTCTCATTTCTTGATATGTATTGTAAAGAGAGCTCCTTTAAGGGGTCAGACATTCTTGTTTTGCATCTTCCCTTCTTCCCTCACTTGCAAGAGAAATTGTGGAGCTTTCAAACCTCCCATATGGGTTGTAATGCTAGTCTTTTTGCCTCTTGGCCACTGCAATGTACTGTATCAACTCTTGAGCAATAATATATGTGTTGTGATTGACTCTCGACCCTCTCATGTATTCATTGCTGTCACTTTGATCTCTTATTGCAGTTTGGTTACCTATGCATGGTGTTTGTATTGCATCTATGTGGTCTGTGTTAAATTTGCAAAATGAGTGTCTAACATTCCTCGGTGCATCACCTTTGTAGTTTAGGTTTTATTCTATGCATTTTCTTACCCTGTCTCCTTGGCAAGTTAGATTAGGTTTTAGCAAACCCTCTGCATTTTTTGTGTGTATCTGAACAGAGGAATAGGAACCAGCCTTCTTTGGAGAATCTTCTCTCATCTTTACAAGTCCCATGCTTGGAGAAAGGATTCCATGTTGTGCAATCACACTGGATGCCTGAACATCAACCTAAAAGCCTGATTTACATCCAGGGGTGATGTGAGTCTGCAACAATAGTTTTGGCACGCCCGGTGGGACACTAGAGGTCTCATTTTTACTGCAGCAAAGTTGATATGCATCTGCTGTAGTTTTCTTTCTTATAAGAGCTATTATTTGCATATCTGGCGACTCCAAGGGGAAGAATCAACTGGTTTCAGTAGTGCAGGCCTGAAAACTCATGAGAAGAATCACCACAAGGTCAAGAGTCAGAGAAGAAGAAGTGCTGTTTGAATACTTGCCGTTATCTCCAAGAAGAAGGCAAAGAGGAAGAAGGATTCAAAGGTCTCTATCTCCACCAAACAGAAATCTCTCAACTCCTCCACCTGACAAGCCTTTCATTCAGTATACAAGGGTTTTAAGACCGATTAGAATGGCTCAGAACAATCCCTACGTCAACTTCATAGGCAGCAACCCACTTGCTCTCAATGCACAGCATCTAGTTCCTATTGCAGCCTTAAAGAACATTCCTTACTTCACTAGAGAAAATCAGACTACTCTAGGTGATCATGTTAAAGATATTGCTAACCTTTGTGCAATCCATGAAATCAATGAAATGCAAGTAGCTGTCAAATTACTGGCATCTTCATTCAAGGGTAAAGCATTGCAATGGTTTAGGAGCCTTGGAGATGGTTCTTGTTTCACTCGGAAATGCTTCGTTCCTTATAGAAACAAATAAGGTTAGGGTTAGGAGGAATACCTGTAGAATGTCGAGATGACGTGCGCATACCGTAGAGAAAGATCAGGTTGACTGCGGAGAACTCCTTTTTATCTGGGAAGGACTACCTGCAAATAAGAACACAAGACCACAAGATTTGATTAAACAATAAATGAGGAAACTGCCTTGGGCCCAGGAAATATAAAACTTCCTTTCGAAGGTGGTCAGTTTCCCTGCTAACATGAATTAACACAAAAGATAGTAAAATATCAATTAAATTGTTTCATTGAACTGGGTAGGGGAAAGGCTGTTTTTCCTGGTTTTGATCAAAGGAACCGATGGCGGTTACCTATAACCGATGCCGGTTACTGATAACCGATACCGGCGGGTGATAGGATCTTCTGGGCTGGTTGTGGTGTTTGTAATGGCTGGTTTTTGGATAGTATTAGGAAATGGGATGGTTAGAAGCAAAAGAATGACGGTTAGAGGCAATGGTACGTTGGATAATGGAGTACTGAGATCCAAGAAGCATAAGAAATGTTATACCGAAGGACATGCAAGATGTGACTTACTGATTTTGACGAAGATGCAAGTTGATCTCCTTGGTTGTAAACACTTCTAGTATTTCCACTCGTCTCTGCTCTGTCAAATGAAGATCTCGACTCTGTTCCTCACTCGCAATGCTCTGTGTTGATCCAGAAATCCTTTGACTAATCTCCCAAAATGAAATTCCGATCCGTTGTTTTGGTTTGGGGAGCCCATTTACAGGGAACCGATGGCAGTTGTGTAACCGACGGCGGTCGAGTAGGAACCGACATCGGTAAGGAAAAACTAGGCTATTTTTAGTAAAATAGCCGACCTTCCCTGCTTTTCTCTCGAGAGATCAGTTGCGGGCTTGGTCAAGTGGCTAGAAGGTCGGCTTTTGGTGCGAGTAAGGAGGCATTAGTTATGGATGTGAGTCTAGACCAAGTCATGGGTCTTAATTAGCTTAGTTTAGGGTTAGGGCTAGGTCATGATGAGGTGGCAAAGTGAGGTGGCGGGTAAGGTGATGTGGATTTATCAATTACAAGGTAATTAATAAATAATTGTGTAAAGTTTAGGTAATGAGGTTAGGTTGCGAAATGGGATGCGGGTCACAAGGGGTCGTGAGACATGAATTTGGTGTCTACATTAGCCCCTTATTGTCGTGTAGCTTGTTCTGTAAAGCTGCGCGGACAATAATATGAAGTGGTTTCTCATGTTAAGGATATAGGTAATCCCCCTCAAATCTATCATAGATTGAGTGAACGGGAAATCAGGGATAGGGTTGATAAAGGGTATATGTGGTAGAGAGGATGGTAAGGTGGTGGGGTAGGTCCAAGGAAGCAGACGCATGTTGAAATGCAATAGTACGACTAGGGTACATGATTCGACTAGCAAACCATCAATGCATAGGAAAAGGTCGATAGTTTATCCAAACAAGGGTGATATAATCCTGGTATCCAAGGCATAGGAAGTAGCTCCAGGGTATATAACAGGGGAGGTAAAGGAACGTTTAGGCATGTTCGGCAGTACCAAGTGGTTGGTTTGGTTGGGATAAACGTCACAGTCGAGGTCTAGGCAAAATTGGTCGACAGATCAAGTCAAGGACCCTAATCATGCTAAAACACGAACATGTGAGCTCAATTGAACACAAGGTACATGATGGATGTATAAAATAAAACGTTGATTATGGGTATGGTATGGAAGTGATACAGCCTTTAGTAAGGGCAAGTGGTTGGGCAGTGGCCCTGGGTCAGGTTAGGTGGGTAGGTTGAGGCCTTGGGTCAAATTGTTAGGGTGAGGCCTAGGGTCGGGCCAAATAGATAGGTTAAGGCCTTGGGTCGGGCCGAATAGGTAGGGCGAGGCCTTGGGTCGGGCCAAATAGGTTAGGGCGAGGCCTTAGGTCGGGCCGAATGGTAGGTTGAGGCCTTGGGTCAGGCCAAATAGGTAGGTTGAGGCCTTGGGTCGGGCCAAATAGGTAGGGCGAGGCCTTGGATCGGGCCAAATAGGTTAGGGCGAGGCCTTAGGTCGGGCCGAATGGTAGGTTGAGGCCTTGGGTCGGGCCAAATGGTAGGTTGAGGCCTTGGGTCGGGCCGAATAGGTAGGGCGAGGCCTTGGGTCGGGCCAAATAGGTTAGGGCGAGGCCTTAGGTCGGGCCGAATGGTAGGTTGAGGCCTTGGGTCGGGCCAAATAGGTAGGTTGAGGCCTTGGGTCAGGCCAAATGGTAGGTTGAGGCCTTGGGTCGGGCCAAATAGGTAGGTTGAAGCCTTGGGTTGGGCCAAATGGTTGGGGTGAGGCCTTGGGTCGGGCCAAATAGGTTGGTTGCGGCCTCGGGTCGCGCCAAATGGTTGGGTGCGGCCTTGGGTCGGGCCAAGTGGTTGGGTGCGGCCTTGGGTCGGGCCAAGTGGCTGGGTGCGGCCTTGGGTCGGGCCAAATGGTTAACAAGGGGTTTGCAGCAAAGGTAGATATTTGTGATGTTTGTGAGTCACGAGCGGAGGGACTAGAGGCTAGATACCTCCATGCGAGAGAGCGTATTCACATGTTACAGGAGAGATTGGCAGATCAGTGGCCGGTACCAATAGCCGTGGTACCTTTGAGGACAGGGAGGCCCAGCGAGAGGCGTCGACGATCACGATCATCACCTAGTTCGGGATGAGGCGTGATGGTCTGAGTACATGTTAGCAAGGTATAAGAATAAATAAGGATGCCGACCTGTGTGTCGATGATAGAGAAGATGTATTTGTTTAACATCTAAATAAAACTGAGATATGTATGTTGATTTGCGTTATAATAATAAGAAGGTTGTTTGTGTTTTGATTTTCGGTGTTTTGAAAAAGGATCAAATAGGAATGTAATTAAATAGAAATACACAAAAATATTTATATTCACCACACAAGATAGGTTATGGTAGGGGATGGTCGAGCTAACCTTGGGAGACCCCATGTCTCCTAAGTGCTGCCTACATAGCCCATTGCACAAAGCAAGGACGGGCCTCAGACCGATGTAGTTCTCCCATAGGATCAGGGAGGGGTGAATTTAGGCAATTTGGTATGGTTTAGGCAATTGGTCGTTTGGTAAAAATTTGATGTTGGTAGGGTAATGTTGTTGGTGCTGGTAGGATAATGTTGTTGGTGTAGGTATAGGTAAAGCAAAGGTTAGCATACCCAAGTAGGAGGGAATAGTGTCCTGATTAAGATCAACACACAATCCTAGATGCGAGGCAAAGCGGAAAGAGTGTTCCGTAGGTGAAAAGAGCTAAACAAACCACACAACGTAGAACGAGCCTGAAGCCCTAAGTGCCGTGCATAGATGAGAAGTCCATAGTTGAAAAGAGTTGTATGATCACAATATATCAGGTGTACGTTACGTCCCTTGAGTTGAAACAAATGGTGAGGTGATGTGGATGATATAGCTGAGGTACAAAGAACTTGTTACAACGAAAGAGAACCTACCCTAAATAGACAAGTCCATGACCCAAAAAGTTCTTTTGAATGAGGCTTTTATTTTATTGAATGTAGACTGATCGATGCGGGAAGTCTACAAGGGATATTGATTATTTTATTCTTGAGGTCTTCACGAAGCTGATCAATGCGAGAAGCTTCTGATAAAGGCTGACTATGTATAGCTGTCCTTCGGGGGAGCAGTCTATTTATAGTAGCAGATATGATTTTAGTGTATAGCTGTCCTTCAGGGGAGCAGTCTATTTATAGTAGCAGCAATAGTTTGGCATATAGCTGTCCTTCGAGGGAGCAGTCTATATTTAATTTAGATGACTAGATATTCATTTGGCGTGAAGCATCTAGTTTAGTAGGAAGTTTGACTCAAGAAAATCCCTTAAGAATACGGCTTATTTTAATACTTTGAAGTCATGGACTAGACTAAAGAGGGGAAGGCATCATCAAGGGGAGGTGCGAAGTGATTTTGATTTTATTCGGAGATATAGAAAACAAAGCGTATGTAGCGGTAAATGAGCTCAAGGGACGAGCAGTAGGTAGATAAGAAGTGATATAACACTAGATTCAACAGTAGAATGGTCGAAGATGCAAGGCGTTCAGGGGTTTAGGCTCAGGTTTACCATTAAGCGAAGCTAAACGATAAGTACCAGATCCATAGGTATGAGTGATTATATAAGGCCCAATCCAATTGGGAGCAAATTTTCCACGTTTTCTCTTTTCTAGTTTGGTTACATGTTGATTCTCTTTGAGAACAAGATCACCAACCTTAAAGGTACGCTCATGAAGTCGCTTATCATAAGCAGGTTTGATGCGTTTTTGATAGATTTGAAGGTGATCAAGAGTTGTAAGACGGCGTTCATCAAGAAGCTCCAATTGGGCTAACCGCTCTTGGCAGAAATCATCGTTGGTGAGAAAATCCTGAAGAGATATTCTAAGGGAGGGTATTTGTATTTCGAGAGGCAAAACAGCCTCGGTACCGTATACCAAAGAAAAAGGTGTGGCATTAGTAGAAGTACGAATGCTAGTACGATAAGCCCAAAGGGCAAAGGGAATGTGATCGTGCCAATTTCTTCCGGATTCATTGACAACTTTCATGAGGATTTTGGTTAGTGTTTTATTAGAGGACTCGGCTTGCCCATTGGCTTGTGGATAGTAAGGTGATGAGAAACTAAGTTTGATACCAAAGTTGTCACAAAGGTCTTGCAACAACTTGTTTTTGAAAGATTTTCCATTATCTGTTATCAGGCGGTGAGGAACACCAAAACGACAGATAATGTGGTGGTTAATGAACTCGACAATTTTTTCTTTTTTGATTGAAATGAGTGGAATAGCCTCCACCCATTTTGTGTAATATTCGGTCACTGTGATTATCCAACGGTGACGTTGTGAAGAGGTCGGGTGAATCTCACCAATAAGGTCTAAACCCCATTGTGAGAAAGGCCAAAGATCACGAGCGACTTGTAGCGGGTGGCTAGGAGTATGTTGAAGATTGGCATGTTGTTGACACATGACACAGTGCTTAACATATTCGTAGCAGTCGTTATTGAGAGTAGGCCAATAATAACCTAGGCGAAGGATTCGTTTGGCCACGGCAAGGCCGCTAAAATGTCCACCGCAAATACCGTCATGGACCTGTTGGATGGTATGAGTGGCCTCCGCGCCAGTTAGACAGCGAAGGAGGATACCATCAAAGCCACGTTTATAGAGGAGTCCCCCCATGACAACATAATGCGAAACACTTTTAAGAAAAGCACGTTTTCCGTTACTAGTAAGGTCAGGTGGGAGGACAGAGATTGTAAGGTAGTCGTGGAATTGGTGGTACCAGGTATCCTGTGAATTAGTGGACACAGTATTTATCATACAAACTACCGAGGTTGAATAGGATGGGGCAAAAAGTTGTTGGACCACGACGAATAATTCAGAGTCAGTTGGCGCGGCGGGAATCTGCGAGGCTAAGCAAGCCATAGTATCCGCAAATTTGTTAGTGGAGCGGGGAATGGTTTGGATAGAATAGTGAGTAAATAAGGCTAGAAGTGACTCCACGTGGTGTTTGTACTTCTGAAGTTCCTCGTTTTTACATTGGTAGATGCCCATAACTTGATTGACTACCAATTGAGAGTCACCAAAGATATTGATAGATTTAATGCCTAAGTGTAACGCAACTTGGAGACCTAGAACAAGGGCCTCGTACTCCGCTGTATTATTAGTGCAGGGGAAATCAAGCCGGAATGAAAGAGGCATAGGTTCAGCATCAAGAGGGATGAGAACAACGCCGGCTCCTCCGCCGCGCTGGCACTTAGATCCATCGAAGAAGAGGGTCATTGGGTATGACTCCTCTGTGAGGGAAAGAGTAGCGATGAGTTCGTCGGGAAATGTGAAATTGGTAAATTGTTCCCCCGGTAAAGGAGCGTCCGCAAGTTGGTCTGCGATGGTTTGTCCTTTGATTGATTTCTGGTGGATAAACTCAAGGTCGAGGTCGGCGAGAAGCATGAGCCATCTAGCAATGCGTTGGTTCAGATGAGGTTTGGCGTACATGTAATGGATGGGGTCTGTATTGGTGATGATGAAAGTCTTGTGATTTAGAAGGTAGTGTCGGAGTTTGGTGGCCACGAATGATAGGGCAAGGCAAAATTTTTCTACATGCGTGTACCTAGTCTCATAGTCCACCAAAGTACGACTTATATAATAAATGGCTTGTTCGTGATTCTCAGAGTCACGATGTGCAAGCATGGCTCCTACAGCGTGGTCGGTGGCGGAAAGGTAAAGATAGAAAGGGCGGTCATCTTGGGGTGGGATAAGCACGGGTGGCTGCAAGAGATAGGATTTGAGAGCTTCGAAGGCTTGGTGACATTCTTCGCTCCATTGGAATGCAATATCCTTTTTAAGGAGGTGATGGAAAGGTTGACACCGATCCGAGAGTTGGGAGATGAAACGTCGGATAGATTGGAGCTTACCCTGTAAACTACGTAATTGTTTGAGATTTTTGGGTGGGGGCATTTCTAGGATAGCTTTGACTTTAGATGGATCGACCTCAATGCCACGCAAAGAGACGATAAAGCCAAGAAGTTTTCCCGAAAGAACACCAAAGACACATTTCTTCGGTTGAAGGCGGACCGAATATTGTAACAGGCGATCAAAAATAATGGTTAAAACATCGAGATGTTCACTACGATGTTTAGACTTGCCGAGAAGATCGTCGACATAGTCTTCAAGGATAGTGTGGATAATGTCATGAAAAATGTAGGTCATAGCCCGCTGATAGGTAGCGCCAGCATTCTTAAGGCCAAATGGCATGACACGATAACAGAAGGTTCCCCAAGGAGTTATGAAGGCAGTTTTGTGTTGATCGGCAGGGGCAACCAAAATTTGGTTGTATCCTGAAAAGCCATCCATGAGAGAAAGCATTTCATGGCCCGCAGTGAGATCAACAAGTTGATCAATACTTGGGAGGGGGAAGTCATCCTTGGGGCAAGCGAGGTTAAGATCCCAGAAATCTGTGCATATCCGAAGTCCCCCTGTCGCTTTAGTGACAGGTACGATGTTAGAAATCCATTGAGGATAGTCAATAGGCAAGATGAAGGAAACAGAAAGGAGTCGTTGGAGCTCCTCTTTGACCAAGAGAGCAATGCGTGGATGCATTTTTCTCAATTTCTATTTGACTGGTTTGGAATCGGGGTTTAGGGTGATGTTATGGACGGCGATAGTAGGATCAATTCCTGGCATGTCAGCGTAAGACCATGCGAAAGCTTGGTTACGAGCACGGAGAAAGGTAGTAAAGGCGGCTTGTTCTGATGTGTTAAGGGATTGTCCAATCTTCACAATGTGAGGATCCTCCTCCGTGTGGATATTGATTTCTATGGTAGATTCGTTCAGCATAGTTTGGGTTTCAGATGGTAAGGCTCGTTGAATATAAGAATCGTCCGCGCCAAGGTAAGTGAGGATGGAGTCGTCATCCTGGCATTCAACAACATTAATCAAAGGCGAATCCTCTTCGATCATGTCAGGATATAGAAGTGGAAGAGAAGATGGGTCCTCATTATCGCGTTGATAAGTGAGAGGACCTATGAAGATAGCATTTATGAAAAAAAAAAGTTAGGGGGGATAGATTCAGGGTCCATCGATTCTGTGGGTGATGATGGCAAAGTGGGTGATGATGGTTCGGTAGGGGCGACGCCTTCGTCTTCCAGGATACAGCTGACAGGAGGTGTCTCCTGTGTAGGTGTTTCGGAAAAACCGAGACCACTGCGATCATTATGTTTGCGTGTGGTGATGGGGATGAGAGTATGTCGGCCTTGTTCGTAAAGGCCAAAACCAAAGCCTTTCCACGCACAGCGAGTCAAGAAGGTGAGGGCGAAACGACGATTTGTCAAGTATTGAAAATCGGATTGGAAGGGAACCACACCAAGAGGAGGTTCAGGGGTAATGGAGGATGTGTCAACACCCCCATACGTTAGGTTAGTGCGACAATGGGGTGGTCCGTAAGAGATTACCTCCCCCACGCGACGGTCGTAGGTGGGATGTGCATGTAATTGTCCGTACTCCTGCGGGGTAGGGAAAGAACTAACGTTATATAGGTGGTACTCCCCCAGCGTGAGGCGATGAAAAACATCTACTAAGGGGTCGGAGGTTGGGATGTTAGCTGCGGGAAGAGAAGTGGTTTGTGCGACGGTGGTTTCATCAGTTGAAGGCGTAGGTGCAGTTGAGGTGGATGGTTGAGGTACATTTGAAGAGGATGGTTGGGTTGAATGTATGGGTGTCTTAATTGGTATAAGCACATCGTTTGGGCGGTATAACATATTGCAAGTTTTGAAGGGGGGAGGATCAGCTTTTACAGTGTAGGACTTCCCCTCGTACTCAAATTTTATGCATCGATGTAATGTTGAGGGAACGCATCCCATGGCTCGGATCCAAGGACGACCCAGCAATATATTATATTGGAACTCTCCTTCAAGGACATAGAAGAGTTCGGGTAAAGTACATGGGCCTACGCGAATGTTGAGGATCACGGTGCCTAAGGTAGAAGTAATAGCGTCATTGAATGACAGCAACATGATGGGGTTGGCACACATGCAACTAGAAGGGATGTTCATTTGTTGGAAGGCTTTTGAAGAGATGATGTTTAGGCTAGCACCCCCGTCAATCATAACCCGACGTACTCGAATGTCTCGGACGTAAGCGGAAATGAAAAGGGCAGGGTCAGGGTCTTCTGCACCAAAGTCGATAATTTCATCTTCCGAGAAACTAACTGCAGTGGCTTGTTGTTTTGAGACAGAAGTGGTGGGGGAGATGGATTGTTTGGTGAGAGAGGCAACGTGATTGGGTGTTAGAATGGAGGCAACGGGCAGGGTTTCGTTGGGTAAAACCTCTATCCCTTGAAGGATCTCAACGAGAGCTTGTCGATGAGATTCAGAAGTCTGAATGAGATCATATAGTGTCATTTTTACGGGCGATTGATGAAGCTGTTTGATCATGGTTCGGTGGGCAACTCCATTAGAGACGGGATAGGCGGGTCCGCGAATAACCACTTTAGGTGGTGGTGTAATCGGGATGGTTGAAGGAGAAAGAGACGCCGCAGGTGCGTTTTCTTTCGCTTTTCCATTGTTTTTCTGTCCTCGAGTAGCGACACTAATCATATTAATCTCGTAGACCTGAGATGAAGAAGATGGTTGGGATAATTCATGGTCTTCAAGAGGTGGGGTTGTAATAATGATCGATCTTGGTGAGGCGGGGACAGATGGTATAGTAGAGGGAATTGACGCTAGAGGTCTCTCCCTTCGTAAGTTGTCTTTCTTAATCTTTCTATCCGGAAGAGGTGACTGGCGAAGGATGGTTTTTAGAGCTTTGCATCCTTCCACATCATGTCCAGGTGTGCGGTGATAGGCGCAGATTTTAGACTCATCATAATCCATAGGTCGGGGCTTAGACGGGTCATAAGGTCTAAGTGGAGGTAGGGAGATGGTCGCATTCTCCACCAACATAGCAAGGATTTTGGCGTAAGATCCTTTGAGTGGGTCAAAATCGGAAGAGGATGAGGGTATTGATTGTGTGGGTTGTGGTAATGTTTGGGCGTGTTTAGTTCGTATGGGTGGTGGTTTAGCCGAGGGGTGCTGACACATGTTTTTCACTAAACGTGGTTTCTTGGACACAGAAGTTACGTTCAGCTGGTTAGATGATGAGGCTACAGATGGCGTGGTAGCGGGAAACAACCACGGAGAAAGGGGAGTGACAGAAAATAAATCCTTTGATGATGGGATTGGTTTAGGGTTGATAGGTGGACCGGATACGCGGGGTAACGATGTTGTGATACCCTTTGATCTCTGTATAGGTGTAGAAGGCGTAGGTCGTTTTGCAGAAAACAAAGGAGGTATGATATATTGGTGTAATGTGGAGGGATGAGGTCCCAATATGGAAGGTGGGTGTGACGATGAGGGTTTTAATTGTGATAGAGGCCCGGATTGCGTTCGTCTCCTAGGTGGCGGAACGGATTTATTTTTGGATAGATCGAGTCGCTTAGGCGGGTGTGTTAGACTGGGCATTGGTGAGGTCCCAAGCGTAGGGGAAGATCTGGTTAAGTTGATAGAAGTGGACGGGGCATTTGGTAGAGGTGAGGGGGGTGAAGGCGAGAACAGGGGCATTTTAAGCTTCTGTAAGCACTTCGGGTAGATGGTGGAGACATCAGGATTAGTCATTTGCATTTGAGTAGAAAAAGGGGTACTCAAACGTTCCCATAGGGCCTGTCTATCTTCTGTGGAATGACAGTCTCCAGGTGTGATTTGTAATTTTGGTACGGAAGAAAGGTGGGTTGTAATTCCAGTCCATTGCGGGTGTGACACAGGAGGTAGATGAGGCACTGTATCAATAGATGTTAGAGGTCAACCGGTCGTTGAAAAGATTTAGGCGATGAGGGACTAATAGGTAGGAGGGCGTGTTCGAGGGGATCTGTCATGTTAAAAGAATGTGGTGATGTTAGTGTAAGAGATTTCTCATCTAAGGATGTCAAAAGGAGTGGTGAGCCTTCCTCTTGTGTAGCAAGAGTGGTAGAAGGGGACGTTTGGGAAATAGATAAATTAGATAGCATCCGCTCACAGTCTTGTAGGGATGTGGTGTAAGAAGACTCGTTGATGAGAAGAGAAGTCCGGGCAGTTAACTCTTCTATGGGTAAAGGAATAATTTCACTTTGGCTTGATGGTGGTGAAGGAGATTCAAACTCCTGTGTTGGTGGAGAGGCTTGATTTAAAAAAATTTCAATAGAGGCTTTTGGCTGAGAATCGAAGACTGCATGGATCTCATGAACACTCTCCTCAGCTAAGATATCTTGGTTCACGTTACTGCTGGACGAGTGATTCGGGAATGGCTTGTTGAAAATTTTCAGATTTCGGTTAGCAGGGGCGTTAGGATTATCGAGTGTTATATCCCCTGCGTCAACCATTTCCTGCACTATGTTTTTCAACATCTTGCAGTTTTCATGACTATGTCCTTTTACGCGGTGAAAGTTACAAAAGTCATTTTCTTTGTACCAGGAAGGTATTGCGCGGGTGGAGTCAAACCCAGAGTGAGGTTTAACAGGGGGCAAGGTGATAGCCCCAGCTTTGAGCAATTTCTCCAGGATGACGCCATAAGTTTCTCCCAAGGGAGTGTAATTGGTGGGCTCGGCTTTGTACTTATAAGTGGTTTTCGGCGGAGCATTGGACGGTGTTTGAGATTTGACCATTACCGCGTGGACAGCTCCTTTTGATTTAGAAGAAGTGGACGCGTGAGGAGTGGTGGTGTTTGACTTGTTGGTAGAATCAGGAGTTCGGAAATTGGGGTTTTTGTTACGCAACCGCAATTTCTCTTCTTCTAAGGCTCGAATTTCTAGCTTCCGAGCCATGGTAAAGGCCTCGTCGAATGTGCGGAAAGTTTGAATTTGGAGGGTAGGGGAGATGTGCTTAGCGCAGGCCCGCGTAAATAGTTCGATGAGTTCGGTTTGAGGCAAGGCATACGTAAGTTGGTTGATAAGGCCCCGCCATCGTCCAACGAAATCTGCGATAGATTCGTCTTCAAATTGTCAGATGGCATAGAGGTCAGTGATAGATACTTTCTTGGCAATGTTAATGGAGAAATGATCCAAGAAAGATTGGGCTAGTTGGTTAAAAGAGAAGATTGAGTGCTGGGTTAAAGCACTGTACCACTCCAAGGCAGGTCCTGATAAGGACATGGGAAAGGTGCGGAGTAACAAGGCATCATCATGGGCAATCAAATAACAAGCATGTCTAAATGATCGCAAGTGTTGTTGAGGATCCTCTTTACTGTTAAAACGAGTAAACTTTGGCAACTCCCATTGAGGAGGATATGAATGAAGGGGGACAGAAGGGTGAATGGGCTCCCGACAAACTTGCTCGTATGTCAAGGCGCTACGACTTCCTGAAACGGAAGCCTCCAGGTTTTGCATTTTGTCCATCATTTGTTTGATGAAATCTGTGGTTGGATGAGATGATGGTGCCACAGAATAGGGATGTCCCATATAAGGTGTTGAGGTTACAGGATATGTGTATGGGAATGAAAAGGTAGGCGGAGCTTGAGAAGGAAAGCTCGTGTGAATAGGTGGCAGAGAGTAAGTCATGAATGGAGTGGTCTGAAAGAGAGATGAGATAGGGGCAGTTGGTGGTAACGATACGTGGGGTCCAAGATTAACCAAAGGAAAGCTAATCGGGGTCGTATGAACCTCTGAAGCCGTCGGATTGGGAGACGGGGCTAGAGATGCAGGAAGTAAGGCAGTGTTATCAGGAGGAGTGGGAGCTAAATGAGCAGCTATACTAATAGGCATGCCAATAAGGAGCTGACCATCAGGCGTACGGTCAGGGGCATGAGACAAATAGTATTGTACAGCACTGGGATTAGCATCCAGAAATTTGGCAAAGTCCTTGTCTCCTACAGGAATTTGGGGGATCTCACTGGTGTCCGTAGGGTTCCCTATAGAATGTGAAGGGGGTGATTCAGGCAAAGACACAGAGCAGGCATGTGAAACCATGGCGGCGGCTTGCTTCCGAGTGATGACAACCATAGACAAGAACACACAGGAAAGTTTCAATCTATCAAGAACAAAAACAACCTCAGAATGATGAATTTGGCAAGTTGCTGGTTTGTCAGGGGCTGATGAAGACAGTAACCGATATCGGTTTAGTAACCGGTGTCGGTCACGGAGCAAACGACGTCGGTCCCTTAACCGATGCCGGTGTCAAAAATCTAGGATAAGAAGATACCAAGGGCTGCTAATTTGATTTTTAGCAGCGTTGAGTATATTTAGCAACTTATGATCACAGAAGACAAAGTATGACAGAGAAAACAGGATTTGAAAACAAGCAAGATGCACACGTAAACCCAGAGATTAATCCTAGGGTTAATTTTAGTTATCGTGGGCTTATGCCTTTAGACGTAGAAGGATGTCAGAATCCTAAACAAGAGACTTAGGGGAAATGTCAAGTTGTTTTGGCTTATAAGGTTACCTCAATCGAGCGGAGGAATACCGCGGAAAAGGGGGGATGTTTGAGCTGTTGTGTTAATTGTGAAGTGATTCGGTATGTGTTGTGCAGTGAATGTAAGATTAATTTCCTGTCAATACCGTGGATATCACCCCCACGTGTACGACCTGTTACTTAATCTATGTTCACTAGAATTGAAAAACAACAGGCAGGAATGCAATGCATGTGTTTTAAAACCCAAATCGAAAATTATATTTGATGAAGCAAAAGAGATGACTTTCACTAATGCAAGATGCAAAAACAAAGCAAGTTCCTTTACCAAAATAATAAAATACCTCGTGAATATTTTTAGAAGAAGAAAACAGCAAGTATGCTCCCTATAATGAAAGCAAGCAAGAAATAAAGAAAAACCTAAAATGGGTCCCACCGGCCGTGCCAAAATGTTTCACTCAGAAATGCTTCGTTCCTTATAGAAACAGATAAGGTTAGGGTTAGGAGGAATACCTGTAGAATGTCGAGATGGATGTGCGCGTACCGTAGAGAAAGATCAGGTTGACTGCGGAGAACTCCTTTTTGTCTGGGAAGGACTACCTGCAAATAAGAACACAAGACCACAAGATTTGATTAAACAATAAATGAGGAAACTGCCTTGGGCCCAGGAAATATAAAACTTCCTTTCGAAGGTGGTCAGTTTCCCTGCTAACATGAATTAACACAAAAGACAGTAAAATATCAATTAAATTGTTTCGTTGAACTGGGTAGGGGAAAGGCTGTTTTTCCTGGTTTTGATCAAAGGAACCGATGGCGGTTACCTATAACCGATGCCGGTTACTGATAACCGATACCGGCGGGTGATAGGATCTTCTGGGCTGGTTGTGGTGTTTGTAATGGCTGGTTTTTGGATAGTATTAGGAAATGGGATGGTTAGAAGCAAAAGAATGATGGTTAGAGGCAATGGTACGTTGGATAATGGATTCAGAAATGGATTTAGGAGTACTGAGATCCAAGAAGCATAAGAAATGTTATACCGAAGGACATGCAAGATGTGACTTACTGATTTTGACGAAGATGCAAGTTGATCTCCTTGGTTGTAAACACTTCTGGTATTTCCACTCGTCTCTGCTCTGTCAAATGAAGATCTGGACTCTGTTCCTCGCTCGCAATGCTCTGTGTTGATCCAGAAATCCTTCGACTGATCTCCCAAAATGAAATTCCGATCCGTTGTTTTGGTTTGGGGAGCCCATTTACAGGGAACCGATGGCGGTTGCGTAACCTACGGCGGTCGAGTAGGAACCGGCATCGGTAAGGAAAAAGTAGGCTATTTTTAGTAAAATAGCCCACCTTCCCTGCTTTTCTCCCGAGAGATCAGTTGCGGGCTTGGTCAAGTGGCTAGAAGGTCGGCTTTTGGTGCGAGTAAGGAGGCATTAGTTATGGATGTGAGTCTAGACCAAGTCATGGGTCTTAATTAGCTTAGTTTAGGGTTAGGGCTAGGTCATGATGAGGTGGCAAAGTGAGGTGGTGGGTAAGGTGATGTGGATTTATCAATTACAAGGTAATTAATAAATAATTGTGTAAAGTTTAGGTAATGAGTTTAGGTTGCGAAATGGGATGCGGGTCACAAGGGGTTGTGAGACACGAATTTGGTGTCTACAGTTCTATCACAAACTGGAATCAGCTATGTATTGCACTTCACGAGTAATTTGGAGAGAAGTGAGACAGCTTGTCTCTTTTGGAACAAATGACAACTATCAAGAGAGCCCCCAATGAGTAGCTGACTAACTTCAACTTCAGATTTCAAAGGTCTTGGGATAGGATTCCAGTGGCAGTCAGGCCAACAGCAGAAGGTGCTTTTCTATATTACCTTAAAGCTTTGAATTCTGATATTTCTATGTTAATTCAGTCCATGGGAGGCACAACAATCCCTATGGCTTATAGCATTTCCATTAGAGCCGAAAACTGTCTTATTCAAGCTGGTAAACTGGCTCCTAGGCCTCCCATGCCCTTGTATCCAAACTTAGAAAATCCAAGCACTAGTCAAGCACCCACTTTGTCTCCTGTTCCCACTCCTAGAAATCAGAGTTCAAGTGAAGCTTCCACTTCATCTCCAAGTGCTTCAAATGAACTCCAAGAGGTCATGAAATAGTTGAAAAATTTGGGAAATGAGTTGGTTACTATTAAGAGGCAACAAGCCCAAGGTTTCAGACCTTCCTATCGACCTCAATCTTAGCCTAATAGGCAGCCATACAAACCACAAAGACCACCTAATCCAGTTGCAAATGTGAATCAAACAAGGCCTTCCTCTAATAGACCATTCTAGCCCTATAATCCAAATGCTATATCTGCCTCTAAGGCATTAGTGCCAACACAGAACAACATTGCTCAAGAATATGATTGGTGCTTTCCATGCAACGAGCCTCATAACCAATCCATGTGTTTCAATGGTGCTCTCAATCAAGCACTAATGGTGACAACTAATGGTGTGGAGGGTGAGGGCAGTCAAGGAAACAATCAACAACAAGAAACATTCCAACAACAATCAGCCCCAAATGACACCACATTGGTGAACTGCCAAGCAGAATATTTCTATGGCATGAATCAAGCAGTTTCTCAAGGTGTCGCAGCCAACACAAGATCAAAGAGGAGAAATTTGGGTGAAGAACAACCATTAGCCCCAGCCAATCCACAACCTTCCACGGCTCCACAAATGATTGGCAAGCAGGGTCTAGTTTCAAATACACAAGGGCAGCCAAGAACAGCCCCTAGGCCAACTCAAATGCCAGCTGTTGCTGCCCACGTACAAGGAGTAAGTGTACAAACCAAGGGACAACAAAAGGATACTTCATCCCCGTTCAGTATCATTGAACAAATGAAGAAGACTAACGTCAATATATCAATGTGGGAATCCCTATCTATCCCAGGATAAAGAGATCTATTGCAAGCTGCCATGAAGGATTGGACAACTTTGAATCAGAAGGTTCAGATGCAAGACAAATTGCTTACAAATGCTGCCCAGCCTGAAGGAAGCCATGGAGGGCAAGAAGGTAAAATTTTGAAGCCCCCTCCTTTCTATGTTTCATTAATCATTGGGGATAAACTAGTACACAATTGCATGATTGATTCTGGGGCAAGTAGCTCAGTGATGCCCAAGCAAATAGCTGATCAGCTGGGTCTCCAATATAAAGTAATATCTAAAGGGGTAGTGCAATTGGATGGGACAACAATAACAATAGTTGGAGTGATTAAAAACTTGAGTCTTACCTTGCATGCATGTCCAAATGTTGTTGTCTTACAAGATATATCAATCATAGACCTTCCACCACTCTTTGCCCTTTTCTTGTCAAGGGACTTCACAGCCAAGATTGGGGGGTATTTGTCTACTGATTGGTCTCACATGCTGTTTAGAACAAGGTATGGAACTAAGGTTATAATTAGGTCTGAACCTATTGTAAACTTCCATATTGAGCCTTACACTCCTAGTCAGATTAATGCCAATTGCTCAGCATTTGATCAAGAAGATCACCCTAGTACTGATGAGGCTGACACCAAGGTTAGAAGTATCCCAGACCTAACTCTCGATGAATGGGCAAACAAGATACATGCTTTTGATCCCTATCAAGAAGTAGAAGAATCTGAGCTGGGAGTCTATTGTATACATGAAGAAAATCAACCTATTCCTAGCATCACCAAACCAAGACCATAAGGATGACAATGAGGTATGACAGTTATTTTTCGATGGATCAAGGAGTACGTAGGGTGCAGAAGGAGGAGTTATGCTTGTTTCACCTCAAGGCATCAAATATTATTCAGCTTTCCATTTCCAGTTTTCCTGTTCAAACAACATAGCTGAATATGAGGCCTTGATTCATGGACTCCATTGTGCCAGGAATAAGGGCATAAAGAACTTGCAGGTGTTTGGGGATAGTGAGCTAATCGTTAACCAAGTCAGAGGTAAAACATACTACAAAGAATGACCTGCTAAAGAACTACAAGAACAGGGTATAGGACCTCGTTGAGGATTTCGAAGCTTTCAACATCATGTGTCCATACCTAGAAACAAAAATGAAGCCATAGATAGGCTTGCAAAAATTGGAGCAACGTTTGATGTGGTTGACAACATCGAAAGGGAAAAAACACAACCACATATCCATGTGATTTTCAGGGCAGCAGTTCCATATAATAACACAAGCTGGCAGGTGTTTGAAAATGATCAACAGATCATCAATTTTTTACAAGAAGAGGGTGAATTCTCAGCTAGGAATCAGGACAGACTAAAGTAGTAGTAGAGGGATCAAGTAGTGTAGCTGCAGACAAACAAGCTTCCTAAGGGTTTAGTAATGTTGGAGTCTATTTTCAACCCTAACGACTAGTTCCACAAGGAAAAGGCTAACATACAGGTTAAGAAGAGAAGATTTAGAGCTAATTCTGGTTGGGGAAGGTAAAACACTTCAAATTGGCAAAGTGGCCATTGAGTAGGAGAAATTAGATTTCATGCAGATTTTCCAAGAATTCCTAGATGTCTTCGCTTGGAGCTATGAAACTCAAGAGGATTCAATCCGAAGTTGGCACAACATACCATAGAATTAGATCTAGATTGCTAAGCCCATCAGGCAGAAGCAGAGACCAGCTAACCCTCACATCGAGCCTCTAATGAAGAAAGAGCTAAACAAGCTAATAAAGGCAAGGATTATATTCCCGATCAAGCACTCAAGTTGGGTTACAAACTTGGTTCCGGTCAAGAAAAAGAGCAGAGAAATCAGGTTGTGTGTGGACTTTCAAGACCTCAACAGGGCATCTCTCAAAGACCATTACCCGCTTCCTTTAATGGAACATATATTGTAGGTGGTGTCTGGTTCAGAGAGATTCCCTATCCTAGATGGCTACTCAGGGTATAATCAGATAATGGTGAAAGAAGATGACCAGTTTAAGATAGCTTTCACCACCAAATGGGGCACCTATTCTTATAAGAAGATGCCATTTGGGCTATCAAATACTGGAGCCACCTTTCCAAAGGGCAATGGATGTGACATTCAAGGGATTGATCAATAAAATAGTTTTGATATATCTTGATCAACATGACGGTATTCTCTAAAAATGCAGTAGATCACCTCTTTCATCTGAGGCATGTATTTCAGAGATGTAGAAGATTTGGGGTATCTTTGAATCCCAAAATTTTTATATTCTTGGCTCACGAAGGAAAAATTCTAGGCCATATTGTTTCAAAGGAAGGGTTGATGATTGACCCAGAAAGAGTTGAAGCAATTTGAGCATTGCCATTGCCAAGTCACAAGAAGGCTCTTCAAAGCTTCTTAGGAAGGATCAATTTCATCTGTTATGTTTGTGGAGCCTATTTTCATGTTAGACTGTGGTACACCTTCTATGTGTTACACTCGGGTATTTTTACGGCGGTCTTGCTCATCGGTGAGCAGGTCAAGGGGGTTCGGGGGCGAAGCCCCTGAAGCAAATTTTCATGGGTGGTTTATTAACCCATGGGTAATGGGTAACCATTATGGTCTGTTTTTGGGCCCATGTTTTTTCGGTACCCATTGTTTTGTAAAACCGCCTCTTCAGTTACCCATAGGTTTATGGGACATTTTTTTTTTTCCCCATGGTTTTGATACCCACGGTTTTGTAAAACTACTTAAGCAGTTGTCTATTTATATGGTCTTATGCATATGATAGATGCACAAGTAAATGTATTACAGATGTGTTTTGAATTTGGGTTTGAATTCTGTAGAGTTTGTTGAGCATAGCTCCAAACGGATCTGGGTATTGTATTGAGAGAGTGAAGGCTTGTAATAAAATATGAGCAAGTGATTCTTGGTGGACGTAGCCCATATTGGGTGAACCACGTTAAATATTGTCTCTCTGTGTTGTGTTATTTATTCTGCACTTTTATTTGAGATCTGTAATATTTTCTGCATATTAGTTTCTACTATTGTGATTCTGTAAGGGATTATTCCACATATTTTATCTCTTATTTCCTAACATCATCCACAGGTTTGTTCCAAAATTTGTAGCTCTCATAAAGACAATAGCGCTGATGTTAAAGAAGAGCATGGCATTTAAGTGGACATCTAAAGGCAAGGCAAGTTTTGAGGCAATAAAAGAGGCTATATCTCAAGCTCCGACTCTCGTCAATCCAGACTTCTCCAAAGACTTCGTGCTATATGCCTTCAGTGGTGGAGACACAATTTTTACAATCCTGGTACAATAAAACAAAGAAGGTTTAGAACAACTAGTTGCTTTCTTCAGTCAAGGCTTGGAGGATTATACGAAACTAGGTACTCTTTCATTGAAAAGCATGTCCTTGCAGTGATCAGGAGCTTAAAGAAATTCAAGCACTTAGTCTCAAACAACAAGATCCAATTATTGGTCTCTCGTGCGGGAGTTAAGGAATTCCTTCTAAAAAAGGATCTGAATGAAAAAAATGTAGGATGGATAACCCGTGTCATGGAATATGACATCGAGATCAAGGTCACAAAACTAGTATGTGGAAAAGGACTATATGAACAGTTGGCTTTGAGTCAATGGCCAGTTTAAGTAGGTGATGAAAAAGAGACTATCTTGGTATTACAAGATGGTTAAGAGAAGGAAAGTGATGATGTGCCCACTCCTTCTTGGACTCAAAATATGATACACTTTCTACAAATAGGACTATGCCCCCCAGAAATGAGAAAATCAAAGAGGAGATACTTTAGACTACAAGTCATTCCATATGTGCTCGTTGATGGCGTTTTGTTCAAGAAAGACATCAATGGAGCTCTATTGAGATGCATTGAGACTAGGTCAAATTAAGAGGGTGTTATGAGATTTTCATGATGGAGATTCCGGAGGACATTTTGCCCCACGAGTAACGGCTCTCAAGATAATGAAGGTAGGGTATTATTGGCCCACGAGTGTTCAGTGACTGCTATACATGGATAAGAAAGTGCAAGAAATGTGCACTCTTGACAGGCAAATAAACACAAGCAGTGCTTCCATTGTACCCAATTTTGGTTGATCGACCATTTATGCAATGGGGATTAGACTTCATTGGGGTCATCAAACCAAACTCAAGCTAAGGCCACAAGTGGATTCTCATGGCAACAAACTATTTCACCAAGTGGACCGAAGCAGTAGTGCTCAAAGAAGCAAATGAGTCTAACATACTAGACTTTTGTGAAGGACTAATGACCATGTTCGGTGTGCCAGCCACTATCATATTAGACAATGCATTAGCATTCTTAGGTTCTAAGATTATAGAATGGGCTTGTCAAGAATGGAATCTATTTTAACACCTCTTCAAATTATTATCCGCACAGGGTAATGGACAAGAAGAGTCCATGAACAAGAATTTTCTAAGAATCATAAGAAGGAATTTGGATGAAAACCAAAGGAAATGGCACACCAAGATAAAATAAGCATTATGGGCTGACAGGATAACACAAAAGAGGTATACAGGTAATTCTCCCTTACAAGTTGGTTTATGGGAAGGAGACATTATTGCCTATATCATTAGAATTCCCAAAATTGGAGCTCATGAAGTAGTTGGATTTTTCTGAGTTTGAACCAATGGAGGCCAGATATGTAAAGTTGATGGAATTGGAAGAAATTAGAGAGCATGTAGTTCAGATGATTGAGAAAGGATCAGGCCTTAGTGAAAATGATGGTTTGATAAGAAGGCAAGAGTGAAGGATCTTCGAGGAAGGGGACCTAGTTCTAAAATGGGATGTAGATCGGAAAAAACTAGGAAGGAATTCCAAGTTCTGATGCCATTTGGAGTGGCCCCTACATGGTCATGGGATGTAAGAATTAGTAATGCCTTCCAATTGTCTACATTGGATGGAGAAGAACTCCTGAATCCGGTTAATGGAATCTATCTTAAACATTTCTCCTGAAAAGGAAAAGGTTTACCCTTGTAAATATTAGCCTAGATTTCAATTCCTCTAAGTGTGTATGCACATTGTCTTGTTGTAGTTAGGTTTTAATTTTCCTAAGTGCTTTAGCACAGGTTTTGTTGCTCTTGGGTTGGTTTTCTACAGTTCAGCGTGTTCTCAGAGAAGGAGTTACGGTATCGGGCTCAGGATCAGATATCAGGCTCATTTCAGGTTATTGCTTATGACTCCATGCCCAATGGATCGCTCAAAGGCCATTGATCTTCTACCTAGCAGACAGGTGACCCCGAAAAGTCACCAAATTGTTATCCAAATTTCACCCCCAGAGTTAATTTGATAACATGCATCAGAGTTTTAGTTCCAAGCAAGTAGATCGATTCAGGAGAAAATCGTAAAATTGGCTAAGTCCTGCTCAAGGCCGCCTTTGGGACAGTTGGAACAATTATACACGGAAGGCGCGGATCGGCTGAAAATCCTCCAGGCGGCCCAAACAGAAAAGGGACATATGGGAAAAATGGACGCGAAATGCCCGAATCGGCCGAAAGAAAGAAAAATTTTCCAAGTCCTTTACCAAGACAAGTGGGACAAGGGTGCGCGAAGGACGCGAACCGGCCGGTTCGCTCGAAAAAGAGAACTGTAGCACCGGGATAGTCGGACCAGAAGGACGCGCAGGGCACGAGAAGCCGACTTGGGTGAACCGGAAGAATTTGTCCCAGACAACACTGGGACATTTGGGACAAATGGATGCAAAGGACGTGAACCGGCTGGTTTGGCCAAAGCAAGAAACTTCAGCACAAGGACAAGTGGGACAAAGGGACGCGCGGCACGTGGATAGCCGAAGGAGCCGAAAGCCAATCAGATCACACCATGTGTCACTGGCAGAAAAGGGATGAGGAAGCCCATTTCAGGTGGATCAAAGGATTCTGTCCCACGAAGCACTGGGACATCTGGGACAAAAGGATGCGATGGACGCGAAAATCCTACAGGCCCGTGGACAAATCACAGCATGACCCGTGTCGCCAATGAAAAAGGTCCAAAAGGTCAAAGGGGCAAGTTTTCGAGCACTGATTCGAACCAATGAAATAGTGCCATGTGTCCAAGTTTAAGGGACCCACAAGAAAATCCTGTGAAAAGGTGGAGAGAGAGAATTACTCAACGAATCAGGGCCTGCCATGTGTCGTCCAGATGGCAGAGCATGGGAAAAGATTTTAAAACATGTTCTTGCCTGTTTTGTGCCCTAAATCTTCAGACCTACGTATCTTTCGATCCAGAGCTCGGATTTACACGTTCTTTATATCAACGGAAAGATGTTGAAATTCTCTACATGATTTTGGGATCAATCTTGCATTTTGGTGCAGTTTGGAGGGAGAAAATTAAGAAAATGTCTCTGATGTGTTGTGATAGACAGAAGTAATGCTTCAACAACCAACTTTAATGTAGCAGACAGCTCGCCACTCCTATTAGACAGCCCGCCGTTTTGCCAGGATCCACTGCTTCTGTCATAATGAGATGATTTTAAATGCTACCAAGAAGTGGTTGGGGTAGATTCTAGATTTCCTCTCTCTTCCCTCTCTCATTTCTTGATATGTATTGTAAAGAGAGCTCCTTTAAGGGGTCAGACATTCTTGTTTTGCATCCTCCCTTCTTCCCTCGCTTACAAGAGAAATTGTGGAGCTTTCAAACCTCCCATATGGGTTGTAATGCCAGTATTTTTGCCTCTTGGCCACTGTAATTTATTGTATCGACTCTTGAGCAATAATATATGTGTTGTGATTGACTCTTGACCCTCTCATGTATTCATTGCTGTCATTTTGATCTCTTATTGCAGTTTGGTTACCTGTGCATGGTGTTTGTATTGCATCTATGTGGTCTGTGTTAAATTTGCAAAACAAGCGTCTAACATTCCTCGGTGCATCACCTTTGTAGTTTAGTTTTTATTCTATGCATTTTCTTACCCTTTCTCCTTGGCAAGTTAGATTAGGTTTTAGGAAACCCTCTACATTTTTTGTGTGTATCTGAACAGTGGATTAGGAACCAGCCTTCTCTAGAGAATCTTCTCTCATCTTTACAAGTCCCACGCTTGGAGAAAGGATTCCATGTTGTGCAATCACACTGGATGCCTGAACATCAACCTAGAAGCCTGATTTGCATCCAGGGGTGCTGTGAGTCTGCAACAACAGGAAGCTTCCACCAATGCCTATTGATACAACATAGTTGAGCAGCTTCCCTATTACACCTACCAAATCACCACTCCTAACCCTCTCAGAAAATTCATTACTTTTGTCAAGAATATTCCAGACATCATCCACTACATTCTTCCCATCACAGTTGATGACCGTATCCTTGGCAGCTCTGATAGTGTGACTCCTCTTTTCCCTGTCCACATCAGTAATGGCTCCCACCTTTTCCATAACCTTAATAGCAGCCGAGGTTTTCTCCACGCTTTCAACTCCATCACTAAGCACTAGTGGAAGCTCAGGGACAGACTCTATCCTATGGCCACTGGCCATAACCAGTGCTGGAACCATAGATGCCGCTAGGGTAGAAACCACAGCGTAACGTTTCATGATGAGATTTATCTTCCTATGCCATTTTTTCTAGATTTTTGTGGGTGAAAACATCTGACCACCACAACACATGTTTCCAAAGGCCATCTATCCAGCTCTGTGTGTCCTACCACCTACAACCCTAGGTATTCTGGAAACAGCCCTACCAGTACCCTATGACTGTGTAGAATTCTGATGGCTAGCTTTCGTGCTGATGGTGTAAGGCTGCTGTTTGTTTTTCACCATGTTTGCGTGCACAAAATTCACTATATCGGGCCTTATTGAGGCCTTCATAACATCTAGGAAGGGAACGACGCTTGATGTCTCATTTTCTAGGCATTGCACTGAGACCAATGACTGAGATGATGTTGTTGCCACCATTGAAGAAGCTCCTCCAAACTCTTCCATGCCTTAGTGCCATCGATGAGATTGGTCTCTTCCATTGAAAGGCTTTCAGCTATAGATTATGATAATTTGCAAATTTATAGGACTCCTTTTCCAATTATGTGCATAAGGCATGCAAAGTCACATCATCCACACCCTCCTTCTCTACAGCCTCTACTTTCTTCTCGTGCATAAGTACTTTTCCATGAGTTTCTTTCAAGATTGATTGGACCTCTGACCAATCTTCCTCTAGAAAATATTTAAGCCTGATTAGTTCTTGTTTTGCTTCAGGTAACACAGATATCGCTAGTAGGCTCAAATACCTGACATAGATCGGTAACGAATGACATAATAATGTTTGTGTCTAAACTCTGGGCAGAATGTAGTTTAGTAATGTCCATGGATGACATTCCAAAGGAAGTGATGTATTCAGGCCAAATGTCATCCCACCTACCACCTGTACATTCAAACTCTCTCAACTACGAACTCCATTATTCCACTAAGAGATTATGTCAACAAAATATTTACAGATCTATTTATCTGTTATGATTTGATGGGAATCCACGCTCTTCCACACGCCTCCCTCCTGGAAAAACCTGCCACACTCAACCCAATGCAATCATCCAACATGCAACCTCCTTCATCAACAATATCCACCAACTCTCCTGCCTCCAATAATGCCCACCGCCACTTTATTAAGGCCCTCAACTTTTTCAACCAATCATATTAATTTTCTTCCCCAAATCTTTCTCCCTCCCCTTTTAATAATTACATTTTATTTAAATTTATGGTGGCACTACAATGTGGAGGAAACATTTGTCAATGAATCCCATGAGCTTGTAAGTATGCTTTGAAATCATCATTGATGAACTCCCCCCTCAATTTGAGTGAAGATTTCTGATGTGATGACCAATTTCATTCTCAATAGAATTTTTTGACTGCTTGAAAGTTTTAAAAGCTTCATTTTTCTTACGAAGATAGTATATCCACATTTTTCTTGAATAATAATAAACAAAAAGCATGATTTACTAAAATCTAGAATGAATCGGTTACATCAGACTGTAAATATCGGTATGAACTAGATCAAGCTTACCATGAGCTCGATAGGCACTCTTTTGGAATGAAGCTATGTGTTGTTTCACTGCTAGAAAGTGACGAAACTTATCTGTATCCTTTTGTCAAGATGACAATCCTCTTACCATATTGCAATAGTGAAGTGTTTTGAGATACTTGAAACTGATGTGACCAAGTCTCCGATGCCATAACTTTGCGGAGGTAGAATTCTTAGCCACAAGTGCTTGATCATCTCTATGGATAAAATCAAGTTGTAATATGCATCCCATATTGGAGGCTTTTGTAACTATTTTTGAGCCTCGTGATTTGTCTCAAATTAAACACATTTTATTTATGAAATGAGTATCAAAGTCAGTCTTCAGATTGTGATCTAGAAGATGACTAACTGAGAGTAGATTTTTGTCCACCCAGGGACATATAGTATAACTAACAATCTACAATTGCGTGAACCAAGAGGAAGAGAAATTTTCCCAATCCCCTTTATTGTATATGAAGAATCATCACCTAACAAAACATGATTTTTCAAAGGCATGTCCCTTGTTGTGGTAAAATAGTATCTGTGTCTAGTCATGTGTTGAGTGGCTCCTAAATCAACATACCAGACATCACTAGATGATGTGGAAGGTTCACTTGATCAAGTAGTGTAAAAGAAGTCTTCATTATCTGAATGCTCTTCTTGCTCAACTATATTTCCTTACTAATGGGGTTTTCTTCACCAGTTCCCCTTCTTCTGCCCTTGATTAACCTTTCAAAATTGAGGTCTAAAGTTACTTGATGAACTTTTCTAATAGGTATTTAACGAACAATATTTTAACTCCTGTACTCTTTTGCAGATAGGACATTTATTCTTATTCTTTTTCTATTTTTCCTATGTTAATGTCATGTTTGGGACTTTTGAGAGGAATTAGGTTTGGATTTTCCTTTTCCTTTCCATTTCTAATGAGAAGAAAGTTCTTGCTCCTCTTCGTCATCATTATTATACATAGCTACCTCTTGTTGCAATACGTTCACTAACTTTTTGAAACTAACTGTTTGATCTGAAAAGTTGAGTGTTGTCAAAAAAATGTGGTATAAAGGAGGGAGTGATCTTAAAATAATGGGAATGAGAGTTGTATTAGTGACTTCCTTTCCTAGGGCTAGATGTGAAGCCCTTAATTCTGCAACTATTTTTAAGAAATATTTTATTTTCTCATTTTGTTTAAAGTTTAGTGTGTGTAACTAACTCTATAAATTTAGTATTACATTATTGTTCTTGGCCTCGTAAACTGTGTTCAAATTATCCCACACTTATTTAGATGATTTGACATCATGAATTTGGGGTCGTGTGTCATCATACATTACAAAACATATTATCAGCTTGGCCTTTTGATCATATCTATCAAACTGTCTCTGTTGTGTCGTATTAGTTGTTGATCTGGTTACTAAACCATCCACAACATTCCAAATCTCTTCAAACTCAATCCGTGTCTTGATTTTTGTCTTCCATGCTGCACAATTATTTTCTATTAGATGTTGAGAATCTAGAAGAAATAATTTGGGGGTGTTGGTGCCCATTTTGTAAATTCAAATGAAAAAGGGTAAGGCTCTTATCATTCCAGGTATACGGTCTCCTAATCTATATACCGTCAGTTTGATATACTAAACCTTTCTATATACCCTCCCTTCTGATATACCCATCAGTACATGGAAGAATATCACTCTTTCTATATACTCAGTAGTACATGAAACAGGCGTTAACATATGTGAAAGAGTTTAATACGTGGTATTAAGACAATACTAAAAAGGGGTCTGTGCAATTATTAACACTGGATTAAAGAAATATCCTCATACATGTGTGTAAATTTTTTATATACTCAGATAATTTCTCAGTCCAGATTTAAATCATGCAATCATTAATAGATGGATGGGAGGGCTCAAAGTGTGTGCACTGTGTCCTTATTACACCCCATCAATTTAAAGGGTCGATGCCCATATGAAGTTGTTAAAGCTATATTAGGTGTTAAGTGCAGTAGTAGTCACTACGTCTTTACTTGTAAGTGTTTCCCAAGGGAACTATTTATACCAAATGATGCAAATGAGATCCGAAGATCTTGTGAATGATATAGAAGTAAATTTTTATTATTTTTGAGTACAAATCTCTTCTCATTTTAAAGAAGTTACAATAGTTTTAAATTGAATATGGAAACCTTTTAGAATGGAAATGTATCTGAATGATAGAGTTCCATGTGTCTGTTTCTTGAAGGAGGAATGACCTAGGGTTTCCACTTTTGCAGGATCTGAAGTACCATTTGAATGCTTTGGATTATCTTCTTAAGTCATCATTGTTTTTATTGTTGAAACCACCTATTTTGTGTTTTATCCACTTTGTTTTGGCAACACGAGTGGAGCTCTGCTATTTTGCAATGTATTCTCTGCTACTTTGTTTTAATGCAGGATGCATGTAAGTAATTAGAACCAGAGACTATTAGATGTGCAAGAACTCACCAAAAAAATGATGACTTTGCCATCTGGTGGAGGAAGGGTCAATACACCCACAATGCTAAAGACAATTGTGAAGACTTGGTTGTTTGATTTTTCTATAATCTACCAAGGAAAAGCCCAGTGTAGGGTCATTTGTCCTTGTCTTATTGTTGATTGATTTGCAATGCCTGTTTGATTTGTTTGTTGGTTCATTATGTGTATGATTGTGTTGAGGGACAGATTGGCCACGGTGATTCCTCAGCAATGTCTTGTGTAAAAATTGGGACCCAACTCGACTCCTAAATGTTTCAACCCACAAATCAACTCCTTCTAATGCAAATAAAGCTTAATCTAAAAATTTATGGCTTGATCTCATACAAGATAACTTGGCCGACTAGTGGAGACCTTGTTATCTCTCAAAAGTGCACCACGTAGAGATATGGCTACAGGTTTTCTAAGCATGCACAAATGATCTCACTCTTTTGTAGATACAATGGAAACACCTCAGGTCTATGGGTATACCTATTTCGAGGTGAGTCTCTAGTATCAAGGTCAGTTCCTTATTGGTGTATCCTAAACTACTTTATGGGAGTTTGAGAGTAAACGATGACTGTAAAAAATGATTAAAACTAAGGTGATACACCAAATTTGTGTGAGGGATTTGACTGAGTATATGCACAACTAATTTATGAAGGATTCTTGATGCACGAACCAATAGTTTTTTTGTAAAATATCTAAGGGAAAAACACTTGATTGTATTGAGGGAGAATCACAACAGTACTAAATAAGTTAACATGCACATTTAAAATTAAGTAAAATGAATAAAATTTGAAGCAGGGTAAAGTGGTTGATCAGGGAATTTGCATTCACAAGATTAATGAAACATACACAAGATTGTAAAATAAATTAGAAAGACAAAAAATATTTCACACTTAGAGGGGAAAATTGGCAAAAATTGCTTCAGTAATCATATATCCAAAAGTCCTCCAGTCAGAATCCCCTTGTGCTTTGCAAAGGAAAACAATATATAGCAAAATAAATTTTCCCATCCTTCCTAAAAATAGACTAAGGCTTGTACTCGCCCATGCATCTTATTTTTATCCTTTATTTAATAATAAATAAAGGAATAAAAATAGATCATGCAATTACAAATAGGTATTATTGTCCTTAATTATAAATACAATCAAACTGAAGTTGACTATTCTATTTTTAAGAAAAGAAGGTGAATAACTTGCTAAAAATAAGATTGGTTGCTAGGAAAGTCTCTCTCCATGGGCATGTAACTCTTTCTTCTTCTCTATTCTATCCTGTTGTGAAGGTATACAACTCCCTCTGAGTGAACAAAATAATTACAATAATTGTAATATTTTACAAAATAACTTATCCAAAAATTAATCCTGATTGGGACCACCTTTGTCTTTGTTGTTGACACTTATTCTATTTTCTAGTGATCACATGGAAAAATGCATTCAAATTCGTGTACATTCTATCACCATCAGTGGGGGCCACTTGTGGTTGTGAACTCTTGCCTTCGTTGGGTTTGGACACTCTTGTGGACTTAGTATCTATACTATGGTTTTAAAAATAATATAAGGATACCTTTAAAAGGGGACCATATCTCATTCGGCCACCTTTGATTAATATTGCATAGAAATTTCTTGTTAGCTTTTGCATAGTTGAAGTGACTAAGGTTATGATTTTACCTTTTGAATGATGATTACTTGCTATGTATGGATGGTTTTGCATCATTCATGTTGGACTATGGTTTAGACTTTATAAAAGTCAATGCAAATGATAATTTGTTTGGTGACATGGGCCGTCCCCTTCCCGGTGACTCACCCCTCATACACTTTGTCAGTGGCTCTATTTTTAAAGTTGAACTAACTACGGTTAGGGTTTGTTAACTCCTGGGTTTGCATTGGAACTAGGCCTCGCTCACGTTCGTTGATCTCTATCCTTTGTTACTGTGGCGGTTGATCCTCGATGTATGGTTACTCACATTCGATCTGCATTAATTGTTGTTGGTTGCTTAACTGTGGTTGGTTGCTTTGAATTCAGTGAATGATCACCGGCCATTGATATTCGTACCTGGCTAAAGCTTGATCATTGATGCTTGACCCTCAGTTAGGGTTTTACTAACTCACATGAGGTGAATGAGTAAAAATGCTCGAACCCTTTCATTTTGATCATTTTTGGATTTCTCAAAGAGAGTGGTGAAGCCTTGGTAAATTTTCTTGGACGCCATTTTTTCTTTCTGAAGCTCGGCCATTTCTTCTTCTTTTGGCCTTCTAAGCTCTGTTACATTTACTTTCTTGTTCTGCTCTATTCGAGCTCTCTAAGAGAGGTGATTTTGGATCCTACCACCATTGTTGAAATGTCTTGGAGCTCAAATTTTCTGATCAAAAGGTTT
The DNA here is from genome assembly GCA_019776745.2 of Taxus chinensis. Taxonomy (NCBI): domain Eukaryota; kingdom Viridiplantae; phylum Streptophyta; class Pinopsida; order Cupressales; family Taxaceae; genus Taxus; species Taxus chinensis. The sequence continues at coordinate 293,390,140 of CM034148.1, read as the reverse complement.
TTTTCCTTCTGCAGGGTTCTTTGAGGTTTCTTTGTGTGATTTGGGGTTCGGTATTGGTTTTCTTTGAGTTGAAAGTCATTTATGAGCTTGGTATTCTTTTTAATGGCCAGTACGGTTTATATTCTGAGCTCTTGACTACTCCTTCTAAGAAAGATTTGGTTGATATTTTAAAAGTTATCATCGTTTTAGAGCTCTGTTATTCTACAAAATGGTCTCTGTAAGTTTGTGAAGCTCTGTGAAGTCATGCGGCCACTGATTTCAAGTTTTGTGAGAAAACCCTAGTTGATATTGACTACCACAAGTGTTCATTGGTGAGTTAATTCTGCTTCTACACACATACATTTCCATTTCATCTTTCTTCCTTAGATATATTTCTGAAAACTTTCAAGATGCTTGTGAGTTCTATAATTTCTTGATACCCATCCATGTGTTTTCTGACTAGTGGCCTTGATTTGTACTTTGATATTGAAACTTGAATATTATCTTAGTTCGAGAGATGATTATCTCTGAAATACTCAAACATCTTTTAACCTGGATATGCATGTGTTTTCTTGGTTTGAAGATCCTCTACTTGAGTTGTGCTCTGAATGTTATTTCAAACTCTGTTCATCTGGTAATTGTTTTATTTGATATCCTCCTTGCACCTCATGTGATCCTTGGGCTTACCCTTGACCATTTGATTTCTATTCTTGTGGTCAGGGTCTCCAAGATTTAGTCATGAATGTTGAGTCTTTGAGCTCGATTTTGTTATCTGAATCTTGTAAATCTTTATTTTCTGAGTATAAAGTTTGTCGTTTCTCTTTTCTACTTAGAAAAATGGCTGCCATTGATATCTTGTAGATCTGTATAGTATATTTTTTGCCTCTCTCAGAGTAGATTTGGGGTATCTATATGAAGATATAGCCACCTGTATTTTTCCTTCCATTATACGCATTTTTGGGACTTTGCATAAGTTTCACTTTAGCTTAATCTAGATAATTGTATATCTATGTGTATTAGTCTTTTCTCTTTGTTTTGATTCTACTGCTTCAAAATATTCACCCCGTAATAAGATTAAAAATTCACCTGAATTGTTCCTGAGAAAGGCCACTACGACTACTTGCTCATTAGATTTCTATATCTCTATCGATTTACTTTTGAGCTCGAAATTGATAGATTGTCCATATATGAGTTTCTAATTTTTCTCGAATTACCATTTTTGTGAATACTGAGCTATATTCTATGGCCATGCTTTGAGTATTTTCTAGAGGATGAAGCGAAGTTAATACATTTCAAAACTTGTGTCTGGATGGTGTATTATCCTGAGTGACCATTATTGTACATTTAGAACTCTTTTATCTTTGTAGCTGCAATTAACTTCCCTGGAGGCTTAAGGAATGGAAGGGTGGCTTAGGCCTCCATGATTTTTGGTGTTGCTTCTCTTCTTATCTATCTCTATCTCCTTTTTGTATGAGTTTCTATTGACTGTTTGACTAAGTGGAACAATAGAACCTGGATTCACTATTTATCTTTTAGAGATCTTCATCCTTTACTCTTTTCTGAAGATAGTTATATCTTAAATCCAGGTTATTATCTCTTTTTGAAGCCCTTTATAACTTTAGATTTTACCTGGATCACTTCTCACTTCTAATGTAATCATGAGATAGCTCCTTTTTTTACCTGTAATGGCTTCTAATCATGTCATAGATGAGTACTATTTTCTTGGATGAATATACTTCAATGACATTATAGGATCTCTGTGTTCTCATATTTGCTTTCTTTTGAAAACTGCAACTTAGAAAAGCTGACATTGTAAGATTATCTTGGAATTTCAATTCTCTTCAGATGTTTAAGTTATAAAGAATCCTTTTCTACATTATATATATTATTTCCTTTCATTACAACTTTGATATGTATGCTGAAAAATATGAAATGTTGATTTTATAATGCGAAGCCTTTGCAAAAAATTTTCAGAATCTTTTCTTTAATGCATTTACATAAATAGTAGTTATATGTTCTGATCCAGAATATAGAAAATAACAGTTTACATGCTGAACTAATATAGTAATTGAGAACTGAAAACATTATGGCTGTTTATCTTGATCATGTAATGCTTTTCTGATTTCTGTATCACTTATTTGATTTGTATAGTTCCTTTAAATCATGTAGTAATTGAAACAACATGATGAAAAGTTGCAAATATCCTATTCAATATGGTATTTCCACCATAATATTATAAACTTCAACACTTCTGGTAGTTCATTAGTTTATAATATTATTTCATGTCATCATTTCCTATTGAATATGGTATTTCCACCACCAATGATTGAGTGGACACACCACCTTATTTTGTGGACTTCAATGAACTAGTTTAACAAAAATGGTTTTTTTCTCTTCAAACACTTATAATTATGTTATCAATCATATCTTGGTTTTCGTATCATTTATGTCTCTCCCCATCTGAAATTTTCTTGAAAGGGAACAAAATATAATCTTAGGGATGCTATGATTGGTTTTTTATCTTTAGATATTCTTACCTCATTTGTCGGTACATGTACGAATAAGATGTTGTGATAGAAATTATGAAGATCCAAAGAGAAACTAGGAGGAAAACACAATAAATTAAAATATAGATGTGTTTTAGGTAGAAATTGTGAAGAAAATTATAAACTATGAAAGACCTTGTTACAGACGTCCAAAAGTAATAAATTTCATATTACTCCTTATTCTACCCTTTGATGCAATCTAATTCTAGAGAAGATGTTTTCATGAAAGATAACATTTTTTAGGATGATAAACTTAATGGTTTAGGTATTGAAGGACTTTAATATAGTATTAAGATATATGACAATCCCTTAATATTTTCCATGAGAACATATTGAATCATTGAAGGACAAAGATGTATTCCTAAATCACCATAAGCCTAGATTTACATATTTTATAAATATTGTTTTTTATTAATGGAAAATAGTTTTGAAGGGACTATACCCTGATATAAATGAGGCTCAACAACCAGATAAACATGATAAAGTAGCAAAATAGGATCTAAATCTAGATATTACAATAAGCAAGACATTAGTCAAAAAAGAAACTACTAAGAAAAAGCAATATATGGATAAAACTGCAAAGAAACAACATAAAAACATCATACTATCAACAACAAACACAAACTTGTTTGCAACCAACCTGCTCTGAAGAAGTTATTTCTTTGAAGCCCTGTCAATTCTTGATTTAACCATCTGTAAAGAGGTAAATAACACCAGAGTGGTGACATGCGTGGGGTCATTTGCATCTAGCTGTGAGATGATCTGGTTCCTTTCATTTCCTGTGCCCCAAATGTCCTCAGAGACTCCACTCAGCATAGTAATGCTTCTGACCTGTTGTTCAAGAAAATCACATATAGCCTTGAAAATGGCCATATTATGATCATGTCTATCCTTAGATTTCCCAAGTCTATTGTCTAGGGAATTCAGTTTCTTGTAAATTTCATTTGTCTAACCTGCCCCAATATCAACATCCTCATTCAACTTTCTTTTCCCCTTTTTCTTAGTTAGCTGATGCATTTTTTTTTTGAGATTTTCCACCTCTTTTTCCAATATTTCCATTATGTGAAGAAGATTCTCCTTCTCTTGCTGAGTAACATTGTCTTGTCCTACATTACTGATATGTAACAAATTGTGGGAAATTTCAATATCCTTGCTGCTTTTGAGGACTCAATCGGAGCAAGAGGGGATCACTTTGAAGAATGAAGGTTTTTTTGTCTTGAAATTTCTATGGCTGGAAATGGTGATCAGGTTTATAGTGGGAATAAGGTGAATGGGAATGGGTGGGGCAATGAGAATGGTAGGGTATTTGGCAAGACAATTTTTTGTGGAGGAGGAAGATAAGCCCCTGATGGAGGGGAATGGCCCTGGTGTGTTTTTTAAAGTCAAGAATGGATCACTCCATTGAATTCAGAAGATAGTGCAGGAAGCATACATAAAGATTTCTCCTAAAATGATTTAGAAAAATCAAGTGTTTTGTGGGGACAGTGATGTACTGACCTTCAAGAGAAATAAATCGAACCATCATTTTGGTAATTTCATCAAAGGGTTCCGGTATGGAACTTACCTTAATGCCAGCCGTTACAAAGAGGAGCTCCTCCCATGTTTCAACAAACTTCTTCACTTCTGCATTTTTGTCCACCCTTTTGCTGAAAAACCTGGTTCCATCCAATGCTAGACCCGTGACCTTGGCAATAAGCTCCTTATTCACCAACATTTTTTTCCCACCATACTTGACCTTCCGCTCTTTCTAATCTGCAAGCAAAATGCACCAAGATGTCCTAGTTGTGGCCTTGGATTTTCTCAATAAAACTGGTGACTCCCCCAATATGAAGATAATTCCACATCTCAACATTATCTTTCCATGCAGGATCACAATTGGGTTCTGTCTCACATGGAGCTCCCCCCATATTCCTTCCTCTGTGATTATCCCACTTGAAACCACCTGTAAATAAATTGTTTTTATCTTTCCTAAACTAGTTTTTAACCATCCATTTGAAAATCCGTGGAGCACATGAATTTAGATGATTATAAATATAGGTACTCCTCTCACATGTGATAACTTTCATTTCCAAAATCACATGATATCCCATTAGTAATTATACATGAGATGTAAATGCTCATATTTATCTTTGGTAATATATTTTTGTACTTCAATAGGGGTGTTATTATCATTATTCTAAGTGATAAAGTTATTACTTGTACCATAATTAGCTAAGGTGTTTGCCACCCTATTGCCCTCTCTATATGTGTGGCCAATTTTAATATTATTGAAGGTATGACAGATATTAATAGATTCCTGAATGAAATCCTTAATTTTCCAACTTGGAGGATGTATCTGATTTAGATGATTTATTACATTCAAGGAATCTCCTTCAACAATAATGTTCTAAATTTTGCAATATTTAACAAGTCTTAGACCCCATAAAGATGATAAAGCTTCAGCATAGTGATTTCTATGATGCGCCATTCTTCCAGCATAAGCAACAATTAAACAACTTTTTTGATCCCGTATAATTCCTCCACCAACAACTGCACCTGGGTTTCCCTTAGAGGCTCCATCAAAATTGAGTTTATACCAAGAATTAGGAGGGGGATCCAATGTATTGAAGACCTGTTAATGGTTAAAGTTCTCTATTTCTAAAAATTTTTAATGTCAATCTTCCAATTTGAAAGTATAATCTCTTCATCTTTAGGAAATTTCTTTTGGGTGGTTTAAATCTTTCTATATTATCTTTAACTGCATTACCAATTTTATTAAAGTTTTTCTTACAAGTCTTCCTGTTGTTTTTGAATATTATATTATTTTTGACTTTCTAAATTCTCCATATTATATGGGGCATAGCCAGTTTCCATAATATCCTAACAATAAAATGATTGTATGGGGGATCCCATTGTATCCAAGTTTGAGGAAATTCCATTGGCACTATCTAACAAACATTGAACTTTGAGAAAGCATAACTCCAGATATTTGTAAGTGAAACTCACAATGTAATAGAAGATGCTTGATGTCCTCAACCTCATTTTTTACATAGGCAACACATGTTTGACATTATAAAGACTCTCTTGATTAATTTGTCATTTTTGATAATTCTTCCTCTGAGAACAAGCCAAAAAAAGAAATTTACTTTGGGAGTTAGTTCAGGCATCCAAATCCTGCTCCATTTGAAATCACAATGAATATTTTCAAAAAAGGAATTGTATCCTGATTTGACAGTGTATTCTCCATCACATGAGTTATTCCAAACAAGCTCATCCTTGACATTAATTTGATTCAGTGGGATGTTATCCAACTGCTCTTGAAGTGAGGAAATTATGGAATTTAGTTCATTCATCTCCACCTTAAGTTGCTTCCATCTTTTTCTGTTTCCCTCCATTTTAATGTAGTATTTGAATTTAGTTCCATACTTTTGGGCTAAAATATATTTGACAGAGTAAAATTTATCATTTAAACTGAAGATAGTTCAATTATCACTCCAAAATTGAATATCCTTGTCATTTCCCACTTTCCATTTACATCCTTGTTTGATGAAATTCCTTGTTTGGATCAAATTATTCCAAAAAATAGAACTTTGAGGTAATTGATCATCATAAAGGAAAGAAGTCACTTTTTTCTAAGCTAGATATTTGGCATTAATTAAATCAATCCAAGGTTGCTCCTCTGTAAGAATTCTCCAACCCATTTTTCAATTAAATCCATATTCATTTTTGTGATATCCTTTATGCCTAACCCACCTATTCTTTTAGGTGTACATACTTGATCCCATGCCACCAAGTGATATCTGAATCTTTCCTCCATTCCCTGCCACAAAAATGCTTATGTATCCTTTCAATTTTGTCCCTAAAAACAACATGAATGCTATAAAGAGACATAATGTAAATAGGTAAATTTTACAAAGTGCTTTTGATTAGAAGACACTTTCTAGCACTGAAGAGAATGGCCCCTTTCCATCCAACCATTTTCTTTTGAAATCTTTCAAGTAAACCATTCCAAATTGTAGTAGAAATTTTTTTAGTTCCAAGAGGAAGACCTAGATATGTTGTGGGTAGAGAACTGATTTTGCACCCAGAATTTAAGCAATTATTTTTTGTCTTTCCAAAAAAGTATTAAAGAAGAAGATGGAAACTCTTATCAAAATTTATCTCTTGTCCTGAGGAAACCTCATAAAATTTCAGAATAGACTTGATAACCTTAGCTTCAAGGATAGAGGCCATCAAAAGTAAAATTGTATCATCCACAAATTACTGATGTGAAGTTGTTTTATTTGCAGAAGTCGGTCTAATTCCTTTTAAATTCCCATCATTAACAACTTTGGTAATGGATTTGCTAAGGCTATCAACCATTATAATGAAGAGTAAAGGGGATATATAATCTCCATGTTTTAATCCCCCGCTGCTAGAAAATAAGCCCGCCGACTCACCAATAACCACCACTGAGAATCTAGCTGTAGAAATGCAAGCCTTAATAATTCTTGTGAATTTATTATGAAAACCAAATTTAGCCAGAACCTTGTCAAGAAAGTGCTAAGAGACTTTGTCAAAAGCCTTTTTCAAATCAAGTTTCATTACCATACTAGCTTTTTTGTTATTATCCATTGAATGAATGATCTCATGTGATCTCATGCACCATGATCACCCCGTCTTGAATTATCCTCCCTTTTATAAATCCACTTTGTTGCTTTGAAATTATATTATCAATAATAGAATAGATTCTTGTTGCAATAATCTTTGTAAAGATTCTATAAATTACATTTACTAGACTAATAGGGCGGAAGTCCTTAAAATATTTAGCATCCATTTTTTTTGGAGCAAGCACAATGTGAGTGTTATTCAGCTCTTTAAGGAGATCCCCTGTTCTATAGAACTCATTCACTTGCCTTTAGCAAATTTCTTGAGCATATTTCCCAAAACTTCTGGAAGAAATTAGCAAAAAATCCATCAGGACCTGGTGCCTTATCCCCTTCAAGAGAAAATAAATTTTTTTGCAGCTCCTCCAAAGTGACTATTTTAGAAAGGTTTTTGAATCTTTTCTCATCTATTTTGTCATTTGGAATGGCCTCTAAAAGAAAAGAGGCAACCTCTTCATTATCTGCACTATTCTCCTTGAGAAAATTTTCATAAAATTTGAGAGCTTCAGCCTTTATATCCTTAGGATCTTTGATTACAATACCATTTTCTTTTGAAATCTCTGTTATCATGTTGCAAGATCTATGTTTCATAGTGGTCATATAATTTTTTTTTTGTGTTTTTATCTCCCTCTTTCAGCCAAATTTCCATGGATTTAAGCCTCAAAAAAGTTTCTTCCCTACTACAGACCGTATGCAGCTCAGATAAAATTTTCCTTTCTGAGAACTGATCCTCCAATGTCATGCCCTTTGTAGATATTTGAGATTCAAGTTCCTAAATTTTTTGCTTTAATTCCTTTTTCCTTTCAAAAATATTTCAAAAAACTTCTTTATTCCAGGTTATAACTTGCTTTTTAACATTTTTAAATTTCTGAATTAATCTGTATTGAGCAGTTCCTCCTCCATCCCATTTCCACCATTCTTTAATCTGATCTGAAATGTCTTCATGCTCCATCCACATATTTTCAAATTTAAATGAGAAATGCATTGGTTTATCCCAGTTGAAAAAATTTAACACAATCAGATTATGATCAGAGCCAATTCTGGGTAAAGAGGATAGATGAAAGTCCTGATGCAGAATCTAGTTAGCAGAGATAAGTGCTCTATCTAATCTAACCTGAATCATATCACTTGCCACTCTTCTGTTTTTCCAAGTGAATTGATTACCATGAAGTTCCACATCCATGAGATTAGAATCAGAGACAAAAAAAAATTCATCCATGCCATTGGAGTATCTAGAATTACCACCTTTCTTTTCTCCAAGATTTAAAGGGGAGTTGAAATCTCCCATAACAAGCCAATTGTCATTTTTATGATAACTTCTAAAGATATTTAAGTCTTCCTAAAGCTTCCTTATTCCATTTACAATATTAGGTGCATAAATGTTTGATAGGATCCAAGTAAAATTATTATCAATAGCATGAAACTTAACAACAAGATGGGTGTTGGTGTCAGAAATCACCATACCAGTAAGAAGATTTTTATCCCAAAAAATAGCCAAACCACCCTGAAGCTCCCTGAGAATCAACAACAACAATTTCTGAGTTATCCCAAAAATTATTTTTGTAATTTTCAAGGACATTTTTTTTCATTTTAGTTTCCTACAAAATCAGAATATTAGGTCTACTTGAAAATCTTAACTCTTTGAGTATTCTTTGCTTAGAACTTCCATTCAACCCTCTAATATTCCAAGAGATTATATTCATCTAAATAATATGGGGGAGGTATTTTCTGGATGGCTCAATTGAATTTGAATTCCATCTGCAATATCTTTGTCTGTTTCCTTCTTTCTAAGTTCCTTCTTTGAAGGTCTACCTTTTTTTGAGTTGCTTCCAAAATCTACTATCCTTCTAGCAGATGATCTATTTATTTTGGATGTTGAGGCTCCCCAGTTTTCTATTCTTTATCATTATATAGAACATCTGGGATCTCCTCAAATCCTTTCATTATTATTTTTATTTAACCTCTATAAACCCATTGATCAAATCAATATCACAATCAGGAAGTGTCTTTTCCAAGAATGGTGTAAATTCACCCTCCTCCTTTTCACCATGTTCCTGATCCTTGTGTGGCTGTGAAATTTCTGCTTTATTGCTGAATTGAAGTTGATATATGGGTGAGAGATTCATTGTCATAGAGAAATTTTCCTCCGTAAAGAGATTTGGTTCCTTATTTTATTTTTCATCATACAACTCTTCCTCTATGGTAGATAAAGGATCATTCTGACCCACCTCTATCTCCTCTATCTTAGATTTAGATCTATTCTCATTTACTTGATCCATCAATCTAGTTTGATCTTTCATATTCAACATGCATTTTGTATCCTTGGAAATGAGATTAACTCTTACTGTAGTAGTCTTTTCATCTACATCCATAATTACCTTCACTAGTGTTTCCACTACTAGATCTCCTTTTGTGCTTGGGATTTCTCCTACTAGTTTTGTTGCTAGAGTTTTAGGGTGCCAGAGTTTCCTACATACCAAAGGTTTCTTGATTAGATTTTAGGACCTTTTTTCCCTTTCTTATATTTCAGATCTAACTGATTCAGAGTAATTACTTCCATTGGTTATTTTTCCCTTCTATCAATACCATCTGCTGGTATCCGAGGCTCATTCTCTTTCCTTATTCCAGGTGCCTCTGTAGATCCAACATTTAAAATGTTATTTTTACCCATCATATTAGCTTGAATTAACCCTTCATCCTTGTGTTTGGCCAAGGTTGGACATTTTCTGGTGAAATGTCCTATTCTATGACATTTTTTTCACCTCAAATGAAAGGTTTCATATTCAATCTTTTGTTGCCATGTGCCAAATTTTGATTGTAAAATGATATGCTCTGGGAGTTCTTGTTCCATTTCAGAAGAGATGTAGAATATTGCATAAGAAAGTCTGGATCTATTCCTCATTGGTCCATCAAGCCCAATTGGAGATCCAATAGATTTAGTAACATTTAACAAGATCTCATCATCCCAAAATTGAAGGGGTAGATCAGGTAGTTGACACCATACATGTATAGTCTGTATATTCTCAGTATTGGGATCAAACCTTGGATACCACCTTTTCAAAAAAACATCCATATTTCCCATGCACCAAGGCCCTCCCAGAAGCACCGATTCCAAATCAATCTGTTGATTGAATTTAGCGAGGAAAAAATCTCATGACATGGTTGTAATATTGAGATCTCCCTTTGGTTTCCACCTTCTCAAATCCCATTTCCTAATAGCATCAATATTAGGTCTAGAGCCTAGAAACTTACCAACAAGTGTAAGATTCACTTTACCCATTACCTGATACAAACATCCGTCTGACACACTGAGGTGGATCACACCTTCCTTGTCCTCTGTGCTCATGGATTGCATCTTTACAGGTGATTGAGGACCCAAATTCTTGTTCGGAGGTTTTTTTATAATCTTATTCCATGTAATAGGTGTGGATGCCTTTTTTTCCCCATACTGCACAAGAGAATTTTCAACTGTCTGATTCAAGGAAATTAACATCCCTTTCATAGCTAGATTTTTTTGAGAAATCAAACATTCTATAGACATAACCGCTAACACATCACTCATTGTACCCTCACAGCTCTCCATCGCACTCACTTTACCAACCTCACACTCACTTGTCTTACATACTTGACTTTGCCAATTAATTTATGCCTTTACAAAATATATTAATTAACTAGTGCACTCAAAACTACCTTGTTCCTAATAATAACTTGTGTCAAAATTGGTACCAACAATATATGATTGGTCTATATGTGGAACCTCATTATTTTCTTCTGTCATTCCTTCAAAATATTAATGGTGCACTTATTTTTTAGCAATGAAAGAAGTATTTCTATGTTTTCCAATCCTACAAATTGTACTTATTCAATTTTCTATAGGTCCATATAAGAATATAACAATCCCTAAGTAGATATCATCTGACATGTTGAAAATATTGTATAAATGGTTTATTTTAACATGCAGATAATGTAATGTCATCATAATATGTTTACTAGCAGTATAAAACAATCTGAAGAAGGAAATTCAAGATCAATGATTTTTTTTCTATTTACTTAGAATGAATGTGATGATACGTATGGGGCATATTATGTTATGGTTCATAATTCTTTGTGTGTGTGTGTGTGAATATTTTTTTTTCTAAATCTCATACTTCAAATTTTCAAGTGCATATGTCAAAGTTTCTACCCTTATTAATATCATCCAAACTATCCCTATCAAGTGTACTAATTACTTCAAAGGTTCTCATGATGAATAAAATTTTAATATCAATCCCTTACTAAAGAGAATGAATGAAAGCTCACAAATTTTGTAAAGAAAAATAACCAAGCCTGGGTTCTACTCAATCCATGATTTTTCGCCTCCATATGACACGTGAATAAAAGGGATAGAGATGGTGTAAATCTAGAGACACATACTTGTCAAATGAGAACACTAATCCAAGACCTAAAGATTATTTATAGGGCTAAAATAGTAAATTCTCATAATAAGATAAATGGGATCCAATTAATACTCTTAACAAATAATAATATTAAAATATATAATTGTAGAGAAATCTTTACATGTCAATTTCGACATTAAATATATGTAGTTGTGTTGCTGAGTGTTATGGGTAAAAAATAAAGAGGCAAAATATGGAACCAAATTCCCATTCTTAGAGAGTTAATATAGAGGAAGAAAAAGGTAATGAATATGAAAAAGGGAAAATGCACATTATCAGATAATTAGTATAGAGGCAAAATATAGGTAACATATATGAGAATAAGTAGTGTAGATAGTAAAATTAGGTCACACTCCTCTTTGGTCCCTCGACAAATAAACACCCTTCATCACATTAACCTAGCCATGGATCCCTTCACCTCACTAATATTAATTTAATTAGTTTAATTAAATTAATTCATTATCCTTGCCATATTTATTATATAAATATCTTAATTTAGATAATATCCACACATATACCTCACCTAGACACCTCATCAAGCCAACTCACCCTAAGACCTATTCTTAGTAAGTTGCCATAACTAAGACTTACCCAAACCCTAAAAATCAATGCCTACATTCTCTCTAACCAAATTCCTGCATGCGTACAAGATGCTTCCAATCTAATATGTGGGTTAGCGACACAAGATCCCAAAATTCAAGAGGATCTCCCTAGTTTAGTAAACCTAGGAAATCCCACATTGACCGATGCCGATTAAGCGGGAACTGTCGTTGGTCACCTTTTAACTCCCAAAAAAACCTTATTTTGGAGGTTGGAAAAAATTGGTACATTCCTGAGAGATATCACATCTTCTGAGAATGAATTTCAGTGAGAACATGCATGTACAGAAGGAGATCAAGAATTTTCTCCTGCACAGCCATCCAGTACTCACCCCAGCAAGGATTTGCTCCAACCAAGAAAAAAGGAATGCACATGCAACCCATAAAAAAGCTTTTCTACGATTAATGATCCTCTGCATCCTTCAATCTCTTACCGGCACCTTCATTCCTCACTCGTAGGTGTCTAGAACCAAGTTCCAAGTAAGTAGAATGGTGTACTCCTTTGCTTCACTGGTTTCATCATTATATTGTCATCCTTTGTTTCCTTAGCCACCCACAAAACTCCGTTAATACTCACCCCTCCATATACCTATTAAAACCTCATCAAATCCCACCCAAACCACCTAATACCTCATTCTGACCAACCAAAGTCCCTTGTGCAATCACAAAGGAGACCCAAAACTCCTTCTGTAGCATTCCTAATTTTCTACAGTAACTAGCACGGATTACACCCAACTGTCATCGGTCACCCTTAACTGGCATTGGTCTCTTTATGTGCCCATATAACCTAGAACAGTGACCTATCCACCTAATTCCACATCACCCTTATTCACCTGTGATCTACCTGAGACCTCTGTCAGACCTGCAGAGACCCAGAACTAGTTGTTTGACCTTTGGATCTTATTTTAACCTAGCTTGTTAGATTAGGTCTTTCTTATTGTGCTTCAAGTGAGATACCTAAATCATTTCAAATTATAATAGGATTTATTTTACTAATCACATTAAATTATTTTAAATAGTGGATTGACAACCATTTAGGAAGTATGGCACTTCCCGAATCTAGCACACGCTAGGCAGTTCACTGCACATATTGTTTAACTCTTTTTGGTGGTCTTGCTTTTCATTATAGGTAGTTCCCCCTAGAAAAAAGGAATGTCTCATGATCATCTATGGATTCAGAATTCATATGCACACAACAAATCATCAACCAACATTTCAACAGGTATTACTCCTATGCCCGTTACCCTATCTATTTCATCAATATTTCAAAGAAATGTCTAAGATACAGGTGAAACATTTTGGCACGCCCAGTGGGACCCATCCAGGGTTCCTTTCATTTTATTCATTCCTAGGAAAAGTTGTGTGTTTATTTCCCTTCTGAAAAGCATACACATTAATTTTCTTCCTTAGTAACCTACCTTTTCTTTCTATTTTCTCTAAAAGAAACCTTTCTTTTGGTGTAATTAAAAGGAACCATTTCTTCATGTTTTTTTTGCATTTTAGTGAAAGAGCATCCTTCTTCCTCTTCATCTATTTATGTCATCTAACTTCACATTTTGATTTGGGCTTAAAATAAGTGCATTGCATTCTGATTGATTGCATTAGCTCACATTAATTACAGGCAAGCTATACGTTGGAAGTCATTCCTAGCTGATGGTTTATAAATGAATCGTAGAAAGCACATCTCTCTCTCTCTCTCTCTCTCTCTCTGAGTCTTGCCACATTACACAAATTTCAAAAGAAATACATATTCTTAAACAATATCTTTCCTGGGAACACCTGTCAATGATCGCACTGATCTGAGGATTGGTAGGTACTCCCCAGCTCGCTGCTCTATCTAGTCATACTTTAGAGTGAAGCCCACCCCCATCATAACATACTTCAAACCTCACCTTTTAGATATCCTTCTTTGTAGGAAGCCATCCTCACCAAGAAACTCTATTCTATAGTTCATGGGTCAGTCCTTAAATAACATAAGCTAAACAAACATAATAGAAAAGGTACTCTTAGGGTCACATTTTTTTAGTGATTTTTTCTTTAGCTTGTGTTTTTAGGTGAGAGATCATGCTCTTCATTTATTTATTTATTTTCCTCACACGCTCCTCATCATATTCGGTGTATTCTGACTCTTCCTGAGTGTGCCTGGACCATATTCTCATCATTCTCATAATTCTGGGTTTGATTCTTCATCAGATTTTAATTTACAACCAATTTTCTTTCATCACTGTTTCAATTTCCATAGTGACCAGTGTCGGTCCAGGGACCATCGTCTGTTACCCTCTGACTATTGTCAGTTATACCCAACTAGCATCAGTTTCAGATCCTTTTGTTAACTTACCCAAAAGGTCCATCTATTCATATTCTTCCACTTTTAGCTGTCCTTGTCACTATTATCATTCCCATTGATGTTGTAAAACTCTTCAGATTTGGCATACCTGTCGAATTTGATCACATGCCTTGTTTTTTCACTCACTGTCCATTTCCCATAGTGAATAGCCACGGTTACCTATGACTAGCGTCAGTTTACCCTAACCGGCATCGATTAGCCTATGTCACCTTCCAGCCAACATTTGGTATCTAATCCACTTGTTACCACCTATTTGACATATCCCTGCTATTTTTATATGTCATTTGTAGAGAAGTGGCCCAATCCAATTAGTACTAGTTCACATGGTGCTGACCCAAAGACAAGCAAGCGCACTTGTATTCCACGCCAGTTGTCAACCTCTCCTACCTAGTCCTTCACCACCTTCCATTTTATCACCCACCATAGATCCTATCTAACATATCACTATCACTACCGGAGATGAGCAATTCGCACAACTCCTTGACCACAACCGTGCCGCCTTGCAGTTTTATCTTTCCCACTCGTCCACTCGAGATGCCTCGAGTAAGTTGATATATGGCATGCCCGTATCTATCCCCCCTGACTCTCACCCCTACTCCTACGTTAGCCCTATCTGGCTCCATCTTGTCTACATCTACCTTAGCCCCAGTCATTTTATAGCTAGGTCCTATATCCGTTATGACTGCCACGTCTGTTACCTCCGTTGCACCCGTCACATCCACCATACCTTAAAAAACTACCCAAAATGTAACCTTATCTACCCTTATGGTCTCGCATATACCCGTAGTTACATTACCACCTCTGGTGTTGGTGACCCCTACCCCTTTTCAGAACATGGTCGTTTCAATTCCACAATTGCTAGTCCCCATTGCCACTAGGGTTACCACAACCCTTACACCTCCATATACATAATATCATCAACCTCCTGTTTCATCTATTATTCACTCTGGGTATGTACCCCCTATCTCACTTCATTCTTCTCAATCAACCTACACGACAGCACCATATACTAGAGTTCCACCCCCGTTATATGCCTAAAACCAATCCTATCACGCTATATGAGGTGCCCAGTCATCGCAACCTACCAACGACCTAATAAAATTAATGATGGACAAGATGTAGACATTAGAGGCATCGGTTTCCGACTCCTGTAACACTCTCACCTCGATGATATTTACAATGAACCCATCCACCCATCAGTTCATATTCGTCCATACCCCATGCATTGGGAGATGCCTAAATTCAATCATTTTAATAGAAAAGAAGACCCGTAGCAGCATTTGACGTCATTCAATCATGGGTGATACCTAATCATTCACAATGATGCTTTGCTCCTAAGAAACTTTCCCATGTCTCTGACTGGACCTGCATTAGATTGGTATAGTGGGTTACTTAGACACTCTATATTCTCATTCAATCAGGTAGCCCAAGCCTTCCTTGATCACTTCTCCATTAATATCATTAAGAAGGTTACCATGACCAACCTATACTCCACATGTCGGTATGAGGACGAATCTATCACAGATTTTATCACTCGCTGGCATATCCTGATCAATTAGCTCACCTTCTAACTACCACAAATAGAATTCATTAAGCTCTTCACATGGGCTTACGCTAAACATATCTCACCTACGTTTTAGGTCCATACTTTGTGGACATTTTTCAAAGCATTCACCATGGCACAAAATTTAGGGATTCATGCCATCAAAGAGAAGAAAATTCAATTACGCAATAAGAATTTGACATTCAAGTCGAATGATACCTCTTCTTCTTCCAAACCACAAAAAAATTATTCAAAATCTAAGGGCACTACTAACGCAGTGGTACTCAAGGCTGGCCCATCTCATCCATCAAATCAGGCTACCCCCTCATCTAATCTCTCACCCATCTAGACTATTCAATTCAGACGAGAACATCAAAAATACATGCCAATTGGGGAGCCTTACTCTTCTATCTTAGAAAAGCTTATCAAAGCTGGGGCTATCACCCTTCCACCCATAAAACCACACATTGGTTTTGATCCTACTCACCCCATGCCCACATGGTATAAAGAACATGACTACTATAATTATCATCGAGTAAAGGGTCACAGTGACAAAAATTGCATCACTTTCAAAAACATTTTCCAAGAGATGCTCGAGAAAGGTGAGTTAACCATGGATAATCCCAATGCACCTACCAACCAAAACCTACACATCTTCAAGAAACCATTTCCTAATCATGCCCCTTCGTCTGATCAAACTGGTGAGGCCTTAACTCATGATACCCATACCTGCGAGGTCCATGCTATTTTTAGTGATGCACATGTTGCTTACCAATTACCCCATATTATGTCCATAGAAGAGATTCTAGCCCGAAATCCTCCTTCCACATCAAAACCAACCTCCCCTATTCCTTCACCCATAGAGGAACACCTTTCACCTCTTTCCTCACCTATGGAAGAGTCTTCCACTAACATCAAGACCATTTCACCTTTGGCTTTTCTACCTCGAGAACTGATACCCACAATACTTCTTCAGTCCATAGAGGATACTTATTTACCTCCTCCACCCACAGAGGAGCTCCCATCATTTCCAAACCCTATCAAAGACCCTATTGAGATACCCTTACCTCTTGGCGAGCATTCCCCATCAACTACCCAAGATCCTGCAGACCTAATTTCAGCTCTCTTACCCACGGAAGCTGAAGCTAGCCAATTCCCCGTCTCTAAGACACATTTTACAAAAATTGCCATTAGGTCCTCTTCAACTCCACCTATAGACATTTCATTCTCACATTTTTCTGATCACTTAGATTATGTGGATAGGGCCTTACTATGGGGGCACATTTTTCTTTCCATCTCAACGTAGATGCAGATGTCAGTTGCTAATACTTCCATTATCTATCTGAAAATATTTTGACCAATCAAAACGAACACAACTACATCTATCACAACTTATTCCACAACACCCATCATAACTCAACACACACCCTTATGCATAACTCAAACTACATCTAAATTCAAAACCGCACATACATCATCTTCCTCGACTAAACCTCCTACCACCTTAGGGGTCACCCCAACCACCAACCTTACTCATCCACCTATCAAACTGGATTTAGCTACATCTTCCAAATTCAATGCCACACCTACTCCGACACCCAAACAAAAGAACCAAACCCATATAACTCATACCCCGGCTACACCAATCACACCCACACTGTCCCGTCCATCTTAGGACCTCAACCCCCTAACACGGTTAAAAAATATCTACCCATCATTAAACCAAAATCACAATAGCCAATCCCTTCCTCACAAACCTCTAACCTACCTAGGCACCCGACATAGCCTACACCCACACCTGCAACATCTCTACCCCCCATACCTCTAATACCCTCAGCTATTTATTCACTACCCACTACACTTAGGTAGCTATCTCTCACACCCCCTGCACGACCCGCGTCATCTACCTTCACTGCACCCCCGTTATCTCTGTGGGTAACTTGCCCTCTTCCCCCATCTACTTTTCTTTCTAGACCTCGTACACCCATATCACCTTTACCCAAGAAGGTGCAGCCCAAAAACAAAAATCCGCTACCCCACAATAAGGTAGTCAAAACAACCACACACCCTCCTGCTCGTTCATCTACCATACCCCTACCTAGACAAACCCAACCAACACCCAAGACCACATCAGCACCCAAAACCATAGCTCGACCTATTCCCCCTAATATGATGATTATTCCTCATCAATCAACTGCACCTACACCCAAACCCATGTTCACTTACCATTGTGACCCACTAGCTGGGTCCTATGCCAAAATTTTAACAACCTCCTTGAGACTTTTGTCATTACATTACTGCCACTCAGACCTTATGACCCCCTCAAACCTAAGCCAAAAAAATTTGATGACACTACATTTTTTTCCTACCATTGTGTACCAGGGCACAATGTGGATAACTACAAGGCCTTGAAAAACCATCCTTATCTAGTTATGTCCTCCGGAAGTCAACTTTGATGACAATGACCTTCTCAATGAGGACCCTACCTCCCCAACACCCATTCCCACACTGTCCACTCAACAACCACAACCTCTACCCCCATAGCTCCTAGAACCACCTCCAAGATTTAAAATTAACATGGTTCACATTAGAGAACTTTTCATGCCACCACCCAAATTTCGTTGCGTGCAACTCACCTCACAGGGTTTTTCTCCTCTAGTAGGTTTTTTCCCATCATGTCACTATACCACTCACCCTACACCTTCTCCGTTTGCCAACTCCCCTCATATCACCATGATCCATGTTACTACCCGTGCTTAGAAGGATAAAGGTAAGGAAAAGGAAACTGACCCACCAACCAATCCTATACCCAACATACCATCTCCACCCATACCTAAAATCACTATCCGCGACCCCACATACCCCATTTCTAATGGAGTCACACATCGCACCATGATTTAATAATTACACCAGTCTCCCCTCAAAATGTCCCTATATGACCTCATCCAAATCTCGGAATCCCATTTTCAAGCTCTCATGGAGGTTCTTCAATCTATTGAGGTTTTACCCAATGACCCTACACCTGTAGCCTCCATTATCACACCCCATCATGTAGCCTCTCTCACCAAATTACCACCTTCATCCTCACCCCACCCTATTCACCAAATAGCCTCCCTTAGCTTCTCAGAGGAAGAGATCATGACACACCAAAATGATGAACTTGACCCAGCTCTCTTCATCTCTATCCACACTGATGACATATGGGTGTGATGGGTGCTGATTGATGGGGGCACTAACATTAACATCATTTCATCCCATGAATTCACACAAATCCGAATACCTGATAATTGCATGCATAAACATCATGTCATGTTGCGTTCATTCAATAAATCTATCACCTCCACACTAGTCACTGTCATCCTCCACATCTGTGTGGGTTCTTGCAATGTTCCAAAATTATTCTACGTCTTGGAGGGGGAATTCCAATATAACTTGTTTCTTGTCATGGGGTGCGTTCCTTCCACTTTACATCATTATGTAAATTTTGAGCACAAAGGGCACACCTATACTATTCCAGCTGATCCATCACCTTTTAAAACATGCAACATGATCTACCAACCCAATGACATGCTCATACCTCTTAAAACATCTACCTTTGCGACCACCGCCACTTCATCTACACCTCCACTTACCAATATAGCCATTGCTTCAACCACACATGCCTCTTCCACTCCTACTGATGCCACAACCTCCACAACCAACCCATCAGCTTCCTAATCCATTAACACCACCTCTGCATTTCCCTCTGACACATCATCTATTTTAGCTACCCACATACTAACCACTTATCCCTTAGAATGAATTTTCAACACCTTACTCTCGGGGAGTACCACCTATATAGCGTCAAAACATTTCTTACTCCACAAGAGTATAGAAGTCTTCACCAACACCCTCGCTATGATCATTGCATAGGAGAATTCCTCCTTTATGGTCCTCCTCACGCTCCATACTAGTCTCACCTATGGGGGACTTGATACTACCAATTACACACCCAAACCACCGTCACAAACCCACCCATTTTCCGCTAACTTCCAGTCTCTCACCAATCACTATTTTTCCCACACCTTCCTGCACCGATGTGTATGGAAGGGTTTCAGTTTTGGATTTATGAGAAAGGCTGCCATACTACTATTTCATGCACCACCCGCAAACATAACGACCATAGTGGTATCGGATTTTCTGAACCACCTAAAAAATAGACCCGTATTGAACTCATTAAGGACATCAGCCCTCCTCCACCTTCTTCACCCACTCCACCTTCTTCACCTACTCCACCTTCATCACCGCCTTCACCGAAAAAGTTGATGGATCAAGAATCTATCCCTCCTAACTTTTTTTTTTCATAAACACCATGTCCTTGGGGCCTCTGACTTATCAATACGAGGGTGAGGCCCCTTCCTCTCTTCCCTTCCTGTATCCTAAAATGATCGATGATGATACACCTTCAATTAACATCGTTCAATGTCAGGATGGTGAATCTATACTCACCTACCTTAGTGTAGAAGACTCATATATTCATTAGTCGTTACCTTCTGAGACACAAACCATGTGGAATGAATCAACTATCGAGATCAACATTCATACTCAGGACGACCCGCACATCCTAAAGATCGGTGAATCTTTAGATGCTGCTGAAAAGGAAGCCATCACCTCTTTTCTCAAAGATCATAACCATGCATTTGCTTGGTCTTATGCAGACATGCCTGTTGAAAAGTTATAGATTTGCACCATCAAAGTAAAGAAAATCCAATTACGTAATAAGAATTCGGCATTCAAATTGAATGACACCTCTTCTTCTTCCAAACCATAAAGCAATTATTCAAAAGCTAAGGGCACCACTAACGTAGTGGTACTCAAGGCCATCCTAGCTCCTACATCAAATCAAGCTACCCCTCGTCTAATATCTCACCCATCTAGACTTTTCAATTCAGACGATAACAGTGGAAATACACCCCAATTGGGGAACCTTGCTCTTTTGTCTTAGAAAAGCTTATCAAAGCTAGATCCATCACCCTTCCACCTATAAAACCACACACTATTTTTGATCCTGCTCACCCCATACCCGCATGGTATAAAGAACACGATTTCTGTAAATATCATCGAGTAAAGTGTCATAGTGATGGCAAATGCATCACTTTCAAAAATACTTTTTAAGAGATGCTCGAGAAAGGTGAGTTAACCGTGGATAATCCTAACATGCCTACCAACCAAAACCTACACATCTTCAAGAAATCATTTCCTAATCATGCCCGTTCATCTGATCAAACTGGTGAGGCCTCAACTCATGATACCCATACCTATGAGGTCCACGCTATTTTTAGTGATGCACCTGTTGCTTCCCAATTGCCCCATATTCCATCCATAGAAGAGATTCTAGCCTGAAATCCTCATTCCACATCGAAACCAACCTCCCCTATTCCTTCACCCATAGAGAAACACCTTTCACCTCTTTCCTCACTTATGGAGGAGTCTTTCGCTAACATCGAGACCATTTACCTTTGGCTTCTCCACCTCAAGAACCGATACCCACAATACTTCTTCAGTCCATGGAGGATACTTATTTACCTCCTCCACCCACAGAGGAGATCACATCATCTCCAAACCCTATCACAGACCCTGTTGAGATACCCTTACCTCTTGGTGAGCATTCCCTATCAGCTACCCAAGATCCTGCAGACCTAATTTCAGCTCTCTTACCCACGGAAGCTGAAGCTAGCTAATTCCCCATCTCTAAGACACATGTTACAAGAATTTCCACTAGGTCCTCTTCAACTGCACCTATAGACGTGCCATTCTCACATTTGGCCGATCGCTTAGATTATGTGAATAGGGCCTTACTATGGGGGCACCTTTTGGTTCCCGTCTCAACACACATGCAGATGTCAGATGCTGATACTTCCATTATCTATCCAAAAATATTTCGACCAATCAAAACAAACACAACCATCTCTATCACAAATTCTTCCATGAAACCCATCATAACTCAACACACACCCTTACCCATAACTCAAACTACATCTAAATTCAAACCCACACATACATCATCTTCCTTGACTAAATATCCTACCACCTTAGGGGTCACCTTAACCACTAGCATTACTCATCCACCTATCAAACTACATTTAGCTACATCCTCCAAAGTCAACTCCATACCTACTCTGGCACCCAAACAGAAGAACCAAACCCATAGAACCCATACCCCAACTACACCAATCACACCTGTACCTGTTCCATCTGTCTTAGGTACTCAACCCTGAAACATGGTTAAGAAAACTCTACTTGTCATTAAACCAAAAGCACAACAGCCCATCCCTTCCTCGCAAGCCTATAACCTACCCAAGTGCCTGACATGGATTACACTCACACCTGCAACATCTCTACCCTAACATACCTTCAATAACCTCAGCTATTTCTTCACTACCCAGTACACTTTAGTTGTTGTCTCTCAAACCCCCTGTATGACCCGCGTCATCTACCTTTACAGCACCCTCATTATTCCCGTGGGAAACTAACCCTCTTCCCCCATTTGCTTTTCCTTATAGAACTAGTACACCCATATCACCTTTACAAAAGAAGGTGCAACCCAAAAACAAAACTCCGCTACCCCACAATAAGGTAGTCAAAACAACCACACACCCTCCTACCCATTCATCTACCATACCCCTACCTAGACAAACCTGACCAACACTCAAGACCACGCCAGCACCCAAAACCATAGCTCAACCTATTCCCCCTCCTGTGAGGACTATTCCTCAACAATCAACCCCACCTACACCCAAACCCGCGTTCACTTCCCATTGCAACCCACTAGCTGGGTCCTATGCAAAATTTTTAACCAACCTCCTTGAGACTTATGTCATTACATTACTGCCACTCAAACCTTATGACCCCCTCAAACCTAAGATAAAAGGGTTTTATGACACTAAATTTTTTTCCTACCATCGTGTGCCAGGGAACGATGTGGAGAACTACAAGGCCTTGAAAACTGTCCTTATCAACTTATGTCCTCCAGAACCCAACTTTGATGACGATGACCTTCTCGATGAGGACCCTGCCTCACCAACACCCATTCCCACACTGTCCACTCAACAACCACAACCTCCACCCCCATAGCTCCTATAACTACATCCAAGATTTGAAATTAACATGGTTTGCATCAAAGAACTTGTCATGCCACCACCCAAATGTCATTGCACCCAGATTACCTCATAGTGTTTTTCTCCTCCGGTAGGTTTTTATCCATCATGTCACTATACAACTCACCTCACACCTTCTTCATTTTCAACCTCCCCTCAGATCAACATGATCCATGTTACTACCCGTGCTCAGAAGGATAAAGGTAAGGAAAAGGCAACTGACCCACCAACCAATCCTATACCCAATATACCATCTACACCCATACCTAAAATCACTATCCACGGCCCCACTTACCCCATTTCTAATGGAGTCATACATCACACCACACTCAAACAATTATACCAGTCTCCCCTTGAAATGTCCTTATATGACCTCATCCAAACCTCAGAATCCCATTGTCAAGCTCTCATGGAGGTTCTTCAATCTATTGAGATTTTACCCAATGACCCTACACTAGTAGCCTCCATTATCACACCCCATCATATAGCCTCTCTCACCAAATTACCACCTTCATATTCAACTGACCCTATTAACCACACCAAAACAATGACCCTAACCTAGCTCTCTTCATCTCTATTCACATCGATGATATATGGGTGTGACATGTGATGATTGATGGGGGCACTAGCATTAACATCATTTCATCCCATGCATTCATTCAAATGCGCATACATGATAATTTCATGCATAAACATTCTATCATGTTGTGTTTATTCAATGACACTATCACCTCCACACTAGGCACCGTCATCCTCCACGTCCATGTGGGCCCCCGCACTGTTCCAGAATTATTCTACATCTTGGAGGGGGAATTCCAATATAACTTGTTGCTTGGCAGACCCTAGATTCATGTCATGGGTTGTGTTCCTTCCACTTTGCATCATTGTGTAAAGTTTGGGCACGAAGGGCACACCTATACTATTCCAAATGATCCATCACCTTTCAAAACATGCAACATGCTCTACCGACCCAATGATGTGCTCATACCTATTAAAACATCTACCTCTGTGACCATAGCCACTTCATCTACACTTCCACTTACCAGTATAGCCGCTACTTCAACCGCACATGCCTCTTCCATTCCTACCGATGCCACAACCTCCACAACCAACCCATCATCTTCCTAATCCATTAATGCCACCTCCGCATCAACCTCTAACACATCATCTATTTCAGCTACCCACATACCAACCATGGATCCCTTAGAAGGAATTTTTTAATGCTTCACTCTAGGGGAGTACCGCCTATATAGCGTTAACACATTTATTACTCCACAAGAGAATAGAAGTCATCACCAACACCCTCACTATGATCACCGCATAGAAGAATGCCTCCTTTATGGTCCTCCTCATCTTCATACCAATCTCACCTACAGGGGAATTGATACTACCACTTACACACCCAAACCACCATTGTAAACCCACCTGTTTTCCATTGACTTCTAGTCTCTCACCAATTTCCGTTTTGCCCACACCTTCCTACACCAATGTGCATGGAAGGGTTTTTGTTTTGGATTTTATGAGCAAGGCCACCATACCATTATTCCATGCACCACCCACAAACATAATGACCGTAGTGGTATCGGCTTTTCTGAACCACCTACCAAATAGGCCCGCATTGAACTCATTAAGGACATCAGTCATCCTCCACCTTCTTCACCTGCTCCACCTTCATCACTGCCTTCACCGACGGTGTCAATGGATCCATAATCTATCCCTTCTATTTTTTTTTCATAAACACCATTTCCTTGGGGCCTCTCACCTATCAACGTGAGGGCGAGGCTCCTTCCTTTCTTCCCTTCCTATATCCCAGAATGATCGATGTTGATACACCTTCAATTAATGTCATTCAAAGTCAGGATGATGAATCTATACTCACCTACCTTGGTGCACAAGACTCATATATTCATCAATCATTATCTTCTGAGACACAAAGCTTATTGAATGAATCGACTATCAAGATCAACATTCATACTCAGGATAACCCACACATCCTAAAGATCGGTCAATCTTTAGATGCTGCTGAGCAGGAAGCCATCACATCTTTTCACAAAGATCATAACCATGCATTTGATTGGTCTTATGTAGACATGCCCGGTATTGACCCCGCCATAATGGTCCACAATATCATAACCATTCTTGATGCCAAACCCATCAAACAAAAGCTGAGGAAAATGCACCCTTGCATTTCCCTTCTTGTCAAAGAAGAATTTCAGCACCTTCTTTTTGTTTCCTTCATCTTACCCATTGATTATCCTCATTGGATTTCTAACATTGTCCCTGTCACTAAAGTGACAGGGTGACTCCGCATTTGCATGGACTTCCGTGACCTCAACCTAGCCTTCCCAAAAGATGGATTTTCCTTACCCGGTACTGATCAACTGGTTAACGTTACTGCTGGTCATAAGATAATATCACTCATGGATGGCTTCTCAGGTTATAACCAAATCTTGCTTGCCCCAGAAGATCAACACAAGACCTTGTTCATTACCCCTTGGGGGACCTTCTGCTATTGAGTCATGCCTTTTGGCCTTAATAATGCTGGTGCCACATATCAGTGGGGTATGACTTACATATTCCATGACATCATGCATCGCATATTGGAATATTACGTGGATGATATCTTGGCCAAATCTAAGTGCCACTCTAAACACTTTGCCACCCTCAAAACCATCTTTGATCGTCTCATTAAACATTGTGTCCACATTTAGCCTAAGAAGTGTGTCTTCATGGTCCTCTCAGGAAAAATCCTAGGCTTTATTGTTTCCCTGCATGGTATATAAGTTGACCCTGCTAAAGTCAAGGCCATTCTCGAAATGCCTCTACCTACTAACCTTAGAGAACTCCATATCCTACAATGTAACTTGCAGTCTATTCACTGTTTCATTTCATAATTATCTAATTTGTGTTGATCATTTCATCATTTTCTCAAGAAGGATGTCTACTTTAAATGGGATGACTATTGTCACAAAGATTTTGAGGCCCTAAAACAATACCTCCTCCAACCACCCATACTCATTCCACCTGAAGATGATCAACATTTTTATCTATACATCTCAGCTACGGATCACTCCTTAGGAGCCATGCTCACTCATCATGATGAACAACATAGGGAGAAGGTGGTTTATTACATAAGTCGTACTCTTTTGGACTATGAAGCCCGATACACCCATCCTAAAAAAATTTGCTTAGCCTTAGTTTTCGTTGCCACTAAACTCTGACATTTTCTACTCAATCACAAAAAATATGTTGTGACCAACACCGACCCCTTACACTTCATGTACGCTAAACCTTATCAAATAAATGTGTCACATGCTAGCTTATGATTTTAGTTGACCTTGACCTCTAATAAATTCATCAAAATTCCATCAAGGGCCAAGAAATCGCAAACCAATTGGCCGAAACACCTATTTTTGGGAATCAACCCTCTAATTTGGACTTTCCAGATGAGTCAATTGCTACCCTTTTCTTGGATGAACCCCCTTACCAAATGACACTCTTCTTCGATGGTTCAAATTTTCAGCATGGGGGTGGGGCTGGAATTATCCTCATTCCACTTGATGGTGAGCCCATGCCTTTGTCTTTCAAACTTGATTTTGAATGCACAAACAATATTTCTGAATATGAAGCACTTGTATTAGGTCTCCAAGCTGCCTATGCCCTAGATATCAAATCAATAAACATCTTTGGTGATTCTCAATTAGTTGTAAACTAGGTCAATGGCATATACCAATGCCGTAATGAGCTGCTTAAAAAGTATAAACATCATATAGACATACTTTCGACCACCTTTGACCGTTACACCCTTCAATTCGTCCCACATTCAACCAACAAATTTTTAGATACCATGGCCTACTTGGCTTCCCAAATACATGCTTCGCCCGCTTATTCTAAACTATTTGTCACCATACAATGACTCCAATAACCTTAGTATTTACCACACGATGTTTACTCTATCAGAACCACTACCTTGGACTTGAGTGACCTTTGGTACAAAAAATAATCTGACTATCTCTCTCTCCATCTTACCTCTTGATCTCACCCGTAATGGACAATGCACCTTCCTTAAAAAGGTCTCTCGTTAAATTATCTCGGGGGCCTCCTATATAAGCGTGGATTTGATGGTATTCTCTTACGGTGCCTCATGAGTTCTAAAATTCCTTATACCATTAAGGAATTTCATGATGGCATATGTGGAGGTCATTTCAGTGGCCTTGTTGCTAAATGTATTCTTTACTTGGACTATTACTGGCCAACTTTTAACCATGATTGTTTTGACTATGTCAAGCATTGTGTCAAACGCCAACAGCATGCCAACATTCATCACGCACCCAGTCATGCCTTACAGGTCACCCGTGACCTTTGGCCATTCTCTCAATGGGGTTTGGATCTTGTCAGAGAAATCAATCCCCATTCTTCCTAGCGCCATCAATGGATCATCACTACTACCAAATACTATACATAATGGGTGGAAGCCATACCACTCATCTCCACGAAAGCCAAGAAAATATGTGAGTTCATCAATCATCACATCATTTTTCACTTTGGTGTTCCTCATCGCCTCATCACTAACAATGGAAAACAATTCAAAAAAATTGTAACGCCTTCCGCATTTAGCTCAGTTTCTCATCACCTTATTACCCACAAACTAACATCCAAGCCGAATCTACTAACAAAACCCTAAACAAAATTCTTATGAAAGTGGTTAACAATACTGGGAAGGATTGGCATACGCACATTCCTTTTGCCTTGTGGGCATACCGCACTAGTATTCGCACTTCCACTACTACCACACCATTTTCGTTGGTCCATGATACCGAGGTGGTTCTACCTCTTGAAGTCCAAATTCACTCACTTGGCATTTCTCTCCATGACATGCTCAATGATGATGACTTTTGTCAAGACCGTTTAACACAACTAGAGTTATTAGACAAACGTCTTAATGCTCTTAATCACCTTCAAGTTTACTAAACACATATCAAATGTTCCTATGACAAGTGTGTCCATGAACAAACCTTCCAAGTTGGTGACCTTTTCCTATAATAAAATCAATAGGTAACCAAAGAATAAAAAAGTAAACAAGGAAAATTTGTTCCTAATTTATTTGGACCATACATTGTGACTCATACTTATGGATCAGGTGCTTATCGTTTATCTTCACTCGATGGTAAACCCGAACCTGAGCCCCTTAATGCCTTGCATCTTCGACCATTCTATTGTTGACTTTTAGTCCTACATCACCTTTTGTCTCTCTTTCCATGCTTGTCCCTTGAGCGCTATCCACTCCATACACCTTACCAATGGTTAAACAAGAATCAAGTGAGTAATCATCACTTGTTATCTTCTCTTGAAAATGTGTATCACGGCACTGCACATATCATGATTCTCATGGATCCTTTTTGTCTAAATTTAGATGAGATCACATGGTCATTTCACCCTACTTTTTGAACAAGAGTCCTATTCTCCACCTTGATCTTGTCCATGACTTCAAAACCCTCCAATGGGATATAACTCCTTGAGTCAAACTTCTACTAAAAAGATGACTCCCTCAAAAGGACATCTTCATCTCGACAATTAATGTTGTAAATAGACTGGTCCCTCAAAGGACAACTATGTAAAACTCTTCCAAAAAAAAAATTGAGAGCAACCGAAGCTTCCCGCATCGATCAGCTTTACGAAGACCTCAAGGAGTTAAATTTTATTCATCCCATATAGACTTCCGCATCTATCATTCTATCCCAAATACAAGTGAAAACAACAAAATTTTTAGTCATGGAATTTCCCATTATGACCTTAGATATCTTGATCCCAAGAGCATGCTACCTCATACCGTATAACAAATCAACCACCTTTTACCCTTCTCACCATTCCCACTCCCATTTCCTACTTCCTCAAGGGACCTCTCGAAAACCAAGACATTTGGTGATCATGTGACTACTTTTCACCATAGAACAATCAATCATGCAATGTCTTTAGGGTCTTAAGTTCATCACCTTCTCCAAGATATGATATCCTTGGTATGATCCTAACTAATTTGGTGGATTTATATCCCCCTCTTATCTTTTAACTGTCTTTATTATGTTTTGATTACCTTACATAGGACTTGGTCCTCGACGCTTACTTTTAAGGTCCTCTTCTTCTTTCACCATAACCGACATTACCTACATCATTTTACCTATAAACCACCCACACTTAATAGACCTAAAACCCACAACATGCCTAAAACCTACTAACTCATTTTCATACCTCATCATATTCTTCCCTAGCTTATGGGAGAACTACATCGACCTGAGGTCCCTTTTCACTAGGACTATGTAGGCAACACTTCGAGGGCATGGGGCCCTTGGAGGTTAGCTCAGCCACTCTTTACCCTAACCAAATCCATCTTTAATCTTCCTCAAATACATTCTACCCCACCTAGTTTCATCTTTATACCCAAAATTGGAAATTAAACCACATACATAAAAAATTGCTTCATATTTTAATCCTCATTACAACATGCATTTATTACGCCTACCATTTCTCTATCATCATTATGCATAGATTATATCACATCTCACATATGACCCATATTATCATTAATTGCATGAAATAATAACTCACAACTCCACCTACTCTGGACACAACCATACCTAAACTAAACCTGACACAACCATGCCTAAACAAATCAGACTCAACCATGCCTAAAACCTGACTCAATCTATGCCTAAAATCTTACTCAACCATGCCTAAAACCTAACTCAATCCATGCCTAAAACTTGACTCAACCATGCCTAGTACCTGACTCGATCCATGCCTAAGACCTGACTCGATCCATGACTAAACTAGACCTGACTCAATCCATGCCTAAACCAATCTGAATCCATCATGCCTAACTCACCTAATTTCCATCCATATCACAACAACAAGTCAAAAATCTCATCAACGCACCAATACATCGAAATTCTCATCAACACATCAAAAAATCAAGAATCTCATGTATCTCATCATATAAATAAATATGTATCTCAATACAACATACATGGTTATCTCATCATGTCCATCATCTCAAAATTGTCAGCATGAAGGATGATACATAATACAAAATATCATTGGCACACAGGCTGGTATCATATATACAATAAAATAATGAAACAATATAAAGTCTCTTCGGCACACAAGCTGGTATGTGCTCAAACTCTACAAAACCTCTCATACGTCCTCACTGTCTTCAACATGTAGGCTGGTATATGATAAAAAATTCAACTACCTCTTGGCACACAAGCCGGTATATATCACAAAAATGACTATCATACATCAAATGCCCAAAACCCCATATCAGGCATCTTGGCGGATGTCCTCCATCTCTGTATCACCTGTACCCTCTGCCTCCTTCACCCCTATCTTACGACTTGCTAGCATCTCCCCACCCATCATAGGTGGTGGCTGGGTCTCTACTAGCGCCTTACCGGAAGTTGGTCTCCGTGCATTGGTGGGATGTCCTTGATTTTACCTCGGAGCTCGCTTTTCCCCTGTGATATCCACACTGTGAGTGTGGGATCTAGTCCTCTCAGTCGATGCCTACTTTTCCTGGTACTCTCCATAGGATATAAATTCTATCCCGACCATCATCAACTGGTCCTGGTAGCATCTGGCCTCACCTAGGGCATCCCATAACCTAGATATAGGCACAGTCTATGGTGGTCCCATAGGTCTCAAACCCTGTACCTATCCTATGAGACCCTGTACCACTCCTACCTGTGAACTGGGACCTAGTCTCAGTGCCTGTGGTGGTACCCCTGCCCCTGTGCCTATAAGATCCCAATCTATGCCTAGGTTATGGCCAATTGGCCCTGTAAACCTACTACCTATGCCTATAAGGCCGCCATCTGACCATAACCCTCCTCTTCATGTCCATCCCCTCCACTAGCTATCTAGGCCTACAAAATAGCCACCTGTACATGTATCTTAGCTACCTCTGCCTCTGTGCTTTCTAGTTATGTCTGCACTATACCCAACTGGGTAATCAGAGTAGCCACCTGCCCCTGTAGGTCATCTCTCTATTTCCTGATGGTGGCTAGATCTGGTTTCCCCAGTCTGGGTGGTATGGCTCATAAATGAGACACCCACCAATGTCTATACATGTCTGTGCACCCGACATCATCTATCCACTGGTCCACTGCTTACTCCTCCTGCCCTCTGGGCACTTTTGGCTGTGGTAGAGGTAAGGCCCTCTCCATGTCATCTCTCTGGTACTTTAGGAAGGGTGAAGGTATGTCATGTAATAGCCTAAACTATCACCGGAATCTTTCCACCAGGATCATCTCATACTCCCCGGCACGGTGACCCTGTATCCATCTCAAAAGCTGGAGCTCAGCTAGTTCCTCATCTATATGCCTATATGAGGGGAATCCCACATATAGCCTCCATATAATGTCCACTCCAGACAACCCCTCCAATAACCACCGAAAATAGGCCACATCATGTGTGGGCCTATCAGATCTCTTCTCCCTAATAGACGGCTCCCATCACCTGTACCCCACCTACACAAGTCTTGATGGGAATGCATCAACTCGGGGCATACCTACTAGCCACACACAAGCTATGTGCTCATAATCCTAGTAGTGTAGTAAGAAGGTATAACATAGGATGAACCTGTGTAGCCACCCATAGGCCCATAAATCTCTATACAACTACATCAGGAATGCTGACACCCAAGAAAAGTAGGTATCCTCTATCATCATATCATGGAGTACCCCCATCAACAATTGAGGAAAGTATCCACCCTCTACATCTGGCAGTGCAAAGTAGCACACTACCTCCATTAAAAGAACCACTATCTTCATCTCCTCCAGATGGGCTAGGTACATCTCTCCATAGCGAATGATGGAACTATGGAATTTTATCTCGCCTATCCCCTCACCAAACACTGTCAGCATCAGCTGCTATGAGGCCTTGGAGGATATTGAGTAGACCTGCGTACCCAATATGGTTAGCTGTAGAATCCTGAACATGTCCTCTAGGGTGACAATGATCTCACCCATCGGTAGGTGGAACATGTTGGTCGCTGAATCCCATCTATCAACGAGTATGACCATCAAACTAGTATGCTAGACTACATTCCAGTATCACCAGAATCCACTCAAGACCACTGCCTCCACATGCTACAGCACCTCAGGGGTTGTTGTGCCGCACAATGTCACCGACAGGGGTGGAACCTTATCTCGCATACGTAGCTGATCTCTGCCCTGTATCTAATATAAAAAACATGTTAATATACATTTTCACACCCATACTTGCCCCCTATCATTTCCCTACAACTTATTTTACCCCTACCCATCTTAATCACCTGACCTATGGCATTTTTAGCCCCTTGTCCCCCAAAAACCAACCAGTGACGGTTCTCTCAAATCGACCCCAGTCACCCCTTTACCAGCATCGGTCACCTATTTAGTGACCGATACTGGTTACACACTATCGACGCTAGCCACACTTGATTGATGCTAGTCATTGTAGCGGTGAAAACCCCCAATCCCAAAACCCCCCTTTCTCAAAAAAATTCCCCGTTGCCCCTTTTAGACACCTAAAATTACCTAAACTACCCTTCCACCTCAACCCATCCCCCTCTCCCATTTATTACCCTCCCCATTCCTATTTTTACCCACTTTTCCACCCATTCCCAAATTTAATCTTTTCCCCACCCCTAAAAAAAACCAACTACTACAAAAACCATTTATAAATAATCTAATCTATCTAACAAACTACAACTAGAGTTGGACACTTACCTCATTGTGCTACCGTCATCTCGGTGGCACATCTGGCCGTTGCACCGGTGGCCCGCCTGATCCCTCTTTGGTCTCCACCATTACCAAATCACTACCTGAAACCAAATCAAATCACTCAGACTGATCCTGTGGACCCACTTCTCACCAATCAATCACCCACCGTTCACACCACCAACTCAATGATTCATTTCGTCTAGACACTTTTCTCTCTTTTCTCTCTCTTTTGTCATTTTCTCAATTCACTAAATGACAAATGAATAAGAAAAGACATGGATTTTTTGTTTTTTATAAAAAACCTGACCTAACCGATGCTGGTTAACATTCATTGGCATCAGTCTCCTGCCCTACCTTACAATGGTTGGTTGACCTATACCGGTGTCGGTTAGCCTTGACTGGCATCAGTCACCCTCTCTTGCACTAAACCTAACATTTTACCCTATTACCCTGCCCATCACTCCTTTACCCTAACTATTTCCACACGTTATCCCTTTACCCTGATCTATTTTCCCCACCCAACCTGACTATTTTTCCAAACCATCGGCCTCACCCGTGCCTTGACCTAGATCATTTCCTACCTAAACTCATCACTAGTGACATTTGGGGACTCCTTATTTGTTCGCTCATTCCTTGCAGCACTGTTACCCATGTTGATTGACCTAGATTTTTGGCCCTGGACCTATCGCTAGTTCCCTTTGACCTCATGTCTTCACTAGTGACCTTGTGGCATTGTTACCTGTGTTGTTGACCTAATGACCTTACTGTTGATGGTGAATCACAGCACCCCTGAATTTCTGCAACTTGATGGGTTGAGACTCTCAGTGTGATTACATAGCATGGAGCTTTTCCCAAGTGTGGGACCTCACGAATTGGAAAATCTCTCTGGATGAAGGTCGGGTTCCTATTCCTCTGTTCATGATGCACATGTAAAAAATGCAGAGGGTTTACTCAAAAACCTAAACTAATTTTCCAAGGAGATGGGGTAAGAAGATACATAAAAATAAAACCTAAACTAACAGAGGTGATGCACCGAGGAATGAAGAACACCTGTCTTTCCAATATACACAAACCATTAAAATGTAATGCAAGATCATGCACAGATAACCAGATTTGTAGTGAAAGATCAAGAGGATGCAAATGAAACATAGAGAGGGTTGAGAATCATCCATAGACATGCATTATCTTGCTCCAAAGATTGATACAATACACTACAAAATGCCAAGAGGTAAAGTTGCATTACAGTTTTTAGATGGGAGGTTTGAACTCCACAAATTCACCTGCCAAAGAGAAAAAGGGAGGGTGAAAAACAAGAATGTCCAACCTTTAGAAAGAAGCCCATCCTTACAATTTATAGGAAGAATGAGAGAGAAAAGAGAGAGGAATTCCAAATCTACCCCAACCACCTCTAGGTTGCATTTAATTCATCTCATTATGGTGGTAGGTGAGAACCCTAGACAAACCTAAAAAGTGGCGAACTGTATTTTACATTTTTAAGAACTTGTTCCCACCCAATTAAATATATCCATTTTAGTTGGATAGAGAACCTCATAATCTTTCTGAAAATTCCAACCTTGCGTAAATCTGAGCTCCCTGTGAAAATTTATGGCCGTCTGAATATCTGGGTCAGGGTCTGCTTCCTGTCAGTGCTCAGAATGTTGTGCCTCCTAAAGGTGCACCATAGGCATTGATCCATTACATGTTGATGCTCAATATCCTACTTACCTTAGTTCCATAGGCGCATATCTCTTCATGTCCACATCTCTGTGTCATGCACTCCTTTACCTATGCCAAGGCGCATGAATTTCTTCGTGTCGACACTCTGTTGTCGTGTGCGCCTTTACCTACACCAAGGCGTAAATTTCTTCGTGTCAACATCTCTGTGCTCATGTTCCCTTTACCTGCGCCTTAGCGCATCAAATTTCTTCATGTCGACATCTCTGTGTCGTGTACACCTTTAACTTGCACCAAGGCGTATCGAATTTCTTTATGTCGACATCCTATGTGTCGTGCGCCCTTTACCTGCACCAAGGCACGATCCATTTCTTCATGTCGACAATCTGTGTCGTGCCTGCGCCTTTACCTGTGCCAAGGTGCGAATTTCTTCGTGTCGACATCTCTATGCTCGTGCGCCCTTTACCTATGCCAAGGCGTGATCCTTTCTTCGTGTCGACATCTCTATGTCATGTGCCCTTCCGGTTGGCAACGCAATAGACATGTCGAGGGCTTTGAGCTTATTTGATTTCCATATTCTTCTACTTGTCTATATCTACCCCGGGGAAAATATATATACAACACTTACCTAGCCTATTACCATGACTATTTATCTTGCACCCTAACCTAAGTTGGTGCTACTAGAACATATCCTAAACGTTCCTGCACCTAACCTAAATTGTGTTTCCTAACCATATCCTATACCTTGGATACCAGAATCACTATCAACCTTAGACGATGTAAAGTAAACCTGCTCTTCATCCTGGTAGCGGGCTATAGTTTATATGTGTCCGTGCATTTGAATTTTACTACCTTTGACCCTGACCCATTACCTAGATTGCCTGCATAGACCTTTAACCCTTTTTCCCCCATTCACCACCTTCCCCTTTCTCACATTTCCCTTTTATCAAACCACTCACCAATTCTACCTTTGGCCTTGTTAGTTATTGGTTTGAGGGGGATCACCTTCACCCACACCTGGGGTAACCACATCTTATTTTTGTTAGCATCACTTACCAATCCAAGCTATGCAACAAAAAGAAACAAAATGTAGACAGTAAACTTAGGTCACACTCCCCTTTGGTCCCTCGATAATTAAACACCCTTCATAACATTAACCTAGCCATGGCCCCCTTCACCTCACTAATATTAATTTAATTAATTTAATTTAATTAATTCATTATCCTCACCATATTTATTATTTAAATATCTTAATTTAGATCATATCCACACATACACCTTACCTAGACACCTCATCAAGCCAACTCACTCTAAGACCTATTCTTAGTCGGTTTCCATAACTAAGTAAAACTTACCAAAACCCTAAAAAAAATGCCTACATTCTCTCTAACAACATTCCCACATGCATGCAAGATGCTTCCAGTCTAATCCGTCAGTTAATTACATGAGATCCCAAAAAATCAAGAGGATCTCCCTAGTTTAGTAAACCTAGGAAATCCCACCTTGACCGACGCCGGTTACCCCTAACCATCACTGGTTAAATCAGAACCACCGTTGGTCACCTTTTAATCCCCAAAACAACCTTATTTTGGAGGTTGGAAAACATTGGCACATTCCTGAGAGATATCACATCTTCTGAGAATGAATTTCAGTAAGAACACACATGCAAGGAAGGAGATCAAGCATTTTATCCTACATAGACATCCAATACTCATCCCAGCAAGGATTTACTCCAGCCAAGAAAAAAGGAATGCACATGCAGCCCATGTAGAAGCTTTTATACGATTGGTGATCCTCTACAGCCTTCAACCTCTTACTAGCACCTTCATTCCTCACTCACAGCGTCCAGAACCAGGTTCCAAGTAAGTCGAACGTTGTACTCCTTTGGTTAATTGGTTTTATCATTATATTGTCATCCTTTATTTCCTTAGCCACCCAAAGACCTCCATTAATACTCAACCCTCCATATACCCATTAAAACCTCAGCAAATCCCACCCAAACCACCTAATACTTCATTCTGACAAACCAAAGTCCCTTGTGCAATCACAAAGGAGACCCAAAACTCCTTCTGTAGCATTCCCAAATTTCCATAGTAACCGGCACCGGTTACACCCAACCACTGTCAGTCACCCTTAACTGGCATCGGTCTCTGTATGTTACCATACAATCCAAAACAATGACCTATCCACCTAATTCCACATCACCCTTATTCACCTGTGATCTTCCTGAGACCTCTGTCAGACCTGCAGAGACCCAGAACTAGTTGTTTGACCTTTGGATCTTATTTTAACCTAGCCTGTTAGATTAGATCTTTGTTATTGTGTTTCAAGTGAGATAGCTAAATCATTTCAAATTAAAATAGGATTTATTTTACTACTTGCATTAAATTGTTTTAAACAGTGGACTGACAGCCGTCTAGGAAGTATCACACTTCCCGAATGTAGCACACGCTAGGTAGTTCACTACACATATTATTTAACTCTTTTTGGTGGTCTTTCTTTTCATTACAGGTAGTTCCTCCTGCCAAAAGGAAGCTCTCATGATCAGCTATGGATTTAGAAGTCATACGCATGTAACAACTCAT
The DNA here is from genome assembly GCA_019776745.2 of Taxus chinensis. Taxonomy (NCBI): domain Eukaryota; kingdom Viridiplantae; phylum Streptophyta; class Pinopsida; order Cupressales; family Taxaceae; genus Taxus; species Taxus chinensis. The sequence goes on along the minus strand of CM034148.1, from coordinate 293,352,912 downwards.
CAACCAACATTTCAATAGGTATTCCTCCTACGCCCGTTACCCTATCTATTTTGTCAATATTCAAAGAAACGTCTAAGAATTAGGTGAAACAAGTAGATGCTCATTCTCACATAGTTAAAATAAATATGGCATAATTGAGGTAACGAATATGAGAATGGGAAGATGTCCATTCACATATAGTTATTATAGAGGCATAATAGAGGTAATGAATATGAGAATGAGCATATTCTCATTCTAAAACAATTAATATAAATGTAGAATAGAGGTAGTTAATATGACAATGAGAAATTTCCTATTCTCATTCGACTAATATAGAAGTAGAATATATGTAATGAATATGAGAATGAGAAGATGTCCATTTTCACATAGTTAGTATAGAGACATAATAGAGGTAATGAATATGAGATCGGAAAGATTCCCATTCTCATGCCTTTATATTAATTGTATGAAAATGGGCATATGTTAATTATCATATTCATTAAGAAAATGATAAAACATAAACTCTATTATTTCTCTATATTTTCCTTTATGAGATTGGTTAGAATAAATATATTCCCATTCTCATACAATTAATATGGAGGAAAATTACAGGTTGCATTGTTTACGTTGTATAGAATGGTAATTTTATTATTCCAAATATTCTAAAAATGGGTACCATAGAGTAAAATTTTAGCTAGCGACCGCTAAGCTCTAAAAATTGGCATCTACGAAATTCATACAAAAGTATGATTTTAAAACCAAAAATTATCCCATAAATGCATTAGCTATAAAAATCTAAGATCCAAAATTTGGCATCCCTGAAATGCATAGGAAAATATGATTTAAAAAATTATCCTGTTGAGGCATTATCTAGCGACCGCTAAGCTCAAAACATTGGTATCCCTAGAATGCATAGGAAAATAGGATTTAAATAAAATAATATCTTATATTATTGAGATATTATTTAGTGACCACTAAGCTCTAAATATTGACATCCCTAGAATTCATAGGAAAATATGATTTAAAAATATATCATGCTGAGATATTAGTTAGCAATTGTTATGCTCTAAAAATTGGCATCCCTGGAACAAAGTGTAAAATATATGTAACCTATATTCTACCTCTATATTAAATTTCTAAGAATGGGTATCTTCTCATGCTCATATTGGTTACCTCTATTATACCTCTATAATAACTATATGAGAATAGGCATGTTCCCATTCTCATATTCATTACCTCTATTATGTCTATATATTAACTGTATGAGAATATCATCTTCCCATTATCATTTTTTTACCTATATTTTGCATTTATATTTGAATAGGGGTTACATTTTAATGTTGTAAAAAATGGGAAAATGCACTTCATATGTAAAGTAAAAATGTAACCTCTATTCATCCTCTATGTTAATTGTATAAGAATGGGATAATTTCCATCATAACCATTTTCGTAAATGAAAATATAGGAATGAGACCACTAAGATCTAAAAATTGGCATCTCTGGAATGCATAGAAAATATGATTGAAAAAAATAAAAAATATCCTATTGAAACATTAGCTAGGGAATGCTAAGCTCTGAAAACAGGTATCCCTTGAATGCATAGGAAATTAAGATCTTTAATTTTTTTTTATCCTGTTGAGGTATTAACTAGTAACCACTAAGCTCTAAATATTGGTATCCCTAGAATGCATAGGAAAATATGAATATAAGTCTTTTATCATGTTAAGGTATGGCTAACAACTACTAAGCTCTAAATATTAGCACACATGGAATGCAAAGGAAACTATGATGAAATTATTGTAATCATGTTGAGGTATTTTCTAGTGACCACTAAGCTCTAAAAATAGTTATTTAATAGAGAATATGAAAAACTACTAAAAATAATATGAACTGTTCTAGATGGGATCCAAAAGGCCATCATATATGGAAACCTTTTGTATCTACCTTAGTGGTGGATTTGAAAATATAAAACAAACCAAAATATATAATATTATTACATATTATTATTTTTAGTGACCCTTTTCAAGGCCATAAATCCTATCTCATTGATCTATTTTGCAAACTGGATGATCCGTTAAAAAGAAGAGTGAAGCGTGTAACTAGGATGAAGCTTGAGTTGATAAGCACCTTGCTCAAAAGTTAGTGGAGCCCAAAAATTCTCTGAAGACCCTCAAAAATTTAAAATACAAAACTTTGATGATAACAACTAAAAATAGATTTTGAGGACTTTCCTAAAATGGATTTTCAGGACTTTCCAAAAATGGGCATCCCTAGAAAGCATAAGAAAATATGATTATAATTTTTTTTATAGTGTTGAGGCATTAGATAACGAATGATAAACTATAAAAATTGGCATATCTAGAATGCATAGAAAAATATGATTTTAAAAATTTTATCCTCTTGAGGTATTAGATAGCGACTACGAAGCTCTAAAAAATTGACATCCATGAAGGCCTCCCTTTTATAATTTTAGGGATATTAGAAGTCCTCCCTTTTAACCTCTTTATTTCCATTTTATTTTGAGGGTGAATGAGATGCCTCCCTTTCTACATAAATAAATATCTATTTTTGTGTTGGTCACTATGTTACATTATGCTAGCGGCCACTAACCTACATAAGTCTAGTGATTGCTAAGCTACATAAGTGTAGCGGCCACTAAGATACATAAGGCTAGAAATCGCTAAGCTAGTTAAGGATAACATCTATTAAGATACATAAGGTTAATAGACTCTAAGATAAATAAGGCTATCAAACACTAAGCTACATAATGCTACTAGCTGCTAAGCTACATAAGGCTAGTGCCTGCTAAGCTATATAAGGCTAGCTGCCACTAGACTACATAATGCTAGCGACTGCTAAGCTAGATAAGGATAGCCATTGCTAAGCTATATAAGACTAGAAGAAGTTAAAATACATAAGGATAGTAGCTGCTATGATACATAAGGTTAGTAAGCACTAAGATACTTAAGGCTATGATCTGCTAAGCTAATTAAGGCTAGTGGTCGCTAAGCTACATAAGACTAGTGGTCGTTAAGCTACATAAGGCTAGTGGTCACTAAGATACATAAGGCTAGTGGTCACTAAGCTAAATAAGGCTAGTGTATTCTAACCTACATAAGGATAGCATCAGATAATCTGCATAAGGCTAACGACCGATAAACTGCATAAGGCTAGCTACCGCTAAGATAGATAAGGATAGCGTCCCGTTACCAATTTAATCTACCTTGAGAAGAAGACTTTGAAATCAATCAAGAAATTTTTTTTGAAAGAATCCTCACAAAAAAGATCTCTACATCTTGAAATTTCTGCAAGTCCTGAAGTCTGAAAATTCAGATTTAAGACTTCTGGGATTTTCCCTTTTGGGGTTTAATTGACTTAAATTTGAAAATGTGTTTTCAAGTTCCGAAGTCCAAAACCCTAAAAGTCTGAAATTTCAGACTTTCGAGATTTCAGGTTTCGAAACTCTAAGTCATGTTTTTTAGGAAATTCCTTTTGTAGTTCTGAAGTCTGAAACCCCGAAAGTATGAAATTTCAAACTTTTGAGCTTTCAGGTTTCGAAACTCTAGGTCGCGATTTTTGAAAATTTCTTTTGGACTTCCAAAGTCTGAAAGTATGAAATTTTAGACTTTTGGGCTTTCAAGTTTCAGAACTCTCCCGATCATTTTTGGGTCAATTTCTTTTAGAATTCTAAAGTCTGAAAGTCTGAAAGTTTAAAATTTTGAGCTTTCGAGTTTCAGAAATCTTCCAAGCCATTTCATGATTTTTCATCTCTTGATCTCCGAAGTCTGGAACCCTAGAATTTCATAATTTTGGGCTTTCAGGTTTCAGACTTTCGGAGCTCTTTGCACATTTTATTCCTACCTACTTCCATATGGATTGGAATTTTTCCATTAATATCAGGTTTTTCTATTTGAATCACATTTTCACCTGACACTTTGCTCTGACAACTCGATTTTTACTGTATCTCGTACTTTCGACGTCATTCTCAAGGTATTTTTATTTTGGTCATTTTATTTTTGGTTTAAGATCTTCTATTTTGTTTCCTCCTTTATTTTCTTTGTTCCTCCTCTGCATACCTTGGGAAATGAGAAATTCATTTCCCGCCATGTTTCCATGATTTGAGTTTCTACAGGCACTCAGAGTTTGCAAAGATCCTCTCAAGTTCTCCAATTTTCCCTCTCAACACCTCTTGTTTTTTAGAGTTCGGAGATCAACGTTTTTAGATAACTCTCTTTTTGGAATTCAAAGCTTTGGGTTGTTCAACGCTTCTCATTTTTTGGGGATTGTGCCATTCAAACTTTAGAAGTATTTTCTTCAGAGTTTTCTAACTTTTGGGTTTTCAGAGGTTTCTAATTTTTGGGTTTTCAGAGGTTTCTAATTCAGGATTTCAGACTTCTCCATTTCAGAGGTTTGCACTTTGGGTTTTCGGACTTCTCTACTTTAGGTTTTTAGAACCTGTCATTTCGGAGTTCTCTTTTTTAGGTTTTTGGAACCTGTCACTTCAGAGTTCTCCACTTCAGGTTTTTAGAAACTGTCACTTCGGAGTTCTCCACTTTAGGTTTTTGGACCCTATCACTACAGACTTCTCCAATTCGAGTTTTTAGAGGTTTCTCTTTTGGGATTTTAGAATTCTCCTTTTTGGAGGTCTCTAATTCAGGTTTTCATTTCGAGATTCTAATTCTCAGGTTTTTGGAGGTTGGAGATTTTTGGGGTTTTGGACTTCTCTTCTTCAAAATTTTGGAACTTAGAACTTGATGTCTACTTCCACATCCAAGGGAAAGGAAAAGATGAAATAATCATTCCTTGGGGTTGCTCCTCACTCTTGCTTATCCTCTGACCTAGGAAACATAGGGGACACCGACCTTGGATAAATTGAATTTCCAGACTTTTTGACAAGGGTGAAGGCCCCAAATAAGATACCCTAGATTATAGCCGTATATGACAGTGGGCTTGCTCTTACTGCCAGTTTTCCCACATCCATCCATTGACCAAAATTTATTTTGGCTGCAGCAGCCCACTATGATGAAGAATCTATGACAGTTAAAGATGTCGATGGTAAAGTTGTGATTCGCATGGACCCAGATTTCTTTGAATATTTTCTCAAACTCCCTAATGTTGAAGATTACACCACAATATCACCAGAGTCAGTGCTGGAACATTGGGATAAAGAAGTGAAGTTATGTACGAGGGTCATGTTGAAAACCTATCTAGCCAAAAGCGTTGACAAATTACCAAAGACCATGTATTAGTCAGACTTCATTCAGGAGGTCAATGACATCATTGTGCTACTGAGAAGAGTCTCAGGTCTTCCCTCTATGAAGGAATTCCAAGAGTGGATGTTCTTATATATTGCTACCATAAAAAAGAATAAGGAATTTATCAGACAGGGGGAGCATATCAGTAGCTCCATTTGCTATCAGTTGAGTAGAGTGCATTCCTCAAAGAATTTCTATATGATATCCTTCTTGGTTTATGCTGAAACTTCTATGGGAGATTTCTTCAGGTTGAATACCAAGGGTATTTGAAGTACCTCTAAAATTTATGATTTCTATCCTCAAATCACACTGGATGAGGGAAATAAGCACTTCCGCAGGATCAATGATGCCTTCTTTGTTGTTATTCTCTATTGTTTCAATAGGGAGCTGTATAATTGAAGGATTTCTGATGAATCCTTCAATGAAGTGTGTGAGTAGGGAGATATCTACCTGAAGTTCCCCACATTTACTTACATTTGGATTCCTGGCTTTGTAGGTGTGCCCAGAAAGCTACCAAGATGTCCCACCGATAAATGGGATCTACTAGAATTGGTTCGACAACTACTGGAGTACCGTAAGATCCAGAATAAAAGGCACAAAGTGGGAATACAATTCCCTATTTCAATTGGAAGATACACTTTCCCAAATTTTTACAAGGCTAAGAATGTAGCTATAGAAATGACAGAGATAACCTTGCGGAATTTCCATCCATAGATGAATTTTGACTATTGGGGTAAATTCAATGAAACAGGTCAGTCCAATTCCCATGTACCCCATTTGGAAGATATCTTGATCCATTGTTGGGATAAATTCATCATCTAAAAAAGAGAGTATGAAAGGTTAACTTTGGATGACGTTAGACAATTTGGAATAATTGACATACCAAAAGACATCTAGGACAATGATGAGGTTTTGGATGAAGTGTATAAAAATAATAATTTTTCCAATCGACCATTGCCATGGATTGATTGGTATGTGGAAGAATGTTGCAACACAAAGGAGAGGGCAGGACCCATTCTTCAAAGAACTCACAGTTGGTTGGTTACCTTGGGAATCTCACCCAAGGGGTTAGAGTAACCAAGGGGTTAGAGTAACCTACAAATATTGGAGCCCTATCAACCATGAGCCAATCAACACCCACAAAGGGGAAAATGTCAACCCAAAAGACCCATACAGTTCCAAAAAAGATTTCATTTGTTGTTGGGAGCTCATCTCTCTCCAAGGCTTCTGTTCCCAAAGTTATGACTCCTACAATAAATGCGATGAAAATAGTTGAAGTCTATGCTTCTCCTAGTGTCCCAAAAGAACCATCATTTCCCTTTTCTCTTCCATTTTCACTTCCTACATTAGTTTCTTTCACTTCTTCAATCATTTATTATTTCCCATCTCCTTCCATGACCCAAGTATTCTCATCACTTCCAGTTCTCTCAGCTAGAGAAACTATTGGGTCACCCATTTCTTCTTCACTTCCCTTGACACTTCCATTCCTATCCGTCTCATCTCCTAACATAAATGTATTAACTCCTATGTCCGTCCTCACATCCACCTCATCTATTACTACTACTACCATCCAAATGCCAACTAATGTTGTTGGTACCCTTGTTGTGGCTAATGTTTCAGGTATTGAATCAACTATTCTATCTTCATTAGCATCAACCATTCCAAAATAGTTGTTTCAGAAGAATCCAAAGCAAAAGAAGAAAGTGCCTTTGGGGGATGTAATATATTAGAGCATATTGGAACATACCTCAAAGAGATAGGCCAAGAGACCAAATATTGTTTCAATCCTGACAATGAATGCATACGGGGAATGAGTTGTAGAGGTTGCCACTCCCATTGAGGGAAAAAATAAAGAAACAACTACAACTACAGATTATCATATTTCTAGATTCTCATTGGGAAAATACACTCATGAAGGAGCAAAAAAAGATGTATACAATGCTCTTAGAAATCTGCTAGAAAAATATGATAGGGATAAATATTCTAAGGATGACCTTAAGTCCAAGTTTGAGCAACTCACTGCATTTCTACAGAAAGTAATGAAGCCAACTCCATCTACTGAAGTCTCAACTACTACAACCATGACAATTTCATCTACTATTGACGAAATTTCTTTCTACAAGATTGAAAAGATAGGCCAGAAAGGGAGATCAATATATGGATGGATGGAACGTATACTGTAGGATGATAATACTTTAATTAAAGAAGCTGTTGAAATTTATAATGATTTATAGGTTGGAAAAACTACTATTTACAAAATATATGAAGATTTTTTAGAAGACAATAACAACATGAATTTGAATTTGGAAACATGGAGTGAGATCTGAGAGGAGGATTCATATCTACTCCTCTAGGAGGATGCAATCGATGATACTGCAAAGTTGTTCAAATATCAAAATACCATGGAATTCTGGTGTCAAGTGCTGTAGGATTTAATTAAGAAGTTGGATGATAAATGATTGGAGATTACAGATGCTTTGAATGACATATCATAAGAATTTGATATTGTTAACTGTAGCTTCTTCAACGAAAATATCGATCCTCTTCCAGAGGAGCAGATCAAGCAAAATTTCAAAGATTTAGTGAAACGTGATGATGAAGTTACCAAAAATTTTGGTAGAGAATCTATTAATAGGTTGGTTTTATGCCAAACATTCACATGAATATTGAAGAAATTTTTGGGTAAACTTAGAAGATTTCCAGCTAAAATCACAAGGGAAATTGAGATAACAGATGTGGTAAGTCACTATGCATGTGGGCTAGGGGATGAAGCAATTCAAGGAATCATTAAACGCTTCATCGAATATAAGCATCAAATTGTTGCATGGGAGGAAACACACCAAAAAATTGTTGAGGAGGAAGGCGTTACAGAACCAGGCCAGAGTTGAGTGATCATAAAAGGATAGATCCAAGCTCTAGATTAGTCAGAGTTGCAGGGTTGACTGAGTCAAACCCTTGCAACAAATTTGCTATTTTTATGGGAGCATGTTCCCTTGAATTAATGACATTTCTATTTTTAGTAAAATGTTAGTTGAAGGCTCAGCTGTGATGGCTCAACCTAAATAACTTATAAATAGTTAGGTTTATGGAGTCATAAGAGGGAGATAGATCATATTTTGGTGAAGTTTCTCTTCAAGCTTGGAAGAGTGCTTCAGAGATTTGAAAAAAAAAACTTTTAATTATATTAAGAGTGACATCTTTCCTTGAAGAAAATTATTTATTGTGCTAAATGGTTGATTGGTATATGCTTTGTGAATGTATGATTCCTTAGTATAGGTGATTAGCTTGCCTTTATTTCAGATTATTTTGTTTCATGTTATGGAAAAGTGATATAACCATATTTTATGTCAGTTGTGGAAAAAGTATCTTCCTTCTGTTATTTAAAGTTATATTATCATTAGCCATCATCAGTGAAATAAATGTTTGACATGTGCATGTGTTTTATCCTTGTGGTTAGTTAATTGTGTGTTCAATCCAAATTGGTCTCTCTATTTTGTATGATTCAAGTTTTAACAAAGGAACATATGCTTCTGGATTGTGGTATTTTTTGCCCTTTCTAGGTTGCAATAGGTTAAGGTGAATAATGGCATTTACATCCTACTCACATTAACCCTTCTTGAGATTTAACATATCCTTTTATTTAGTACATCACCATCCATAGTATAGTTTCCTTTTGGAAAATCTCTTTCCCTAAAACCCAAGAAAATTTTAACCTAGTATTAAATAGCTATTTTATTGCACTAGGAGTTGTACAACACTTAGTTTAGGAAAAGGAAGACGACATTCTCCAGAGGTTCACCTCAATCCCAAGTCCCACATCTTGAGAGGTGATCCCATGTGTCCCATTCACACTAAATGACCTGCATATATCCTTACCATTCAGGGGGTGCAGTGATTTGGTGACAACACATACACTAAGCTATATAAGGCTAATGGCCACTAAGCTACATAAGGATAGTGGTTGTTAAACTACATAAGGCTAGGGGATTCTAAGATACATAAGGATAACATATGCTAAGCTATATAAGGCTATTGGTTGCTAAGATACATAAGGCTGACGACTACTAAAATACATAAGGCTAGTTATTGCTAATCTAAATATGGCTAGCGACTGCTAATCTACTTAAGGATAGTGACCACAAAGCTACTTAAGGCTAGTGACCTCTAAGCTACATAAGATTGGCTTATGCTAAGATACATAAGACTAGTGGTTATTAAGCTACATAAGGCTAGCAGCTGTTAATCTACATAAGGCTAGAGGTTGCTAAGATACATAAGGCTAGCGTCAACTATACTACATAAGGCTAGCATCCGCTAAGCTATTGTTATCCATTTTTACCCCTCTTCGTAAAATAGACAACTTGGGAGGATGGTTTTGAGCATTGGACAATGATTTATGGAGAAATTTGGGATGACACAACTGTTGTATATATCTCCCCCCTCAGGTAGATATAGTCAAGAACAGAAGAATATGGAAATCAAGGAAAATCGAAATCCTTCATTTCAGGTTTTGAAAGTGCATTGCATGGTCAAAAACCTGACATTTATTACGTCATCAAGCACCTCTAGCACACATCAGAAGGTGTCAAAATGTAAAAATTCGTGCCCTGGCGCATGTTGGGGGTGCACATCCGAAGGTGTTGACATGCAAAAATTTGTGCCCTGGCGCAGGTTGGGGGCGCACATCAGAAGGTGTCGACATGTGAAAATTCATGCCCTAGCGCAGGTTGGGGGCACACATCAGAAGGTGTTGACATGTGAAAATTCATGCCCTGGTGTAGGTTAAGGGCGCACATCAGAAGGTGTCGACATGTGAAAATTTGTTCCCTAGCGCAGGTTGGGGGTGCACATCAGAAGGTGTCGACATGCAAAAATTCGCACCCTGGTGCAGGTTGGGGGGCGCAAAGCACAAAACGTCAACACCAAATTTTTAGTGCCTATGGAACACTTAAGAGTATGTTGACATCAGGATATTTGTGCCGAGGTGCATCTTTAGGAGGCGCAACATTTTGAGCGTTGACACCCCGAACCTGACAGAAAGAAAACCCTAACGCAGATATTCAAATGGCCATAACTTTTCACAGGGAGCTCAGATTCATGCAAGGTTAGAATTTTCAGAAATATTACGAGGTCCTCTATCTAAATAAAACTAGATATCTTTAATTAGGTGAGAAAAATTTCTTCAAAAATGCAAAATACAATTCACCATTTTTTGGGTTTGCTAAGGTTCTCACCTACCGCCATAATGAGATGAATTAAATGCAACTTGGAGGTGGTTGGGGTAGATTTGGAATTCCTCTCTCTTTTCTCTCTCATTCTTCCTATAAATTTTAAGGAGGGGATTCTTTCTAAAGTTTGGACATTCTTGTTTTGCCCCTCCCTTCTTCTCTTTGGTAGGTGAATTTGTGGAGTTCAAACCTCCCATCTAAAACTGTTATGCAACTTTGCCTCTTGGAATTTTGTAGTGTATTGTATCAATCTTTGGAGAAAATAATGCATGTCTATGGATGATTCTCAACCATCCTTGTGTTCATTTTCATCCTCTTGATCTTTCACTGCAAATTTGGTTATATGTGCATGATCTTGCATTGCATTTTAAAGGTTTGTGTTTATTGGCAAGACAAGTGTTCTTCATTCCTCGGTGCATCACCTTTGTTAGTTTAGGTTTATGTTTATGCATCTTCTTACCCTATCTCCTTAGAAAGTTAGATTAGGATTTGAGTAAACCCTATGCATTTTTATGTGTGCATCTGAACAGAGGAATAGGAACCGACCTTCATCTAGAGAGCTTTCTTGATTCACAAGGTCCCACACTTGGGAAAATCTCCATGTTATGCAATCACACTGAGAGTCTCAACCCATTGAGTTATAGACATTTAGGGGTAATATGATTCGCCATCAACAAAAACTTATATTTCAAGTTTGGTAAAAATTTCAAGTGATTTAGGGATGTTCCGAAGGTCATGGAGCCATCCATCAGAAACATGATTCCAGGCTTTAAGGAGTGTGCAACGTGAAAGAGGACATGAGATTTAATGGAATATGATGATATCCGTGTGAGGAATTATGAGTCCAAAAAAGTTCCTATGGAATTAATTTTCCATTCCCTACGTGGTGGAAAAAATGAGACATCTTGAAGCATCATACACCTCCCAAGGAAGTTCATTCTTCAGGCACACAACTGATAAGCTCGAGAAATAAGGAGCCATTTAGATGTTGTAAATTCAAAATTTTATCTTTATACAACCAATATTATATTCATTGGGTTTTTTTCATATGTAATCATATAAAATTTCACCCCAAAACTCATCCGGGAGCTCAATATATCACCTTCGTAAGTTGGCTTCCCAGGTTAGTCAGCTAGGTTGGTTGGCTGGGTTGGGTGCCTAGGTGACATCTGGGTTTGTTGGGTAGGTTTTTCGGGTCAATTTTTTTGATGCATACAAATAGTTTTAGATTCCCGTCACACCCATCACATTTACATGACACACAAGTCAGTCAAATTACTAGGTTGGTCATCCCAACAGTCGTACGGACACCAGATTGGACAAGTCACCAGGTTGGACGAGTATCAAGGTTGGTTAGTCCAGTAGATGGATCATGGAAAACCATCTTGTTGGTCAATTAATTCACTATAAAAACAAGAATAGATGGCCATCCAACCCCCCTCAGGTTGGATGACCCACTATGTAGAGACGACAATCGGGGTTTGTCGGTGACCACAGTAATGTATGACCAACCCACATAGTTGGATGGCATCCAACCCCCCATGGTTGGACGGTCAAATTCAGGTGACACATGAATGGATAGGTCACATGGTTGGTTGAATCATAAGTCCCAAGTGAGTCATAAGTAGGTGAGTGAATGATAACTAAAAAACTAGTATCAATGCAGTATAGCGCCCATGTATTTTTCTAACAAAAGTACCCTCGAGAAGTGAAACTGTATGGGTGCCTATACTTATTTAATGAGGGTGGGTGAAAATTGGCTAAAAAAATAACTTGAACCCCTCATTTTTGAAGAGACATTATGGGAACTGGGGAAACTCTTGCAAAATTTTCCCTCAACTCCATGTGAGCTGTAAGCCTTCTCTTGTGCCTGACAAGTGTATTTATGCCTCTGATGATTAATGTAATAATATGTTCACCTTATAGAGCAATAAAATCACATTTTTTGGGTTTCAACCATTTCTCATAATTTTTTGTTTCTTTGTGTCTCTTCATTTTGTGTTTGTTTTCTATGCATATCTTTCTCACTTATAGATGTAAGATGTTGTGTTTCATGGAGTGTAGAGGGCGGATGGAACTTGGATCTATGTCACTACTATTTTGACCTCTCCCAGCTCTATTTTTACTCTTCTTCCTCCCTCAAAAGAGTATCTCACCTCCCTTTAATAATGTTATCACCCCGTTAGCATATGATTTCCCTTTTTATGCATTTTCTCTTTCCCTGTGTCATTAACATTGTTAGGATGGGTGTAGTTAGGAATCTTTTCTGTATTAGGAGTAATTTAACATTAGGATTAGGTAGAGGAAGAAAACCTTATCCATATGTCCATCTCAGGTTCAAAAGTCCCACAACTTGAGAGATGGACCCATGTTATGCAGATTACACCCAATTACCCATTCAAACTTAGGCCATTTAGGGGGGGTGCTGTAATTTTACATTAAAATTTTTGGCACACTTGGTGGGAGATGTTATAAGAACCTTACCAATTCACTTCATCAAGTTTGATGTGCTCTTGTTAAAGGTTTCTTCCTTTGGAGGCACTCTCAAGAATATCTAGCAACTCCACTATTTCAGGCATTACATCATCTCTAGTCGTAGACTTGTTTTTAATGTTTCTTCTCTAGTCATGGCTCTCCAAGGATCTTTTCCATTCCCTAATTTCAGTTCCATTCCTCTTCACTTGTATAAGTGGGATGTTATCCCCAAGGTATCCCTAAAGAATCTACCTCTCTTTCATGGAAATAGAGATCAGTCCCCTATTGATCATATTCAAGATGTTGTCAAACATTGTGCCATTCATACCATCATGGAGGAGACGATTTTCCTTAGACTTCTAGTTACATCTCTAAAAGGAAAAGAAAAAAATTGGTACAACATTTTGGCACCACAATCCATTTCGACATGGAATTAGCTAGGTGAACAACTTCACTACTGGTTCAAGGAGGATGTTGTTGTTATTTTCCTCATAGAACATCTCATCAAAATACAACGTGATCTAATGGAGTTCATCCTAGATTTCAACCTCAGATTCACAAGGATGTAGCGTCAAATCCCTCAATAATACATACCCTCGCAATGTATGGAATTCTTGTATTATTTGAGGTCCTTTGATGTTGACTTAGCTATCGATTTAGTATTTATGGGAAAGCATTATTCATTTGTCTTTCTCCATTACATTACAAGCCGAGAAGATTCTCATTCAGGTCAGCAAAAGAAAATCCATCCATATTGCTCCAATCCCTCCTTGACCACCTCAAGTTCTTCCTTATCCTTGTGATAGTATTGAAAAATCCATCATTCCTTTCCAAAATAAGGAAGCCTCTTTACTTATTTACCCATCATTTGATGTCTCACAGGTGTGTCATTCCAATAGCATTCCCCAAGCTGCACTAAGACCCCTCCCATCTCCCCCCAATGCACTACCCAAATTCCCTAACTCATACACAATGTCCCTAGGGGTTGTGGTATTTCATATGTTGTCCCTACCTTCTACCCAACTATCACTAAACAAATTTATCCTAAAAGGCTGGTAGAGAGGGAAACATGTTATTTTGATAGAGAAAGGCATATGGCCATCCAATGCCCCAAAACGGAATGCTTCATGAGGAATCATGTAGTTGTTTCAGAGGTAACATATCAACAGAGTAGGGGTTATGTTTTGGAGGGTCTTTTGGCCTCCCCAAGTTATCAATTTGTATCTATTGAGCATTACGCACCTCTATTTGAGAAAGAGATAATGCAATAGGTTACTTCTTACAACTCTCCCTCAACTAGTCTCACCATAGATGGAAATTTTGTATCGATAGGAGACTGGTTTGATTCAAACTGGGAGGATGAGTAAATTCAATATATGCCAAGAAGGAGATGAATAAAAGAATATATTAGGAAGGTGAGAAGGAATCTTAGACTGGCAAGTTTGGGGAGGAGAAATTGTTTTTAAACACTACTAGAACCCAAAACCTCGAGGAGGGACAATTACAAAGTGAGAAATATGTTTTTACTGAGTGAAATTATCCTCATTGCTCAGCTTGTCTAGAACTTGCTGCACTTTTCGAAGAAGAGAAAGAGGAGATAGAGGATGAAGAAACCCAAGGAATATCACTGTCCATCAAAGTGGAAACAAATTTGCTTAAAGAGGCACAAAAAAATCATGGATCATCCTACAAATAACCATGTTCAGGAAGAAGGTCAGCATGAGAACCCTAGTTTTGGGGCCAAGAAAAAAATGATTGGGAAAATCACAAGAATGAGGCCTTTCCCAATCAGATACCTAGATTAATTAGAGCAGGGGCTAGAGTTTCCATCGTTTATGCTCACTTCAGAGCATGAGGATGATTTTTAATGCACCAAGGGTCAACAACACCACCTTTAACCAAATATAGATCAGCCAGAGGAGGTATTTTATTTGTTTCTTGATACCTTGTCCGGATGGGTGGAGGATTTCCCTTATGTCAGTTTTTCATCCATAATCATGCCCATTTTCAAATCGCTTGCATGGTCCATAATGTTGGGGAAAGGAAGTTACTTTTCCTTACTAGTGTTAGCATTCATGTGAAGTTGCCCATTCCTCCATTTAGAATAGAGTAGTTAGGTTTGGTTTCAACAGAATAAGTACGTATGCAGATTGTACCTATTCCACTTGGGGCATGTATGCTATTTTTATTTATATATAGTTTTTGCATGGTTGTTTCTCTTACATAGTGCATCATATTACTGTGGATAAATGTGTCATTGTAAAGGGTTCAAAGTGGCAGGAAATAGTTGCAGTCTTCAATGAATTGATTGTAGGGGCATTTATATCTTCAGCATTTTGGTGAGGGTGTTTTCATGATCAGCTAAAACATGAGGTCCCAAGTACTTTAGAGAAAAGATTGCAGAAGAAAGAGAATTCTAGGTTCAAGACATTTTTCCACTCTCACAAAACCTTAATTCAGAAAATTTTGTAAATGAGTGGGAAAATCTGAGAAGTGGGAGGTATTTCCAGGTTCAAGCATCAATGTTTTAATGACTCAAGGGAAGAATTCATATTTTAGGATTACATTGTAGGTGTACCAATACTGACTCCATGCCCAATGGATGCTTTAGGTACCTGGTCACACATCTAGTAGGTAGATGTCCCTGAGAGGTCACCAAATTATTATCCATTTTTAACCCCTAGTAAAATAGACAACTTGGGAGGATGATATTGAGAACTAGACAATGATTCATGGAGAAATATGGAATGATACGATTGAGATTTCAAGTTTGGGAAAAATTACAAGTGATTAAGGGAAGTTTCGGAGGTCTTAAAGCCATCCAATCAGAAGCAAGATTTTGGGACTTAAAGAGTATGAAATGTGAAAGAGAACTTGAGTTTCAATGGAATATTCTGATAGCCATGTGAGGAATTATAAGTCCAAAAAAGTGCCTATGGAAGTCATTTTCCATTCCCTACATGGTGGAAAAGATGAGACATCTTGAAGCATCATACACTTCCCAAGAAAGTTCACTCTTCTTGATAAATTCAAAAATGGATCTTACAACCACAACTATTGGATTTAGTGGGTTGTTTTCATATGAAATCATATAAAATTTTACCCCAAAACTCATCCGGGAGCTCAAGCTATCACCTTTGGAAGTTGGCCTCTCAGCTTGGTCGACTGGGTTGGACACTTGGGTTAGACACCTGAATTGGTCAAGTAGGGTGGTTGAGTCACATTTTTTGATGTGTATAGATATTTTTAGATGCCCATCACACCCCTCACATTTGTAGGATACACAAGTTGGTCAGATCGCCAAGTTGGTTATCCCAACAGTCATACAGACACTACATTGGATGAGTATCAAGGATGGTCATCCCAGCAGATGAATGACCATCATATTGGTCAGGTAGCTCATTATACAAACAGAAATAGATGGCCATCCAACCCCCCTCGGTTTGTATGACCCACGATGTAGAGATGTCGATCGGGGTTGGTTAGCGACCACAGTAATCTACGACCTACCTAGTTAGATGACATCCAACCCCCCAAGGTTGGATGGTCGAAGTTAGGTGAGACATGGATGGATAGGTCACATGGTTAGGTGGCTCATGATTCGTAGGCAACGCACAAACAAGTGAGTGAATGACAGCTAAAAAACTATTATTAATGTAGTATGGTGCCCATGTCTTTCTCTGACAAAAGTACCCTCGGGAAGTAAAATTGTATGGGTGCCCATACCTCTTTAATGAGGGTGGGTGAAAATTGGATATAAAAAGAAATCAAACCCATCATTTTTGAAGAGATATTTTGGGAGCTGGGGAAACTCTTGCAAAATTTTCCCTCAACTCCATATGAGCTGTAAGCTTCTCCTGTACCTAGAAAGGGTATTTATGCCTCTCAGCATTAATGTAATGGTATGTGCACCTTATATAAAAATAAAGTCATGGTGTTGGGGTTTTTTCAACCATCTTTCATGATTTTTTGTCTCTTTGTGCCTCTCCATTTCATGTTTGTTTTCTGTGCATATCTTTCTCACTTGCAGGTGTAAGATTTTGTGTTTCATGGAGTGTAGAGGGAAGATGGAACTTGGGTCTGTGTTACTACTATTCTGACCTCTGTCAACTCTATTTTTAATCTTCTTCCTCCCTTATAAAATATCTTTCCTCCCTTTTCTAGTGTTATCACCTCGTTAGTGTATTATTTCCCTTTTTATGTGCTTTCTCTCTCCCTGTCTCCTATGCATTGTTAGGATAGGTGTAGTTAGGTCTATTTTTTGTAGTCTGAGTAGTTTAGTATTAGGATTAGGTAGAGGAAGTATAAATTATCTAGAGGTCCATCTTAGGTTCACAAGTCCTACAACTTGAGAGATTTACCCATTTTATGTAAATTACACTGAATTCACCATTCAAACTTAGGCCATTTACGGGGTGCTGTAATTTTACATTAACAAAATTATTATCCATTTTTACCCTCGCTGGTAAAATAGAAAACTTGGGAGGATAGTTTTGAGCACTCAAAAGTGATTCATGGAGCAATATAAAATTATAAAACTGATACTTCAAGTTTAGGAAAAATTTCAAGTGATTTAGGGAAGTTTCGGAAGTCTTGGGGCCATCCATCAGAAGCAGGCTTTTGGGCCTTAAGGAATGTGGAGCATCAAAGAGGACCTAAGCTTCAAAAAAGTATTATGATAATTGTGTGAGGAATTATAATTCCAATAAATTTCTTATGGAATTCATTTTCCATGCCCTATATGGTGGTAAAGATGAGACATCTTGAAGCATCATACACTTCCCAAGGTAGTTCATTCTTGTAGTGCACAACCAGAAATACTAAGAAAGAGGGAAACTTTTTGAGGTGATAAATTAAAAATTGGATCTTGGAACCACCACCATTGGATTCTGTGGGTTATTTTCATATGAAATCATATAAAATTTAACCCCAAAACCCATCTGGGAGCTCAAGATATTGCCTTTGGAAGTTGGCTTCCCAGGATGGTCGGCTGGGTTGGTTAGGTAGGTTGGTCGGGGTCAAATTTTTTTATGTGTATAGAAATTTTTAGATGCTTATCATACACCTCACATTTTCAGGATACACAAGTTGGTTGGATTGCTAGGTTGGTCATCCCAGTAGTCGTATGGACACCAGGTTGGATGGGTATCAAGCTTGGTCGGCCCAACAAATAGACGACCATCAGGTTAGTAAGGTAGCTCATTGTACTAATAGAAAATGATGGATTTCCAACCCCCCTCATCTTGGATGACCCATGATGTAGATATGGTGACTGGGGTTAGTTGGTGACCACAGTAATGTATGACCCACATAGTTAGATGGTCTAAGTCAGGCAACTCGTGGATGTATGGGTCACATGATTGGGAGACTCATGAGTCCCAGGAAAGGCACACGTAGGTTAGATAATGAAAACTAGAAACCAATATTAATGTAGTATGGAACCCACATATTTTTCTAAGAAAAGTACCCTCGGGAAGTGAAATTGTATTAGTGTTCATACCTCTTTAATGATGGTGGGTAAAAATTGGCTATAAAAAGAACTCGAACTCACTTTTGAAGAGACATTCTGGGAGGTAGGAAAAATCTTGCAAAATTTTCCCTCAACTCCATATGAGCCGTAAGCCTTCTCCTACACCTGACAAACATATTTATGCCTTTGAGAATCAATGTAATGGTTTGATTATACAACAAAAAAATCACGTTTTTGAGGTTTTTTCAACCATTTCTCGTGATGTATTGTTTCTTTGTGCCTCTCCATTTTGTGTCAATTTTTTATGCATATCTTTCTCACTTGCAGGTGTAAGATGGTGTGTTTCATGGAGTGTAGAGGGTGGATGTAACTTTGGTCTATGTCACTACTATTTTGACCTCACCAAGCTCTATTTTTCCTCTTCTTCATCCCTCATCAAAGTATCTCACCTCCATTTTCTGGTGTTATCACCATGTTAGCGTAAGATTTCCCTTTCTGTGCACTTTATCTCTCCCTATCACCTTGGCATTATTAGGATAGGTGTAGTTAGGCATATTTTTTGAATTAGGAGTAGTTTAGCATTAGGATTATGTAGAGGAATCTAGCCTTCTCTGGAGGTCCATCTTAAGTTCACAAGTCACAAAACGTGAGAGATGAACCAATGTTATGTAGATTACACTGAATGCCCCATTCAAACTCAGGCCATTTGGGGGGTGCTGTAATTTTGCATTAACAAATACGTAAGTCTAGTAACCACTATGCTAGATAAGCCTAGTGGTTTTTAAACTACATAAGGGTAGATGTCACTAACCTACATAAGGCTAACAACCACTAATCTACTTAAGGCTAGTAGCCATTAAGATACATAAGGCTAGAAACCGCTAAGCTACATAAGGCTAGTTGTCACCAAGATACACAAGGAATTATTTAGTGACCACAAATATTTACAAATTATTTATTTGAGGTATTAGCTAGCGACCAATAAGCTTTAAAATTTTGAAATCCTTGAATACATATGATAATATGATTTTAAAAAATTAACCAATTGAGGTATTAGCTAGCTACTCCTCAGCTCTAAAAATTGGCATCCTTGGAATGCATATGATAATTTGATTTTTTTTTTATCTTGTTGAGGTATTGGCTAGTGACCATTAAGCTATAAAACTCTAGAAAAAATAGTGTCAGAATAGAGGTAACGAATATGAGAATGGACATATTCCCATTCTCAAATAGTTAATATAAAGGTAGAATAGAGGTAAAAAATATGAGAATTGGAAGATTCCCATTCTCACACATTTAATATAGAAGTAGAATAGAGGTGACGAATATGAAAATGGAAAGATATACATTCTCACATAGTTAATATAGAGGTAGAAACGAGGTAACGAATATGAGAATGGGAAGATGTGAATTCTCGGATAGTTAATATAGAAGCAAAATATAGGTAACAAATAGGAGAATGTACGTATACCCATTCTCATAAAACTAATATAGAGGCATAATAAAGGTAAAAAATATGACAATGGACATATTCCTTTTCCTAGGCAATTAATATAGAATAAGAATATAGGTAACGAATATGAGAATGGGTAGATTCCAATTCTCACATAGTTGATATAGAGGTAGAATAGAGGTAACAAATATGAGAATGGGAAAATGCCCATTCTCACAAAATTAATATAGAGGAAGAATACATGTAAAAAATATAATAATTGGCACATACCTATTCTTATAAATTAAATAGAGGTAACAAATATGATAATGAGAAGATGTCCATTCTCACACAGTTCAGATTGAGGCAAAATAAAGCTAACGAATATGATATTGGATAGATTCCCATTCTCACACAGTTAATATAGATTTAAAATAGAGGTAAAAAATATGGGAATGTGCATATGTCCATTCTTGGACAATTAATATAGAGGTAAAATAAAGGTAATGATTATGAGAATGGGAAGATGTTCATCCTCACATAGTTAATATAGAGGTAAAGAATATGAGATTGGGTAGATTACCATCATCACACAATTAATATGGAGGAATATTATATGTAACGAATATGAGAATGGTAAAATGCCCATTCTCACATAGTTAATATAGACACAACATATGTATGTGAGCAAAAATGTGTCTCAATCAACATGCACTCTTACACACCCATTTAACTAGGGTATTTAAGGCAATGAGTAAGAGACATGTAATTACTAACATACAAGGAGTATACTTAGAAGGGATATAGTGAGCGATATGGTCGCATATCTAGAGAAAAATAACCCTTACACTAGGTCAATCCATGGTTTCCAAGGCCCATGATTGAGGTAGAGGAAAGAACCCTACTAAGATATCATTCATTAGATGTGGATGGGTGTGTATCAATAATAAACATGAAATAACTGAAATTAAAGCTTAGGAGCTGATATTTGATAAGTATACTATGCTATCTAAGATAAACCATATACAATACTAAACTAACATAGTAAACAAATTAAGGAAGTGAACTAATCAATGCAAAAATACAAAGAAGGATTAGAGCACCCACATGTACCTGTAAGGTGGTCAGTGATGTATCTATCTACCTTGAGAAGCATCACACAAAAATAAAATAACTATTAGGTGGATTAGGGAAAGATCATTCATGTCCTTGAATAACTATATGTTGATCCAACAGTGTAACAAATCATCTAAGAGAAGAGTGTAAAAATTAATCTAAGAAAGATGCAAGATGAACCAAAAAAAAAGTGACCAGATCTTAAAGTGAGCAAATCTTAAAGTGGATGTTTGGATTTCTTAGTTTGTTATTTCTTATAAGTGTCAAATGAATTTGAGGTATGTATAAGATAAAATTTCTCATGGGTGATTGTGTTAGCCATGAGAAAAGATATCACTGACATAATTGCTTATGGGAGATTGTGTCGACCAAGGATGAAAAAATGAAGTAAAGTGTGATAAAAAGGAAAATAAATGTCTCATGGGTGTAGACACAAACTGATGAACTTTGGTAGATTTCTAGGTCCTAAAATTATACTTTCATTCATATGATTCCTAAGTGAGAAACCTAGTAATTGACAATTATATTTGGCCTTTTTTCTTTCTTGCGTGTCTTCTTTCTGGTCTTTTAAACTCTACATCCCAGTTGGTACTTTACTTGTTTATTTTTTATGACTTCTAACACTAGCACCTAGGTTCCCTCGTCTCCTCTGGGAACCCCTGACCCTTTTCTATATTAGTCATTTCTTTTGGATCTCTTTTATAATTTGGGCATCTTATTTTTTTATGGGTCAGAATTCTAGTAGTCAATTATGAAATTCAAGCAAAGGAATCATATAAATACAAATCTATTTGAAAAAAGGGTACCAAGATCTACGCATCTATTATCATCACAAGCTTATATCCAAAGGAATCTAAGAGCACTAACGGCATCCATCTAGCATCCATTCAAGGGACTAGGGACTAAATTTTTTGTATACAATTCATAGGAAGGGGAATTTCATTATTCCATCCACACATCTATCTACATTAATACATCTAGCTATAACCCATTATTAGGTCCACTTTCACAAGGTAATCCTATGGCATGATCCTTCCACACACTCAAAAGAACTATATCGATTATGAGATATAGTGTAGTGCTTGATAGTAAGATCACTCAATTGGGTGACCTCTGGGGTCAGTCTGAATCCCCATATTCCATCTTTATTTTTTGGATTTGATGTGGTATTGTGGATATTACAGGTGAATATCTATTTTCTAGGTTACAAGTGCACTTAGAAATCATATTGTGAAGTATATGAGACCAAAAGTGACTATCAACATCACTTGTGTGACACAATAAAAATCATATTTTTACCATCTGCACAGTCATGGGTGATCAATAAGAGAATCTGGTGCTCAGGCTCCCCTAACTTAGTCCAATAACCCTAGTCTAACCTTATCTAGTAGTTGTAAAATTTTATCTGATCATCGATGAAATTGATATCTTTTAGTTCAACTGTTTCCTAGTTCATAACATCTTGGGATCAGGCATAAATCTCTCTTTTGCACTTAGTGTTTCCTATTTTTTTAGCTTATTACTTGTTTTATAGTGTATCTAGCAGTTGTACCTCATTGTTTCTATCAGTAACTATGTAATTAGGGTTTTACAAAAGTACAATGTTAAATCGTTTGGTGAACCCACATTCAAATACACTTGGATCTTTATTTTTATTGTTTCATGGATCCTCAATTTCCTCAAGTATCTTTACATGATTTAATTCAAATATATCCACATTGCAAGGTTGTTCTTAAAAAACCCTAGATATTATTTATCTTCCACGCAACATGCCACCCACTCAAGTAAGTGTCATATTCAATCCTCAATCTAATGACTCTATTTGTCCTATTTCTCCATCCAATCAATCCATCTTTGATTCAATTCAATATTTTCATTATTTATTTAAAGACAAAATTAAATTTATGGAAACGACGATTATATATTTTAAATCTAAAATTCAATAGCTCAAGGATGCTTCTCAAACTCATGCTCGTTCTTCTTCTACATCTTGTTCTCCTTCTTTGTCTTCTACATGTGTTCATATCAGTGAACCCTGAGAATTACCACTCCTCACACCTCTCAAGTTTTATTTCAATGATAAGAAATAATATATTATTCCACAGCTCCTCACTCATCAATTTATCAACTTGCCATCTGCTCATTTTTATCCTTCTTATCAGCTTGCAAAATATCAAGGTCATCCATATTACAGTTATCATCGAATTAATAGACATAAAAAAAATGATTTATATGATATCAAATGAAAAATTGGCCACCTTAAGCATTATGGTATAATTTCATTTACTACAGAAAATGATGCTACTTGTTCATCTCCAATTGCTACATCCCACTGGGATCCTAAATCTAATTCATCTATGTCTAATGAGCATAATATCATCGTTACTAATGTTCCTTCTATAATAAGTCAAAATCTTCCTAAGAAACTTCCTCTCAAAATATATCCAACCCCTCTACATTTCAAGTCTTATACATCATTATATATTCCACATAACCTACCACCATTTAACATTCCTCCCAATGTTACTCTACTTCCATTTCCAATTAAATTTTTCAAACAAGTTAATCCTTACATTTATGGTTGGGACACATTTCAAACTCCACACCACCATAGTGCCTCACTAGCATTATTTCATAGCTCTTCATTAATGGAACACTTGGGGGAATTAAAATTCTCCCCCCTTCATTACTATCAAAGTTTCCACTTCTACACTTGACACTCCGTACTTAATGTCTAATATTTCCTAAGCATCAATATAAACCCTTTGATACACACTTTTTATTTTCATTACCCTATAACGCACTCTTGTGCTAAGGTTAACACTTGACTGTTGAGGGCATACTACATCCATGAATCTCACCTATTCTACATTTTACACTCTATGATTCATGATCTACCTTTCTTGCACACATTATCAAACCATTTCCTAATGGCATACTCTTGTTCTATGGTTCATTCTTGATTGTTGAGCGGTATTTAATAAATGAACCTCATGTTATACTAATCCAAATCCATTGGGGTTATGCTTATCCTATCACATTCACATGGCATACCATTCTATTACAATGATACACTCCACACTGCATATCTTGGTTGCACATACTCTTTCTTTCCTATACTTGTTACATGTTTCACTTTTCCTACTATGTTTAACGGATATCTAGTATGTCATTATTTTTTCTATATACACATGCATGTTCACTTGTTCTCTAGTTGTATATGTAGATTTATTATATAGCTTTACATGAAGCAATTATTCTTGGCATTGTACCTATTACTAGTCCCACTGTGGATCCTCAGGGAATCTATATTTACTATTACAAATCACAGGTGTTATTGTTTCATTATTTTCTATTTTCTATTCTTACTAAGACACTAATTTCCATTGATTTGTACATGATTTGAAAATATTTTTCTTTTTAACATGCTAATAAGTGTTTCATGTGTAGAATTTTCTTTGCAAGACTATTTTCCACCATGGTTGTTTGTTATACTTTAATTAACACTATTTTATATTGTATGCCATTGTTTGCGGGTTATGCCCTATGTCTTGTCTGATCACATATTTTATGATTTTGGATTCTTTGACCCTAATTGTCTTGTGACATTATGAGTGATGTCCCATATTTTAAACCCACTTTTTTCAGTCCATATTATATGCATATTTTTCTGTTACATTACTTCTATATGACAAGTTTTCTATCTTTTTATAATAACACATTTTCTTAGTCACTTCATTTTTATGTGTCTTAGTTTCTACAATGCACAACCCCTCCCCTTGGTAGGTAAATAGTTTCAAATCATCATCTAGTCATATCCTTTGGGCCACATGTTCATAATTATGTTGTATGCACCCCAAATGAGGGGGGGGGGGTAAAATTGGGTGAATCAGTCACCCCATAAAATATCTCATAATTACATTTTAGATATGTACAATAAAGGAATTGAAAAAATTGAGTTAAATAAATGGCCCACAATCTGACTTGGGTCCTCAGTTCAACAAAAACACCAGTGCTTAGATACAGACACTAATGCCTAGGAACTCCTTACCCCTCATGGACTTCCATGTCTTAAGGGAAGGTATAGATAATTTCGTAGATCAACACAGTTCAAAGTAGTTCATAGAGATATTTCACATTACAAGCACAATCCTCCAGCAAGCAGAATACATTATTTCTCCATTTCAATAGGAACAAATACAGACCTAATAAGGTATAACTCGGAACAAAACAAGATCACACCATATGTAGTGGTGTATAATCGGGAAGCAGTCATGGAAGAAGAGAAATACTAGACCTCTCTCCTCAATACTCTTCTTTCATGGCATGAAATAACCCAAAAAACTCACACTTGGCACAAGATCACCCAAAAACTCACACTTGGCACGAGATCACCCAAAAAACTTGTTTTTGGTGTGATATTTCCCAAAAAATTCACTCTTGGCATGATATTTTTTAGAAAACTCACTCTTCTACAATATTTCAGGACATCTTTCTATCCTTTTACACTCATGTTCATCAGGTGCACACATTCCTTTTACTAATTTTACACACATTTACATACTTCTACATAATTTTGTAAGATTTTTCATAATACATGACTTTGAATACTCTTTCGTGATATTTTTTTACAGGTCTATCCTTAATATGCAACAAGAAGTATCCCTACATCAAACAAAACAACATGTATAACATGTTATAATACCATACACTTCACCCCTATGGTCACTTCCTCTTTCTTAGCTTCCACAATTTATTTTTATCACTTCACACTTTAAATTGTATGTTCAACATGTTATCACCATCACACTATACATGGTTATCATATACGCATCTCTTATCTACTTTATATTATCAATTATTCACTCAACAACATAAAGTGGGGGAAAATTTAGACACAAGATCACACACTTGGGTACATTTCTAGGTCCTAAAAGCATACTTGCATTCATATGATTCCTAAGTGAGAAAAATAGTAATTAAAAATTGTATTTATCCTTTTAGCTTTGTTTCTTATGTTCTTTCTAGTCTTTTACACCATACAGTTGAGTTAGTACTTTACTTATTTATATTTTATGACTTTAGACACCAACGCCCAGACACCCTTATCCCCTTTGGGTTCCCTTGACCCTTTTCTATCTTACTCAATTCTTCTATGTCTCTTTTATCATTTAGGTATCTTATTTTCTTATGGGTTGGCCTTCCAGTTGTGAATTATGAAATTCAACCAAGGGAATCATATAAATACAAAGCTATGTCACAAACATAAGGGACCAAGCTATAAGAATATATTATCATCACCTAAGCTTGCATATAAAGGCATCTAAGAGCACTCAAGGTGTCAATATAGCATCCATTTAAGGGAGAAGGGAAAATATTTTATGGAAACACTTCATAGGAAGGGAAAGTTCATTATTTTATCCACACATCTATCTACATTGGGACATATAGCTATAACCCGCTATCAAGTGAACTTGTACAATGACATCTTAGGGAACGATCCTTTCACACATTCACAAGAACTACATAGATTATGTGATATAGTACAGTGCTTGGTGGTAAGTTTACTTAGTCTAGCGATCTCTTGGGTCAGTCCAACTCCCCATTTTGTATCTTTATTTTTTTGATAATATGTGGTATTTTGGGTCTTACAAGTGAATCTATGTTTTGTAGGTTACAGAACATTCAATGATCATATTGTGGCATATAGGTGACCAACAGTGACTACCAGTGACACTTATGTAACACATGAAAAATCAGATTCCAACCATCTACGTAGTCACATGCACCCAGTATAAGACTCTAGTGCTCAGGAACCCCTGACCTAGTCCAGGAGCCCTGTTTTGGCCTTATCTTAAAATTGTAAAATTTAATTTGAGCATCGATGACACTAATTTCTTTTTGTTCAATAATTTTCCTAGTTCATAACATCTTGGGATTAGGTATAAATCAACTAAGTCCTTTCCTCTCTCTCTTGCATTTAAGGTTTTATATGTTATTATCTTATTACTTGTGTCATAGTTTATATAGTAGTTTTACCTCATTGTTTCTATCAGTTAATATTCAATTAAGGTTTTACAAAAATAACATTTTAAAAAAATCTGGGGGTCATGAAAAATGGTTGACAATATGCAAAATGATGAAATGCAAACAAGAAGTCATGCATATGATATGCATGAGACCTATGAGGACAAATATACATATATGTAAGGAAAAATAAGGCCAAGACAAAATATCGATATTCTATTTTTGGAACATTTGTAGCCCATAATGTTTACGTGAATAATCATTCCATAATCCTAATAGGCCCTTTAAGGCAACTACTTAGGAAATAGATGCATTAATGACCCTTATCTACACAAGGAAATTGTTAGTAACATGTATGAAATATGAAAAGTTAAAATTTTTGTGTATACATATGCCCCAGCTATTGATCACCGCATGTTGCAATAGCAAAACATGGGGTGGTCAATGAAAAGAGATAGTCTATTAGTATGATACAAAAAGAAGGTACTAAAAGTAATTCTTAAAGGACTATCTAAAATGAAATATACCCACCAATGTGTACCTGATAGTGTCTCTTGTCTTGCCACATGCAGGTGTAATCAATGACATATGAACCTTGGAGATGGGAATATAAAAGGAAACACTAGAGGGATATTAGAAAAATGAGACATAAATCACCTAGATAGGTTCCCATTGGATATAGGTTATGATATCGTGATGATGAGGTCTCGTAATTATGGTATGGTGTCAAAAATAGGAAAAAATTGCAGATCATCAAAAATAGGTGTATGATAGGGTGAAATAAATGGCAGGATATAATAATTAGGATATAAAAAATGATGTGAACTATGAAGTTTGGGAGAGAAAATGATGTTTGTTATTAGATTGAAATCAATAGTGACTGCATTGTATAGAAATTTTAAATTTATATAGTAATTTTGATTATTATTTTCTTATTAATATTTCTTGAATCGAGAGAATTGAGCTCTAGAACTCAAAATTTGGGTGATTTTAATACAATATGGCATGAGTACAAGGTGGTGGTGGAGGATGATAAGGATGAGCACTTGAAGGCACACGACCATATCCAAGTTGTTGCATTAAATTCTATTGAGTAGATTAGGTACATTTTGGTTATTTAGCTTTTTCAAAGTTGTTAGGGCACTAGACTTAGTAACACATGCATCATCAGGTATGTTAGCTAAAACTTCAAGTGGGTTTGGGAGTGTTTTTCATTTTTTTGTATTGTGAAATTCATTCTCGGGAAGTTTGTGACCATGATTTGTCTAGATGCCATCGGCCCCTTGTAAAAATAGGTAATATGGCATTGGGATGGGAAATGAAATGCCTAGGAGGATGATGGAATATGCCAGGTGGTAGATGACACTGCGAAGCCTGCCAGAGGTCGATGGAATATTCCAGGGGTTGATGGCACATGAAATATATAGGAAAACGATGTAAATTTGTATTTTTGAATATTGATTTATAATGCAGACATCTAATGCATTTTTATTGTGATTTTGTGGATGTAGATAGAGCAAAAAATCCACCTATAATGGTCCATATATGTATCATAGCTCAGTGGGATGATGATGGGATTGACATAGATAGAGATATCCCAACTACAGTGTTAGGGATTTATGGGCATCATGAAGTTCCCATGATACCATTGGTTATGAACATACTACAGATGTTTCTCACAGTATGGGAGACTAGGTCCAACACCTTTCGGTGATGGATGGGCTAGAAAACTATGGAGATGGTAGTGAACTTAAGAGGATCTTAATTGAATTTTGGGGTTATCAATTAGAGGCACCCAAATGTACTATGATCTGACACATGATGGCACAAAGTGGAGAGATTGGCCATGTGGGTTACTGGGAGAGATGAGAATGATGAGCACATGTTATGCATTCAAATCAACATAGCGTTAGAAGAAAGGATTCCAAATATCGAGAAGGTAGTGATGGGTATTATGCTTTCATGTGCATAGTGTGACACAATACCAATGGAGCTATCCCATTGTTCTTAATAGCAATATGTAGATATGTTGTTGATAATGGAGTATTATTCAGTTGAGGCACCACTATATGTGTGTAATTAGTTCATGATTTATATGAGGTGCGGCACAAAGGCAAGAGGGTTGTGGGATGAATTATTTTTCTAACATCCTAAATATATGAGTGGTTCAAGATCTATAGACTGACAAGGACCATATGCACTAGTGGAAGATACCTTGAGAGTAATTCAGAAAGAATAAGGGCTGACATTGAGAGAATGTCGAGAATATAGGATACTAGCATAGGTGGGTCCAGATGATGCTACATGAAAACCCTATATAGGGAATGTGGATCAATGTCCTAGCTTGTTATAATCACAACCAATGATGGGGGGGTGAATATGTGGTCCATTAAAACATTCATTCTCTCAAACATTAACATCCATCAATCACTCAATGCATTCATCAAACATTCATCGACATATAGATTAAGAAATGATTAAAAAAACACATGAGTATACACCGTGAGATCATAAGAACACATGAAAATAATATTTAATCTAGAAACCCTCATGGGTAAGAAAACCCACTCAAACAAAACATTTATAATAGCCATGTTTCAAATTTATTCGAGCACCAACTCAACAAGGGAAAAAAACCCATAGGTTTAGTGAGACACCAACCCCATAAGGATCACCAACCCTAAAAGGAGGTATATATTCCCCAAGATTACTCAATACCCACCAAATTCATATTTTTTGTTTTCAGTCTCTGAAATGTTACAAAAAATGATAATGACACAATGAATCTCACTCTTCTTCTATCTCTATCAAAACTACTCTCCAGCCTTCCTTGTTCACACGCTTCTTCAAGGTGATTTGAACATCTGACCTAGCTTGAAAAAATCTAATATATCTCTATAACATTATCACATCTTCATTTCCCTATCTTTATGGTCATAAATACCTCTAATACTATAAAAAACATCCCTATAGGTTGTAATTTTACTTCACACACTCAACTAGATCAAATGTAATTTCTAATTTGCCTTTAAACCGGTCTCTTAACATAATATCATACAAGTCAGCCACTATGGAAAATATATCATCTTAAAATCATAATAAAATGATAAAATCATCACACAGATGATGATATAGGTCGCTAACATCACCTAAAACCATTTAGACCCCCATTAGGACTCAAGAAGCCCTAAAACACCAAAAAAACCAACTTTTAAAACAGAGAATGTTATAGATAAAAACAACATTCAAAAAAACACATAAACCACTTATAAATGTTTTCTAATCCTTAAAAATACTACAACAACCATGAAACATTATGCACCATCATCCCATGCCCTGAAACTACTCAAGAAAAAGCACAACTACCATGCCCCAAAAAATAGTCTTCAAAGATCAAGCCATCACTTCTTCAAATATCATAAAACATGTAAATGTGATATATCAATGTAGATATCAAGACATCAGGATCATCACAAAGTGAACATGATTCCATAAATCATAATGTAGCACCTCCAAAAAGCTTCTGCAACACAAAATTGCCCCAAAACCAGTCTTGTAAATTGGACTTCAACAAACATCCTAAGGGTTCCAACTTGTTCTGAAACCACTCTAAAAATTGATTTTAGCTCCCATAATTACTCCACAACCAATTTAGTCATTAGGTCTAATCGACAACTTGAGGACAAACTGAAATTCTTGAGAAACTTTTCTTTTTGAGTGGGGTCCAAACACAACCAAAACCTATAATTTGTATGTTGAATAACTTTATGAAGTCCTCTAAAACCTATAATCATCACATTTGATCAAAAAATACATTTTGGGAATGTACCGTGAAGTTCTTATCCATCGCTCTAGAACTGGGGTTCTAAGAGGGTTAAAAAGTACTTTTCCTTCTTAACAATTACTCATAAAAGCATGACAATAAAATGACCTCATTCCAATTGGAAAACATTCATAGTAGACCTATTCAACTATTTCCAATATATTGGGTCTCCATGCAAATGACACGCATTCCAAAGAGCATCAGAAAGGGAAAATTCAACCTTGGTTTCTGACTTTTAAAACTCAGTAAGGGAAGAAATCCAATAACTTGCAAAATCTAAAACAAAATACTTGAAATTTAGAGCACACCTTCATATCAACCTTCCACACATTATAAAATACTTATCTTCACTCAAATACATTAATACACTCAAAAATGCTGACTCCACCTCATTAGGGCATGTTTTCTTAAGGACTAGGTCTAAGATTAGACTTAAAAACAATTTTCTATATAAAATAATCAAATTATGGACGTAAAAATTTAGTAGCATTATAGAAACAACTTATCGAAACTCTGACATAACTTTCATTTACATTACGAATATGAAACCATACCTGCACACCTTATTAGGTCACCTAGACCTGTAGAATATGTCTAGTGAATACCTAGAAACCATGTCCAACATTTGAACGAGCACTCTAAGACACTTTTGAGTTTCCAAAAAAATCATAATCATACTTCCCATGCTATCACAATGATCATATAGCTCATACATACCATACTTCATTATTCCATACCTCATTCTTCTTTCTATCCCTAAAGCACAAACACCCATAACATGTTTGGTTCACCACAACTGACTTCCTCATCACTTTGTCATAGTTTTACACTTGCTATGAGCTTCAACACACTACATGACATCATCACACCATCATTCATACCTCTCCAAGCCAATTTCAAACTCTTAAAATCCACTACACTATTGAAGAAATGATGCAACACCAAACAATATCAACAATACATACAACTTATCATGACACTACTAATAAACCTTCATGCCTCTTACCTATTTTGATATCCATGACACCAATGAAAAATTCTACAACATAATACTTTAACATAAACAAAAACACACTGCCAACAATCTCCCCTTTGTCATTAATGGAAAAACACACTAAACTATTTCTCCCCCTAATAATACATATGCCATCAACTCATTCTCCCTATTTTGACATTAATGATAAAGAAACGATACCTATAACATCATGTTACATTTCATATGACAACGCAATAGGTTCATATTTTTTTTGGAAACATGAACCAAACAAGAAAATTCCATTTATTCATCTTTAACTCTAATTATGACTCTTTGAGAAACTCTACCCCCTTAGAAAATGCATACCTTCTGAAGAGAAATTAGAACCATAAAAAAATTGAACTCATACCTTACTTTTGTAGATAATTTGAGATTCTTCATGCAATTTAGTATTTAATTGACTTCATATATGCCATACACACCTTAATGACTCCCCCTAAGTCCTTTACTCCTCCAAACAACTTACCAACAACACTATCACACTATCTTAACTCCTTTTTTGCATAGCTATTCCTCTAAAATCTCTATCAAATATCCTATTACTGTATGAACGATTCCAAAAATAAATCAAAACCATTCTCAAAAATTATTAAAACAAGGGCTTCAGACAAGGAGCATACTAACCCTTATATGTAAAAAATAGTTCACTTGAATTTATGTGTCATGTTGGCACTCCAACCTAGTTCCTTCAAAAAAGAGCAACTGTTCATTCCAAACTGACTATCTTCATTAATACCTACTTCATGTTCCTTAAAGACTTGGCTGCATCTTGATCATATAAATAGTAAGATAGCAATGTAAAATTTATTAAACAGTTATAGACACACCTTCATAGAATTGCCTACCCGATGAAACTAATATAGGCTATCTCACTGTAGGGAAATGAACTTCAACAAACAATTAATCAACAACTAAAAAAATATCAATAAAATAGCTCATATTCACACCTTGATCAACTTATGGAGCTAATTTCAATTATACAACTCCCCCTGAGATATATATCAATTTTTAATCTACCAAATAATAGGAACACCTCAAGTAACACTAGCCTTAACTCAATACTTCAAGTAGTTACTTCAAACCACCACCCTGATATAAATCCTATAAATAAACACTTAACTAACATGTTTATCACAAATGGGATACTATTAAACAAGATTTTTCTTAATCATCCTTACTTGATCATCATCATGAGCATCATACTTAGCTATTTCAGTCATTAAGACAGAGCCTAAAATGACTTCATTAGGACTTCAAACATAACAAATTCAAAACTTACCATGTATCTATATCTATGTGTACCATTTTTCGTATAAATCATCTAACTTGATAGGATTCCATTGACTTCTTAACCCTTTTCATACAATTGCAAACCTTCCTTAAGAATAACAATGGATTTAAAATGTCTTCAAACCGAGAACTTTCCAATTCTTCATGATGATGGCTCAAAAAATATTTAAATGCTCATTTAAGAAAATTTCATACCTTCTTTAGGGCTACCAAACTCCTCATTTATACAAAATCCATCAAGATCATAATTATGATCCCACATACTTTATCTACCATGCTAATTTTTGTTATGATATCATAGTGCTAAAAACACACTTCCTAGATCAATAGAGAATTGTGCCTCTTGATCAGGCCCTCAAGTACTTTTGTATGTCTTCAAGACATATCCTTGTGGGAACTTAATGTCATTAAAGAAATTTAATTGATTTAGCAATTGTACATACCTTCATATATTTGACTGGTTTTTATGATGCTTCAACCTTGTAAAAAAACTTTACCTTAGGGATTTTGAAGCATTGCAACCCAAAATAATTAGTTATCATACAATACTACCTACTAACACTCCATATATCTCCATGATTCAATACTTCTTAACTATTCAAACCACCTCCTTTTCTACACTCTTATCCTTTCTTATAGCTATATAAACCCTTCTTGATGCACCTCTATTTCTTAAACTTGTTATTGCATCTATTCAAGATCCCCATTACTATAAGATCCATAATTTTTTTTTTTGATGAAACCATAACACTATAACCTTAATTCTGTAAACCCATGGCTCCTTGTTACTTGTTCACTTAGAATTATTCATAACTATATCTTAGGAACATATAGACCAATATTCACTTTTAAGAGGCAAAAACCAAAAAAATCCTTAGAATACTAAAACACACCTTATAGCTTTTTGGTTGTACTAGGATAAGCTCTAGATAGTATGGAGACCTTAAAATATGTGAAGACATAACTTGAAAAACCTTTTTTGATATATACCAACTTGACAAATATTTAAACATCTTCATAAACTTCATTATAAATATTTTTATCATTTGATTTGACATCTACAAACTCAGAGTTGAGACCTTCACACACAATACACAAATTGTCTCCTATTACCCTGACTTTCATACCTTCAATCCACCTTAGTAAAAACGTTTGCTTCTTCAAATTTTCACTTAGGAAAATACTTTTTTCTTTCTCATTAATCACTCTCATCTAGGTCTCTATGACCTCATCTTACTGAGTACATTCAAACAATTTTATCTTCCTCCTCAATCATGGCATTCATTTATTCATGATGATACCTAGTGACAGACCTTTGTCCATATTTTTACAAACTATAACTAAAAACATAAACACCATATAGATACATAACTTTATGATCATATTCTTACTGACATGTTCAACTACTATAACTATGCATACTCCTTATTAAATATTACACTTGCATCATATCTTCATGACAATAAATGTGTAGATCATAATCTTATCTCCAATGAAAGGTATTCAAGACGCTTTGTAAGAAGTAGCCACACATCAAATGCATACCTAAGGATCAACTAACAATGTATTCATTTGAACCATTGTCACCCATCATTTATTTTCTATAACAAAGCATCAAAAACAACTCCAAACTTGAATGTTTACCACAAAACCTTGTATGCATAACTTAAACCCCTTCATCTTATAACATGGAAATAAAAAGGAAACATTACTTCATCAATGTATCAGTCAATACATGTTTTTCATTTTGGCTACTAGTTGTGTCTCCATGAACCATCTTGATGCCAAAAAATTTGTGACAGTCCTCAAATAAAACCTATAGAACAATCAATCATTTTTTTGTTAAACCCTCCTATTTTCCTTCAAATACCATCTAAAACTTTTAGAATCACCTCACAAGAAGTCTATCACTTTCAAATCATCTTGAGGTACATAATAGTATAAAATCACTCTTGAAGCAACCTAACAACCATTATAAAACAATATTGAGTTCAATATGACTCCAAAAATACATCAAACAATATTTAAATAGTCAATCCAACACCAAACCTTCTAAGTATACATATCTTAGCAACATACCACCATGATGCCTTTCACTTGCAGCATGATTTTATGAATTGAACAAGGAAATGTAAAATAAACATAAACATACCTTATTTAGTCTTCACCCAACTGTACCATATGGTAATAAACCTCTCATATACCTTCACAAATGTCTCAATATGACAATACCCCTCAATTTACTCTCTTGAGAGATAAATTCCTTCGAGAAGCATAATGAAGACATCTGTTAACACTTAGGGAACTAATATACCAAGAACTCAAGAGATTTACACATCTCCATACCATTACACTCTTATGATTGATACATCGACTGAAGTAATCTCCTAGTATTATTGGGTATTGTTGACTGAATTTTTGTCAAAAAATATGATTATCATGGATCACTAGCTTATCCATACCTTGGTTTCTTATATATAGATCATAATTAGGATTGATTAATGAAATATTCAGCTTATCTTCATGTTCAGACTTCAATATGGTCTTGAAAATATTAGGTTCTTCCTTCATAGATTCTTTGTTAGCAAACTCATACTCTTTGCAATATATGATTGTCTTAGATTCATCCCTTTTGACCTCATTTACATGATCATGTTATTTTATTGACTTAGGCTTCCAAACCATATTAACTTTGGGAGCAACAAACTTCATGTTTTTTCTAGATGGATCAAGATGAAAACAGCTAGCAATGTGACCTTGTTGATGACATTGATAAAAATCAACACCATACATACCTCTTGATTAATGATTCCTTCCTTTTCACCATGGATACAAATTTTTTTAGGACATTTTGCATTTTATATATTTACAACCATATTCATAACATGTATGAGAATATCCATGAAAACAACTAACATACCTCATAGAAGTTTTTTTGCAAACTAAGTTTTCCTTCTTAATTTTGAGTTTCTAACAACCTCTTTATTTTGAATGATAGATTCTTATATTTTATCATCATCCTATATTTATCCCTTGAATCCTAGGCATGTCTTATAACCTAGTCTTCTAACTAATTAAGAGATAATTTAGAGCCTCAGATCTCTTGCCCACCTTCTCATAGGTGTTTAACCTGGTAGACACTTGATCTAATTCAACCTTCAAATTCTTCAACTCAGCTTCACACCTTAGATGATCAAACTTCTTAGAATGTAGGTCTTCTGTCATAGCCTCAAATTGAGATTTGATTTCTTTAAGGATCCAATATTTCTCAAAACTCATGTTACTAACATATATTTCATATTCCTTGATCTTTGACTCAAATTTTATATTATTCTTTCTTTAAATCACCAAATCTACATATAAATCTACTTTAGCCTCTTTGTTTCTAAGATTATCATAAGAAATGCTCACACTAACCTCTAAGGGACATAACTAGGTATTCAACTATTTACACTCATCTTCCTTTGAACTCAAGATTGTTATTACAGCCTATAACTGACTTTTTAACTCCTTGATGATCTCTTCATCTCTCTTGATAAAAAATATTAACTCTTGATTCTCTTTCCTTGGCTACTTATCCATTTTGTGTTTCAAAGGATTTCCTCAAGCTTGTTAAGCTTTCTTTAAAGGCCTTTCTCTGATACCAATTTTTGTAATCACAACCAATAAGAGGGGGGTGAATCAGTGGGCCATTAAAAATTTCATTCACTTAAACATTAACATCCATCAATCATTCATTGTATTCATATAACATTCACCAACATATAGATTAAGCAATGATTAAACAAACACATGAGAGTACAACATCAGAGCACAAGAACACATGAAAAAAAAATATATGTGGGAAACCCTCACGGGGAATAAAAATCACTTAAATTTTTTTTATTATAGCCATGTTTCAAATTTAGCTAATCACTAACTTAGCATGGAGCACCAAACCCTAGGTTTAGTGAGGAACCAACCCCACAAGGAGCAAAAAACCCTAGTTTAGTAGAGGAAAAACCCCCCAAGATGACTAAGCACTAAAAAATCCATCTGATTTTTTTTCTATCTCTGAAGTTTTGTACACACAACTGATAATGACATAATGAAGATCACTCTTCTTTTATATCTCTCAAAACTACTCTCTAGCCTTCATTTCACACACGCTTCTTCTTTAAGATTATTTAAACATATTAAATATCTCTATAACATTATCACATATTAATTTCCATCTCTTCATGGTTAGAAATACGTCTAACACCTTAAAAAACTGCCCTCTAGGTCACACTTTTCCTTCACACACTCAACTAGCTCAAACAAGCTTTCTAATTTTCCTTTATACATATCTCTTGACATAATATCATATAGGTCAGCCATAATAGAGAAAATATCATATTAATATCATAATAAAATGGTAAAAACATCACTCAATGGACCATATAGGTTACCGACATCACCTAGAACCATCTTGACGTCCATTATGACTCAAGAAGTCATAAAGCAACAAAACAACCAACTCTCCAAAATTAGAATGTTCTAGAGAAAAAAACATTAAAAAAACACATACAACACTTAGAAAATATTCATAAGCCTTAAAATATATCCAAAAATCATGAAAAAATTTGCACCATCATCTCATGCCATGAAACTACTGAAGAACAAACACAACTACCCTGCTCCAAAAACTAGTCTTCAAAGATCAAGACATAACTTCCTCAAATATCATCAAAAGTTTAAGTTTGATATAAAATTGGAAATATAGTGACCTCAAGTTCATCATAAAATGCGTTGGATTCCATAAATCATATTTTAGAACCTCCAAAGAGCTTCTGCAACTAGATCACTTGAAACAACCCAAAACTTCCCCAAAACTAGTTTGAAAAATGGACTTAAATAGAACTCCTAAGGGCTCAAAATTGTATTGAAACAACTCTAGAAATAATTTTTTTCTCCCATAATTCCTCCACAACCAATTTAGTCTTAATTTCTAATGGATAACTTGAGAAAAAATAGAAATTCTTTAGAAATGTGTCATTTTTAGTGGGGTATATACACTGCCAAAACCTATAAATTACACCTGCAGAAACCTGAGAGAGTCCTCTACGACCTAAAATCAACACATTTGATCAAAAATTCAATTTTAGGCATGTAACATGAATTTATTCTCCATCACTTTAGACCTATAGTTTCAAGAGGGTTAAAAAGTAGTTTTCCTTCTTACAAATTATTCATAAGCGTCTAACTATCAAATGACCTAATCACACTTGGAAAAAATTCATCATATATTCTTAAACTACCCCCAAGATATTTAGTCCACATGGAAAGTACATACATTCCAATGAGCATTAGAAAGGCCAAATTTGACCTTTGTTTCTCACTTCCAAAAGTCAGTAAGGGAAAAATTCAATAACTTAAAAAATATTGAACAAAAGACCTAAAATTTTGACCAAACCTTCAAATAAACATGAAAAACATTCTACAATACTCACCTTGGCTCAAATACACTCATAAATGCTGAGCTACCTCCTTAGGTAATTCTTTCTTAAGGATTACTTCTAGGAAGAGACCTAAAAACAACTTTCCATGCAAAATTAACAAAATACAGACCTCATACTTCACCAACATGATATAAATAATTTACCATAGATTTCACATAACTCCAATTTTCATTTCCAGGATGAAAACATACACACACACCTCATCAGGTCACATAGGACTTGAGGATAGGTCTCATGAAGTCCTAAAAACCATGTCCAACACCTAAACCAATTCTCTAAGACACTTTTTAGTGTCCCAAAACTTCATAATCATGCTTCCCATGCTCTCATCATGCTTAAATAACTCATACATACCTTACTTCATCTTGTCATACCTCATTCTATTCTCTTGGCCTCAAGAACAAACACATTAAACATGTTTACTTAACCATAACTGAATTCCTCATCAATTTGGCACACTTTTACACCTTGTAGGAATTTAAACACACTAAATGAAATCATCATACCATCCTCCATACCTATGTAAGCCACAATCACACTCCTACAAGATACTACACTACTCAAAAACCCATGCCACACCAAGCTATCTAAATAATACATACAACTTGGCATGACACTACCAATCAACCTTCACGTCTCTTACCTCTTTTGACATTAATGACACCAATGAAAAATTCTAAAACATCATACTTTGACATCAATGACAACACACTTCCAACACATCTTCCTTAGAGTAGAGTACTTAGAGGTCATGAAAAAGGTGATGGGACACTATTTGTTTTTATGGAGAGACATATGGTAGATAGAGTACAAAAATAGTTTAGACAACTTAAAATAGTAGTGATAGTACCATCGCCACCCTACCAACATCATCATGTAAAAGAGGATTCACCAACATAGGTCTGAGTTCTAGAATTATGACCTTGCAAGGTAGAGCAATAGGTGTACCAAGGTGATGATAGTGTAGATGTGGTGGGGATGCTCATGGCCTACGAAAGATCATAGTGAATAGTGGTTTGGAGGGGAAATATGATGGAGGATCGAAAGATATGGGGTAGAAGCTTGGGGAAGGTCTCGGTATCATAGGAGAGTGAGCCAGAAATCCAACACCTTATTTAGAGAACACAAGATGCAAAGGTCAAGTAATGTATTTTTAACGCCATTTAGAATTTAGATGGTTGTGAATCTGAGACAGAGGCCTAAACCATAGAAGAGATAATTTATGATATTAGTTCCTTGCAGAGTGCGTGCACAATATATAGTTGATAGAAATCATCATGACGATGAGGCAGAGGAGGTATTGGGGGGGGCGAGGAGACGCCAAGACCATTGTGGAGAGGACCAGGGATGTTAGTTAGATGAGTTTTTATATCTATATATGATATAGTTATTGATAGGTGTTGGTGTTTAGTTTTATAGAGAAGATAGTGAAGGAGTGACACTCATTGATCGAGATTTCCCACCATGAGATCATAGACCCCGTGTTAGATGTTCAAGATAATACAATGATGATGGATCTAATAACATTATCAGCTAGGGAATTATAATGATCATTGCAGGTAGTTGGAAAGTCATCTAAGATGTGTAGGAACATGAAACCATTGACATCATAGATATGATATTACAAAGTCTACTATAGGAACAAGTAGACATAGTACATGAGTAGGAAACTCACTTAGTATATGCCTAGGGAGATGTGACATAGATTAATTTTTTGAAGGCACAACTTACAAGGGCGTAGGGAGAGGCCTCCAAAGATTGACCTAGGGAAATGCTCCTATCTCACACAATAAGAGAAGATAACATGGCCCCATCATCCCAAAACATTTAAAGACCCCCCACGCAGGGTGACGATGTTTGACCCATATTGTAAACAAGACCCTTTTGTATGATTTTTGTCGATGTATAAAACCTTAATATGATATATATGTATATTATATATATATATATATATATATATATATGATGATGATGATGATGATGATGATGATGATGATGATTTATGATGATATTTGGATAGTTGGATGTTTAGATTTTTATATTATCATTTTCCTTCTTGTTGCATGTATGTATGTGATAATAACATGGTACTTAGGAGAAATCATAATGATATAGATAGGAAAACCCGATGATAAAATATCAATAAGATATCCAAACTCACTTAATGGGAAAAATACAAGAGGTGGATCAAGGCCACGACATCCAACTATAGGATGTAAACAAACAAATGGTAAGGAATCTAAGTGTATAAAATAGTCAAAGCAAGGATATTACAGTATATTATAGGTATTGTTCTAAACCCAAGGGGGATCAAGATCCCAAGTGAAGGAAAAATATATTTTTGATAAACCCAAGTCAGGGAAAAGATCCTAAGTGAATGCAAGGGATAGGGACAAAGAAAGAGATTATATGATTAATGTACTTGTAGATACCTAAACATGAGTGGGAAAATTTGTAGTGTATCGGTGATGATATCGTCAAGATAATGCAGAATGTGGCTTCAAGAATGGGTCAGGAGGTACTTGATAGAATGGTCTGTAATAGATGCTTATTGATGTACTTTAGACTGCATGGAAAAGATGGTATCGTCAATCCGGTCCTCCAACCAAGTGAGGATGTCATGATGGATATCATTGAGAGTGGGGCGGGGATTAGGAAAAGGTGGAGGCTCATTTGTAGGATATGGTTTAGGTAGTTAAGGGGAAGTTAGATGGTTTTGAGATGAATAAAATCCACACTTTTGACTTCATGAAGGTATTTTGGGGATGGGATGTTTGCTACACAAAACAAAACATTCAACATCGGTATGTGTGTAATAACCGTGATGAGAAAAAAGAAAGGAACTGAAGTATAAGGTTATGTAGTATATTTTGTTTTGTCACATTTAACCTCAACTTCAAGCTTCTTCATATGACATTGATAAGCTCTAAAATCAGAAACATCATGCCTCAAATCCTTTTGCCACATGTGATATGGGTCAACCTTATAATACTGAGAAGCCATAATGGAAAGAGGTAGGGAAATATGTTTCATAGATTGTAGAGGGATAGTATAGGTATTTGATAAGGGTAATGATGTAATGAGTGAGGATGGAACTGATTGAGAAATGTGTCACCTAGTCATCAAGGCATGATAAACAAGATCCTCATCCATAAGTTCATTAGCTTTGTAATAAAATTGGACAACCCCTTGTTCTGTCAAGGAGAATAGGTCAGGTAGATCTATGGTAGTATGTGGAAGGGAAAATGGTGGAGAAATATGAGAGTAAAGAACTAGTGGGGAAGAATTATAAATTGTGCTTTTAGGTTCCTCTTGTAATAGGATAACATTCAAGTCATGAGTAAGCTTAGTACACCAGGGTTCTTGGTAATGCAAAACTCCTCGATGATGAATCTGGGTGTAACTAGACAGATGGGGGTCATCTAAAGTGTAAAAATTATCGTAATTAGACATGGAGGCATCCACCACACAAGAGTTGACTATGGTTTTTATTTTTAATATATGCTCTCATGGGGGTTGAGTGGTTTGTTTGATGACTATAAGAACTGAAGGATCCTTCCTACAAGGTAACAAAAAATAAGACCGCTAAGATATGATGAGATCATGAAGATTAGAGCTATTGATTCTAAGGAAAACTTCATCAACCTCATCATCATCCAATTCTAACAAATTGGGAGGTATGCACCCAACTAACTCAAGATGACCGACATTTTCATGAAGAGTATCTATAGGGCAGTTAAAGTGCTAATATTCCCAAAAGGGGATAGGTGGTATTTTGTAAAGTGTGGGGATATTTTACGTCCCCTTTTATTGAAGTTTATCATATTTTGAAGGGCTATTGTTCCCTTAAATTTTATAAATAGATCCTTGGTGATTGAAATTCATTGATCTATAATCTTTCTACTTTGGAAATTGTTAACAAAATCAAACGTATACTGTTGTTCTACTTTCAATAGAAAATGACATATAAGCTAGTGATTGAATTGTTTATGTCTTAGAATTAGAATTTGCAAAGAGAAATGAATTAGCACACACATACGCCAAGTATTTTTATCCTGGAAACCTCCATAGGAGGAAAACTGGTTGGGAATGGAAAACAACTCTTTCTTCCCTTTTTGCTTTATTGGCCAATTCAAATTATAAGAGATACAAACTTTACAATAAGTGAGAAAGAAAATTGATAATGCCTCACACTTCCTCCCATATACTTGAATACTCTGTTCTTAAAATATTTCTTCTACAAAGATAAATTCTAGCACTTATAACTCTTACACTCACTACCATAAAGTCTCTTACTTCTATTGATCCATTCGTTTGTTCTCCCCAAGTCTTTATGGCTTTTTCCATGTCCTCCCATGCACTGGAGGATGGGAAAGGTCATGGTAGGGAAGGGACAAAGTCAGATGCTCAAAATTCATGTCCCTTCACACTCCATTTCATTTTCTATCCAAAAGTGATAGGACCACCACCTTGGTTGAGTGGCAATTACATGATTTCCACCCAAGCTATGTGGTGGTTCTATAATTGAAGCTCTGCACAGAGAAGTGGTTCTATTATAATGAAAATATAACCTTTGTTTATTCATTTTCCTTCTTTTTTTTTGGTTGATATGATGAAGTAGAGTTATATTGGATCCCTATGGATCACACCTCCCCTGTTTAGGAGGATTTTGGTCCTAATTTTTTTTTGTCAGGGAGTAGATGAGGAAATAATTCCCTCACTTTCTCCTTCGAGTACCACTAGTCCTGCCTTGGTGTCTTTCCTTTCATTCCAACCTACCAAGACTCTTGTGGACCTCTCCTAGTCTCTCTAACCTTTTGATTCAACACTACATCCTCCTCTAATTCGCCTCATGATTCCAAGACACAATCCTCAATGTAAGGTAACAACTATAATCCTTCATATTCATCTAGCATTGGTGGTTCATATAGGTGCAAGTTCTCATAGTTTACTACTAAGTAAATCCTCATAAATGGTGGCAAATCAAGTCGAAAGGAATTTTCCCAAACCTGATCCAATATGGTGAAGGGTCCATATTGTAGTGGTTTGATCTTCTGTGCTTGACCTTGTAGTCTCTCCTTGCTCAAGTAAAGCCAAACTCTTTCTCCAACATGAAGCTTCTTCTCTCTCCTGTGCTAATTATGTCTATCCATATACATGGCTTGAGATTTCTCTAACTATTCTTTGAATTTGAGATGAATTTTACAAATCCTCTTAATGAATTTATTTTCTCTAGTCACCTTTGTGTCTTGTGTCTCCTCCTCATCCTTCTACCCAACTATTATGTCCAACGGATTTATAGGTAGATATCCCAAACATGCTTCAAATGGTGACTTCATAGTGGATGTCTATACTACCTGGTTG
This sequence comes from Taxus chinensis, assembly GCA_019776745.2. Classification (NCBI taxonomy): domain Eukaryota; kingdom Viridiplantae; phylum Streptophyta; class Pinopsida; order Cupressales; family Taxaceae; genus Taxus; species Taxus chinensis. The sequence continues at coordinate 293,308,937 of CM034148.1, read as the reverse complement.
TAGGAATGTTGAATATAGGCTAAGGAATCATCCCAAGTCCTTGGGTATTTATTGTTATACCCTCTGATATACTTTACCAAAGTCATGTTCACTGCCTATGTCTGTCCATCTATCAGTGGATGGAATGTTGTGCTCCTCTGTAACATGGTATCCATCTTGTCTAACAAAGTAGTCCAAAACTTCCCTAAGAACCTGGAATCCTTGTAAGAAACAATAGGCTTTGGCAAGCCAAAATACACCCATACATTAGTAAAGATAAGATCTTATACCTCGTGTTCTTTTACTATCTTTTTACATGCCATAAGAATACACATCTTACTGAATCTATCAACAAAAATAGAGAGATAATCATGGCCATGGTTAGACATATGTAATCATCCTACAATTTCCATATAAATTTCCTCCCACAGATGATTAAGTACTGGAAAAGGATGTAAAAACCCTCATTCCTAGTCTTAGACTTGCTGGTTCAACAAATTTTACATCCACGTATAAATTTTTATACTTCTTCTTGTATATTTTTCCAATACACATACCATTCCAAGTGGGATAGGGTCTTACCAAAACCACAATGTCCCACTAATTTTAAGGTATGTGTTTCCCTCATCAACATAAGTATTTCTTCTTTAGGCACACAAATCTTCCCCCATCGGTTGAGCAACCCGTCCTTGTGATAAAACTATTCAATCCCCATCTTTTCAGCTCCTTGGGACTGAAACTACTAAAATGTCACCCCAAATTCCCTATCCTAGGCATATGCCTCTTCATAAGCTTCCTTCGTGAAGGGATTGATATGAGAGACAATGGCCAAGAAAGATATTTTCTCCTTTGTATGTGGACTAGAAAACATGTCTGCCACCAATTTTATACTACCCTTCTTGTATTTTATCACCAGATGGAACTACTAAAGGAACCCCATCCATTTGTACTACCTTTCCTACCACAATTCAGACCATTCTTGCAAATACTGGAGAGGTTTTTGGTTAGTGTGCACAATAGTTTCTTTACCAAACAAATAATGCTTCCATTTTTTAATTTCCTAAACTAGTGCATAAATTTCCTTATCATTTACTGAATATCATGTAACTTTTGAAGTAAAAGTATCATAATGATAGCATATGAGTTTACCTTCCCAAAGAAACATTGTGCCCATAACATAATCACTGACATCTATATTTACTTCAAAGGGATTCTGCAAATGAGGAAGAAAAAGTATTGTCGCATGACTAATCTTGTATTTTAATACCTTAAAGGATTTATCTTGTTCCTTACCCCAGTAAATACCCTTACTATTTACGACCATTGTGTGTAGAGGTGTTATAATCAGGCATAATCCTAGAATGAACTTCTACATGTACTATAGTGCTCCCAAAAAATTCCTAGTCTTTGTGGCTCCCATTGGTGTTGGCCAGTTGGTGATGGTTTCCACCTTCTTTGTATCCACTTGTCTCTCTCCTCCTCTAACCACGTGCCCAAGATAAAAAAGTGAATGGTTAGAAAACTCACATTTCTTCATATTACAAAGTAGCTGCTTCTCCTTGAGAACTTGCAAGACTCACTGCAAATGAGTTAGATGTTCCTCCCATGTGGCACGAAAAATCAAGATATCATCCATATTAAAAATGACACATGAATATATGAAATCCCATGATAAATCATTCATCAATCTCATAAATATAGTGGGAGCATTACATGAACGAAATGGAAGTACTAACCACTCATACGAATCATGTTTTGTATTTAATGAAGACTTCCGTATATCCTCCTCCTTCATTTTGACTTGGTGATAGCCTGACTTAAGATCCAAATTCGTGAAGAATTTGGAATGTTGAGATAATCCAAGAGATCATTTATGTGGGGAAGTGCATATTTTTTCATTATGGTGATCTTGTTCAAAGTGCGGTAGTCGACAGAAATTCTTCAAGAACTATCCTTCTTAGGCACCATCACAATAGCATAACTGCATCGTGAGGTGCTCATATGTTTCACACTCTAGTCTAGTAGTTCATGCAGTTGTTTTTTTACTTCAGTACTCTCTAACAAGGATTTCCTATACAATCCGATGTTCGGTAGAGGGGAATCTGACAACAACTGAATCTCATGCTCTACTTCCCATTTTGGTGGTAACCCACTAGGATCCTAAAAAAACTAAACAATAATATCCAAATAATTTTTTCCATGGTTAGAAATATTTGAAACTTCTACCCCATCGTGTTTATCCTTTAATAAAAGTAAAAAAAATTGATTATGATTTACTTGAATAAGTCATTTTTCTTCGTTAGCACTCACCATAGTAACTTGTGTCTTATGTTAGCTGATCCCATCCTTGACCCATCTATATCGGTTCTCCCTTGTCATAAATATAACATCCTTGCTATACAAGTAAGGAATCCAAAAAACAACATCATATGCATCAATTGGAATAACACCAGCTTCAATACATCAATATACTCAAAATTTATCCCAAAATTGACCTTACATATTAATTTTACATGAATTTCAACACCCTTCTTCACCCAACCCAAAGGATAAGGGTGTGGATGCTCGTAAGTCTCAATACCACGCTTCTTTACAACTACCTTAGAAATTAAGTTAGATTGATAACCGGTGTCAACCAAAGCATTTACCTTAGTTCTCTTGATCTGGATTTTAATCTAGAATAGTCTACTCATCTCCTCTTCCTGGTTGTCCATGTTGGTGTCCATGAATCCAAGCCTCTCATCTACATCAAAGTCATATCCGATCTCCACCTCCCCTTATGTATTTATAGATGTCATGGAATTATTTGAGTCCTTATTTGGGTTCTTTGGATATAACTTCGAATGAAACTTCCATCAAGTATTTAAAGTAGTAGAAGATTATTTACCTTTTCCTTTCCACTTACCTTTGTTACTTGTTTTCCCATGTTCTTTATTATGCTAACTTGTCAACTTGTTTTTCCTTTGGCTCTACCTCTCCTTGCTTCTTTTCATCATCTATATACTATGCTTGTACACATGCCTCGTTGAGATATTTGGGCTTCATGGAGATGACATTTCTTCGAATGTGAGTGTGAATTCCTCTCAAGTACTTAGTCATAATATCCTCATCCTCTAAGTCCATATTCAGCAACATGGCCTGCTTCCAAAACTCCATAATATAGTCCTACACACTTTGACCACTGCCTTGTCTAAAGCATCGCCATTTAATTATTTGGTCAATTTTGTGGCCAATACGGTAGAAGTTAGCTCTAAGTAATTCTTTAAATTCTTTCCAAGATTTCACAATAGGACGTTTATTATTTTCACAAGTGGCTACATGGGTTTCCCACCAAACTAGAGCATGTCCCTCCATTTTGAGATGTGAAAAGGTGATCCTCTATGCCTTAATGGCATTATGGACACTAAAGTAGACTTCCAATTATTTTACCCATTTATAAGGCAATTATGCATCTACTTTTCCTTTAAAGCTTTTAATTTCAACTTTTGTTTGAAATTTAAAAGGATCGCGATCATATTTTACCTTCTCTCTTTCATTTAAATTCTCTACTTCACACTCTTCCCCATATTATTCCTCATCATGGCTCCTCCCTATGCCAAATTTTTTAGCTAAGCCTCGAACCACTGAGTCCATGGAGTCTTTTTTAATAGAAGTTGTCTTCTGCAAATATGCAAGTTCTTCTTGTCTTCTAAAAACCTATCTATCATGGTCTCCAACATCTCGATTCAACGGACAAAGTTCTCCTCCATTTTTCCGTGAATTCTCTATTTCCACTTCCTTGTAGAAATATCTAGATCACAAGGTAAAGCCTCTTCTCCTTTAGATCTTGTCACTGTCATACATATCTAAGAATGAATACCACAGTCCTGGATACTTGTTTTCTCTAATACCAAAATGATCTGTAAGATTTCTAATTTGGAAATCGTTCACAAAATCACAATTATACTATTGTTCTACTTTCAATAGAAAATTATAAATGAGCTAGAGATTGAATTATTTGTGCCTTAGAACTAGAATTTGTAAAGAGAAATGAATTAACACACATATATGCCAAGTATTTTTATCCTGGAAACCTCTGAGGGAGGAAAACCACTCGAGAACGGAAAAAAAATCTTTCTTCCCTTTTTTCTTTATTGGAAATTTCAAATTATAAGAGATACAAAATTTACAATAAGTGAGAAAGGAAATTGACAATGTCTCACAGTTCCTCCCAACTACTTGATTTCTTTGTTTTTAAACTCTTTCTTCTACAAACTCAAATTCCAGCAATTAGAACTCTTGCACTCACTCCCATGAAGTCTCTTACTTCCACTGATCCATTCCTTTATTCTCCCAAAGTATTTATAGCCTTCCCCAAGTCCTCACATGAAATGGAGAATGGGAAAGATCATGGTAGGGAAGGGAAAAATTCATATGCTCCAAATTTGCATCCATTCAGGCTCAATTTTATTTTCTGTCCAAAAATGACATGACCACCACCTAACGCAGACCGATAGTCACAAGACCGTTGCCCTAGCTGGGCGGCAGTTAAAGGATTTCCACCTAGGTTGGGCTATGGTTCTATAACCACCACTCTACACACAACATTGGTTTTGTTATAATGTAAAAAAAACCTTCATTTCTTCATTTTCCTTCTTTGTTGTTGGCTGATTTGATGAAGTACAATTATTTTGGATCCCTATGGATCATTCACACATTGACATGCATAATAAGAAGTGGCATGCATACAATGAGTCCAAGACCACCCTAGGAGAAATGTTATAAGATAGGGGAAAATTTAATACCATGTCTTTGATGTAGACAATCCTAGGGGGAATGTTGATGGGTAACTAAATACACCACATCGGAGGCATTTCTAGGTGGTCATATTCTTGAAAAGTAGTCAATGTGGATTTTAGGTTATTGATAGAGTATTCTAGAGTTTTGATCAAATCTAAGGAGGTCACACACGTTCCTGCTCCCTAATCCATGAGAACACATTTAATCATGGTGTGATTAATCTGAACTGAACTGAAATGAAGAGTAGCAGATCATTTACATGAAGTAAGATCTCACCAGGAATCATGGAATTTATGGGGAAGTGAATAAAATAATGAGTATATGTGGAAATATTAGTACAAATAGAGATTTCCTCACACTGGTGATGGATAATTTCGAGCCATGCAATGTAGGATTCTTCCCCAAAGAGGGAGGGAAGAAAATATTCATGTCAAACAATGTAGTCATAAGACTATCACAATGGTGAGGTGACGTGTGCATGAGCTTTGAGAAAATAATTGGACTAGGAATTTGGGCAAGTACTTTGAGAGGATCCCACTAATCATGAATAGACTGTGTAGTAGGCTGAGAGAACTAGGAATCCTTAGAAAAAGATCCAGAAGGAGAAGAGATAGTAAAAAATACTAATGAAACTAATTTTTGTTGAGTATGTCATCAGCTATGTAAATTTTATTTACAAAGGAACCAATGGTGTTTATAGATAGGGGATGGGCATAGAAACAATAAACCCTGTAGAATAGTTTCCACAAGAGTCGATGGTTTTTGGAGGAGGAAGAGTTTTGACTTAAGTAACTTTATTCTAAGGTATAGAAGGGTAGATGACTATGTGAGTCCTAGGTTGGAATGATACATGATATAATGGTTACACATAAGCTATGACATGGTTTACATCATTAATTGCAACCATATTTTTAAGATGGTAATCCATGTCAACCACATCAGTGGTATCATTCTCTTTCTTCTTAGAAATTTCAGGTACATCATGGTAAGGCATAATATTAAAGAATATTTTCTACTTTTCATTAACCTGGTTGATGGCTTTAGGACAATCCTTATTTTGAGCCACATCAAAATATTTGATTGCTTTGTTTAAGCACCCATGAGTAATCATGTCATAATCCAAATTAGGTCCTAAGAAAAAGTTGATAGAAGCCATACAGAGTGTGAAAAAATTCTTATGTGAGTGACCCCAATTAGAATCCCACCCAAAAAACTTACTCTCATCTTGCTAATAAGGAATAGATCAAGAAGGATCTAAGATCACGGTAAATGGCTTAGGAAACCAAGGCTTCAACTCTTCCTTAATTAGTGGTTGATGATTGTTATGTTGATTCTTGTTGCTAGCAGGTTGGGTCAATATTGAAAATAGTCTTATTCCAAGAAGCGATGAGGGGAAGAGTATCTAAGACTCTGTCATCCATCACATTTTTATTTTTGGGTTGTTGCAAAACTTGGAATTGCTTATTAGTTTTTGTCTTAAAAGAATCCCTCTCATATTCCCTCATTATATAATCTTTCCTTTTAGCTTTTTCAAAGGATTATTCTAAAGAAGTGGGAGAGAAGGACCTCACCTTGTAATAAAGGTGAGGTTCAAGGACTCATAAAAAAATTTAAAACATGCTAACATTGGGCATGTTATGTTCCACTTACATGGATAAGGTATTCTAACACTTAATGAAATCTTGCCCTAATTCATTCTCTAATTGTTGGTAATTGATGAAAGCATTGATGTTATTCTCTAGAAGATAGTGATATTGGAAATCACTTATTACGTATGTCACAAGGGACTCTTTCTCAACTATAGTGTTGCGAGGAAAGGTGTGATAATAATCTAAAGTGTCTTTGGTAAGGGTCTTAGATAAGACCTTACTAAAATCTTATAAATTCATCCTGATCAATTATTTGTAATTTTATCAAAGGATTTTATGTGAAGAGTGGGATCAATATACATGTTGTAAGAGATAGATGGATAAATGCCACTAATATCCATACTAGTAATATAGGGTGCTAATGCATCCTATTGGAATACTTGCAACACTTTCTTTTGGATGGGGGGTTGAGTGATGGGCACCCCATAGGGCCCATTTGTCAAAGGAGAGGGTGTAGTTCCACAAGATCCCATTAGAGGGAAGTTTACTAAATTAGCCATATTGGTTTGTATGTGGAGGAGTTGAATTGTAGTGTAAGATTGTTGTTAGTTCAGTTTTTCAATAAGCTAAAGAATGAGATTAATAGGATAAGAATTCGAACATTTTCAGATGAACCTATTTTAGCAACTTGCCCCTTTATTCCCTATGGTCAAGTTTCTCACAATAAAATTAGAGAAGATGCTTTCCAAGCATCTCCTTTGATTCTCTCTTGTATTGAGTAATTTATTAATTTGAGGACGGTCATAAGTGTCATCATTGTGGTTGTCTTATTCCTCACCCTTAGCTAGAGCATTAAGATAGGTAGAAGGATTCTTTTTAGTTTCTCCTACGACGCAATAATCCTTACATAAAATAAATTCAACCTTAGGATGGTAGGTTTCTTTAAATGACTACACAACAAATTCAAAGGACCCCAAGCCTAGATAATCAATGATGGAGTGATGATCTGGCTGAGAAAAGGTTTGGAAATGTAGACTATAGAGAAAATCATCCCTCAGAAAAATACATACAAGTTCTGAAGGTATCTGGGAGCAAAAATAGTTAAACAAATATGATTGGCCTTGCAATACAAGTCTGCACAGAGGATGAAGGTGTTTGGGAACATAAATTCTTAAATAGATATGATTGGCCTTCCAATATATATTTTCAAAGGGGCCAAAGTCATTTAGATATGAGAAGATAGAAATAGGGAACATTTTCCCTAGGCGATGGTGTCCGAGAAAACATGTTTTTAGGGTTTTTAGATACTTAAGTGAAGTCAATAAATGAATATGGGTGCTTTCAATGATTTTTGCATGATTAGGAAATTTGTAGGATTCACATCTGATTCACTAGAGAATGTATGGGGGCCAAAATGTGTCTCAATCAACATGCACTCTTACTCATGTGTTCAACTAGGGTATTCAAGGAAACAAGTAGGAGACATGCAAGTACCTACGTACAAGGGTATGGAATTAATGGGGATACAATGAGTGATAGGGTTACATATCTAGAGGGAAGTAACCCTTAAGATAGGTCAATATAGGGTTTCTAAGGCTTGTGATCGAGATAGAGAAAGGAACACTATTGAGATATCATTGGCTGGATGTGGAGGGGTGTGGATCAACAATAAACATGTAATAACTGAAATGAAATCTAAGGAGATGATATATGATAAGAGTACTAAGATAACTAGAATCAATCATATATAATACTAAACTAACATAGTATAATGAAGATGGAAGTGAACTAATTTACGAAAAAAGAAAAAGAAGGGATAGAGCACTCACTTGTACTTGTAGGGTGGTAAGTGATACATCTATCTTCCCTTAGAAGAAGAACAAAAATAAATAATAGTTATTAGGTGGATTAGGGGAAGACCATTCCTATGCTTTATTAACTATATATTGACCTAATAGTGTAAGAAATCATCCAAGAGAATAGTGTCCAAATAAATCAAAGAAAGATGTAAGATGAACTAAAAGGAGAGTGAGAATATGCAAAAGTAACACAAAAGAGAAAATAAAATGTAAGTTTAGATGTCTTAGTTTCCTTTTTCTTATAAGTGTGTTGGTGAAATAATTTTTCGTATGATAAATTTGTTGTTTCGACCAAACCGCACATGGCCATGCCCCTCCTTCTTGTTCCTTCTTGATAAAATTACTTGAAAATTTACAATGAAAGAGATTAGAGGAAAATCATGAAAAAATGGAAGAATGTAGTTTTTATTTCTTGTTTTGGTGATACAAAATTCAACACCCGAATCATAATCTACAATTACTACCAAGAACTAAAATTTCAGGATCCCTTGGAATGAAGAAGCCATTCTAATTTATAGCCTTGTGAATTGTCATCTCATAACTCCCCACAAGACTCTTCATATTCCTATTCTACTTGTGACCTTTCAATTTACCTTAGAAGAGACAAATTAAGTATTTTTCTTATAATTTTGTCATAATACTTTAACAACTTTCAAATATTGCCACTAAAGCAAATAGGAAAAAAAATCGTGATTGTGTATAACGATGAATTTTAAGAAAGGGAGAGAAGGGGAGAAGGGAAGAGTACTAAACGATCTCTTGAAGAAAATCCTTCTGATGTAAAACATTATGATCTAAGACATGGTGGTCAAAATATTTTTCTATTGTCAGATGCGTAGGTACCTTAGACCTTTGAATGAGTGTTTAGAAACATAGTTTCAAGAAGGTCTCCCAATATGAACTTGGGATGAACATGGACATCACCCATTAATATACACTCGTCATATCACAATGAGAGTGAGGATCAATATATTTCTCCAAATATTTCGTAATTTTCATTCATGATACACAAACCTCTTGATGCTTTTATTTTTATTTCACACACTGCACTGCGAAATTGCAAACTCTTCCTTTACTAACCTTTGAGATGTGAGATCCTTAAGAAAGAATGATGAGCTCGTAAGTGAATTATGTGACTCAAATAACTCATTTGAATCACCTAAAAAAATCTCTCATTTAAACTATCTCAAATCAATTAGCTCACTAAGCTTAATTCAACCAGCTAACTGACCTCACCCAACTCACCCAACTCGGCCAACTCTCCTCAACCAACTCACTGAACTTACTTCAATTAGCTCACAAAGAGATAATGATGGATCAAAATTGACCAATGAGATAAAATGACCTCTTATCTTGGATTTAAAATGATCTTTGATTTTTTAAAATCTCTCCTAACTGTAAAATGTCCTTGGGTTTTACCTATTGTGCTCTATGATGATTTGTTGGTGTAAATAATTTAATTATAATGAATATCTTGTATATATCTCCCCCCTAGGTAAATATAGTGAAGAGCAGAAGAATATGGAAATCAAGGAAAATCGAAATCCTTCATTTTGGGTTTTGAAAGTGCATTGCATGGTCGAAAACCCTACATTTATTGCGTCACCAAGCGCCTCTAGCGCACATAAGAAGGTGTCGACATGCGAAAATTTGCACCCAAGCGCAGGTTGGGGGCGCACATTAGAAGGTGTTGACATGTGAAAATTCATTCCCTGGTGTAGGTTTGGGGCGCACATCAGAAGGTGTCGACATGTGAAAATTCGTGCCCTGGCGCAGGTTGGGGGCCCACATCAAAAGGTTTTGACATGTGAAAATTTGTGCCCTTGCGCAGGTTGGGGGTGCACATCAGAAGGTGTCAACATGTGAAAATTCATGCCCTGGTGAAGGTTGGGGTGTACATCAAAAGGTGTCGACATGCGAAAATTCACGCCCTAGTGCAGGTTGGGGGCACACATTAGAAGGTGTCAACATGTGAAAATTCGCGCCCTGGCGCAGGTTGGGGGGCGCAAAGCACAAAACATCAACACCACATTTTCAATGCCTATGACGCACTTAAGAGTATGTTGACATGATTATAGTTGTGCTGAGGTGCATCTTCAGAAGGTGCAACATTTTGAGCGTTGACACCCCGAACCCGACAGAAAGCAAACCTTGGCGCAAATATTCAAATGGCCATAAATTTTCATAGGGAGCTCAGATTCATGCAAGGTTGGACTTTTCAGAAATCTTACGAGGCACTCTATCCAAATATGACTAGATATCTTTAATTGGGTGAGAAATTTTTTTCAAAAATGAAAAATACAATTCACATTTTTTTGGGTTTGCTAAGGTTCTCACCTACCGCCATAATGAGATGAATTAAATGCAACTTGGAGGTGGTTGGGGTAGATTTGCAATTCCTCTCTCTTTTCTCTCTCATTCTTCCTATAAATTTTAAGGATGGGATTATTTCTAAAGGTTGGAAATTCTTGTTTTGCCCCTCCCTTCTTCTCTTTGGTAGGTGAATTTGTGGAGTTCAAACCTCCCATCTAAAATTGTTATGCAACTTTACCTCTTGGCATTTTGTAGTGTATTGTATCAATCTTTGGAGCAAATAATACATGTATGTGGATGATTCTCAACCCTCCCTATGTTCATTTGCATCCTCTTGATCTTTCATTGCAAATTTGGTTATCTGTGCATGATCTTGCATTACATTTTAATGGTTTGTGTTTATTGGAAAGACAAGTGTTCTTCATTCCTCGGTGCATCACCTTTGTTAGTTTAGGTTTATGTTTATGCATCTTCTTACCCTATCTCCTTGATAAGTTAGATTAGGATTTGAGTAAACCCTATACATTTTTATGTGTGCATCTGAACAGAGGAATAGGAACCAACCTTCATCCGGAGAGATTTACTGATTCACAAGGTCCCACACTTGGGAAAAGCTCCATGTTATGTAATCGCACTAAGAGTCTCAACCCATCGAGTTGCATACATTCAGGGGTGTTGTGATTTGTCATCAATAGTTTTGGCATGGTTTTGGCACACTCAGTGGGACATAGAGGTCGTTCCACAAGATTTGAAGGAATTTTGAAGAAATTTGGACTTAGAAATTACAAGTTCTCCAATTTCATATTTTTTCACTTTCCAAGCTGAACTCTAAACTCAATTTTTGAAGGGCTTAACTTGCTTAAAAAAAGTCAAAATTTCACCACCTAATAGATCTGGGGGTAATTTTCAAGAGGTTATCTTTAGTTTTTTGAAATTTTGATTTTCAATTTTTTAGAGTTTTTTGAATTTCAGATTTCGGGATTTCGGAAGTCTGGCATTTTTGGGTTTTCGGGACTGTCATTCCAAATCAAATTCCAAACCCTAAAATCTCAAATATACAGGTCTTTCAAAATTTTGAGTTTAATTTTTTTGAAGGTTGGTGTGTAACTTAGCAAAATCCAACCTTTTAAGGCTCGTTCCCCAACATATTTGGCGACTCCGAAGGGATAGAATTCAGTGGTATAGCAACACAGGTTACCCAGGTACATGAGAAGAATTTGAACCAAGTCTGATACTTGAGAAGAAGGGTTATTTTTCTACTTACAACTATCACCAGGAAGAGGAAGGAGAGGAAGAAGAGCACAAAGATCACCATCTCCACCTAACAGGACTTTATCAACCCCTCCACCTGGTAGACCTTTCATCCAATCAACAAGGGTTCTCAGGCCAATCAGAATGGTGCAATAAAAGCCTTTTGTGAACTTCACTGGTAGCATCCCACTTGCCCTCAATGCACAAAATCTAGTTCCGATTGCAGCATTGAAGAACATTTCATTTTTCACCGGAGAAAATCATACCACTCCTGGTGATCATGTCAAAGACATTGCTAACGTTTGTGTAATCCATGAGATAAATTAAATGGATGTTGCTATCAAATTGCTGGCATCTTCATTCAAAGGGAAGGCATTGTAATGGTTTAGGAGCCTTGGAGCTGGTTCTATCCAAAATTGGAATTAGTTATGCATATTTCTCCATGAGAATTTTGGAGAAAAGGGAGACAATTTGTCTCTACTTGAACAATTGACAACTATCAAGAGAGCTCCCAATGAGCAGCTGACTGACTTCAACTTCAAATTTCAAAGGTCTTGGGATAGGATACTAGTGGCCATCAGGCCAATAGCTGAAGGTGCTTTTCTATATTATCTTAAGGCTTTGAATTCTAATATTTCTATGTTAATTCAATCTATGGGAGGCATAACATTACCTACTACTTATAGCATTTCCATTAGGGCTGAAAACTATCTTATTCAAGCTGGTAAGCTAGCTCCTAGGCCTCCCATGCCCTTGTATCCAAACTTATAAAATCCAAGCACTATTCAAGCACCCACTTTGGCTCCTATTCCCACTCCTAGAAATCAAAGTTCAAATGAAAATTCTACTTCATCCTCTAGTGCTTCAAATGAACTCCAAGAGGTCATGAAACAATTGCAAAATTTGGGAAATGAGCTAGTTACACTCAAGAGCTAGGAAGCCCAAAGATTTAGACCTGCTTATCAGCCTCAAGCTCAACCTAATAGGCCACCATATCAGCCCAATAGGCCACCCAATCTAACTGCAAATCAAAGCCAAGTAAGGCCTCCCACTAATAGACCATTTCATCCATATAACCCCAATGTTGCATCTGCTTCTAAAGAATTAGTGCCAGTGCAAAACAACATAACTCAAGAGTATGATTGGTGTTTCCCATGTGATGAACCTCACAACCAATCTATGTGCTTCAATGGTGCTTTAAACCAAGCCTTGATGGTGATAACTACTGGCGTAGAGGGTGAAGTGAGTCAGGAAACAAATTAGCAACAAGGGACATCTCAATAAAACACAACTCCAAATGATACCGCACTTGTGAATTGGCAAGCTGAGGATTTTTGTGGCATGAATCAAACAATTTCTTAGAGTGTAGAAACTAACACAAGATCAAAGAAGAGGAATATTAGTGAAGGGAAGTCATTGGCTCCAAGTGATCTATAACCTTCCATCACTCCACAAGGTGTTGGTAAGCAAAATATAGTTCCAAACACACAAGGACAACCCAAACCACCTTCTAAGCCAACTCAAATGCCATCTGTTTCCGCCCATGCGCAAGAAAGGAATGTGCAGGCTAAAGGACAGTAAAGAGATCTTTCATCCCCATTTAGCATCATTGATCAAATGAAGAAGACAAATGTTAATATATCAATGTGGGAATCTTTATCCATCCTAGGCCAAAGAGATCTTCTACAAGTTGCCATGAAGAATTGGTCAAATTTGAACGAGCAGGTCCATATGTAAGATAATGTCCTCAAAAATGCTTCTTATCCTGAAGGGAATCATGGAGGACAACAAGGTAATGTTTTAAAACCCCCTCCATTCTACGTTTCATTAATCATTGGAGATAAACTAGTACACAATTGCATGATTGATTCTGGGGCAAGTAGTTTTGTCATACCTAAGCAAATAGCTGATCAACTGGGTCTCCAATATGAAGTCATATCAAAGGGGGTAGTGCAATTGGATGGGACAACAGTAGCAATGGTGGGAGTGATTAAAGGTTTGAATCTTACCTTGCATGCATGCCCCAACATTACCATTTTGCAAGATGTGTTAGTGATAGATTTTCCACCACTCTTTTCCCTATGCTTATCAAGGGATTTCACAGCTAGAATTGGAGGCTACTTATCTACTGACTGGTCACGCATGTTGTTTAGAACAAGATATGGTACTAAGGTCATAATCAGATCCGAACCAATTGCAAACTTTCATATTGAGCCTCATACTCCAAGCCAAATCAATGCCAACTGTTCAGCATTTGATCAAGAAGATTATCCAAGCACAGATGAAGCTGACACCAAAGTTGGAAGCATCCCAGATTTGACTCTTGATGAATGGGTGAGCAAGGTACATGCTTTTGATCCCTACCAAGAAGTAGAAGAATCTGAGCTAGGAGTCTAGTACATACATGAAGAAAACTAGCCTATTCCTAGCATCACCAAACCACACCATAAGGATGACAATGAGATATGGCAGTTATTTTTCGATGGATCAAGGAGTAGGAAAGGTGCAGGAGGAGGAGTTATTCTTGTTTCACCTCAAGGAATCCAATATTATTCAGCTTTCTATTTCCAGTTTTCCTGTTCAAACAACATAGCTGAATATGAGGACTTGATTCATGGACTTCATTGGGCTGGGAAAAGGGGCATAAAGAACTTATAGGTGTTTGGAGATAGCGAGCTAATCGTCAAGCAAGTCAGGGGACAACATGCTACAAAGAATTACCTGCTGAGGAAATATAAGAACAAGGTATGGGACCTCATTGAGGATTTCGAAGCTTTCAACATCGTGTCTATACCCAGGAAGAAAAATGAAGCTGCAGAGGGACTTGCAGTAGTTGGAGAAATGTTTGATGTGGTTGAAAACATCAGAAGGGGAAAAACACAACCACATGTGCATGTGATTGTGAGGCCAGAAGTTCTAGATAATGACACAAGCTGGCAGGTGTTTGAGAACGATCAATAGATCGTCAATTTTTTACAAGAAGAGGCTGAATTCTCAGCTAGGAATCAGGACAGACTAGAGACAAAGTACGGGGATCAAGTAGTGCAGCTGTGGAAAAACAAGCTTCCTAAGGGTTTAGTAACATTGGAGTCTATCTTCAACCCTAACGACCAGTTCTGTAAGGAAAAGGATAACATACAGGTCAAGAGAGAAGATTCAGAGCCAATTCTGGTTGGGGAAGGAAAAACACTTCAAATTGGTAAAGTGGCCATTGAGTAGGAGAAATCAGATTTCATATAGGTTTGCCAAGAATTTGCAGATGTCTTCGCTTGGAGCTATGAAGACTTGAGAGGATTTAATCCAAAGTTGGCACAACATACCATAGAATTGGATCCAGATGCTCAGCCCATCAGGTAGAAGAAGAGACCAGTCAACCCTCACATTGAGCCTCTAATGAAGAAAGAGATAAACAAGCTAATATAGGCAAGCATTATATTCCCGATCAAGCACTCAAGCTGGGTTGCAAACTTGGTTCCGGTCAGGAAGAAGAGTAGAGAAATTAGGTTATGTGTGGACTTCTGAGACCTCAACAGGGCATCTCTCAAAGACCATTACCCACTTCCTTCAATGGAACAAATATTGCAAGTGGTGTCTGGTTCGGAGAGATTCTTTCTCCTAGATGGCTACTTAGGGTATAATCAGATAACGGTGAAAGAAGGTGACCAGTTAAAGATGGCTTTCACCCCTAAATGGGGCACCTATGCCTATAAGAAAATGCCATTTGGGCTATCAAATGCTGGAGCCACTTTCTAAAGGGAAATGGATATGGCATTCAAGGGATTGATCAACAAAATAGTTCTGATATATCTTGATGACATCACTATATTCTCAAAAAATGTAGCGGATCACCTCTTTCATTTGAGGTAGGTATTTCAGAGGTGTAGAAGATTTGGGGTATCATTGAATCCCAAAAAATGCATATTCTTGGCTCACGAAGGAAAACTTCTAGGCCATATTGTTTCAAAGGAGGGGTTGATGATTGACCCAAAAAGAGTTGAAGAAATTCGAGAGTTGCCATTGCCAAGTCATAACAAGGCTCTTTAAAGCTTCTTAGGAAGGATCAATTTTGTCCGTAGGTTTGTTCCAAACTTTGTAGCTCTCGTAAAGCCAATAACACTGATGTTGAAGAAGAGCATGGAATTTAAGTGGACATCTGAAGGCAAGGAAAGTTTTGAGGCAATAAAAGAGGCTATATCTCAAGCTCTGACTCTTGTCAATCCAGACTTCTCCAAGGAATTCATGTTATATGCCTTCGGTAGTGGAGACACAATTTCTACAATCCTGTTATAGCAAAACAAAGAAGGATTAGAATAACCAGTTGCTTTCTTCAGTCAAGGCTTGGAGGAATACGAAATTAGGCACTCTTTCATTGAAAAGCATGTCCTTGCAGTGATCAAGAGCTTAAAGAAGTTCAAGCGCCTAGTCTCAAATAACTAGATCCAATTATTGGTCTCTCATGCGGGAGTCAAAGACTTCCTTCTAAACAAGGATCTGAATGAGAAATGTCCAGGATGGATCAATCATGTCATGGAATATGCCATCAAAATTAAGGTCACTAAGCTGGTCCGTGGAAAGGGATTATGTGAACAACTAGCCTCAAGTCAACAAGTTGAATCACGTGATGAAAAAGAGACTGTCTTAGTATTACACGATGGAAAAGAACAAGAGAATGATGATGTGCCCACTCCTTGTTGGACTCAGAATATGATACACTTCCTACAGGCAGGCCTATGCCCTCAAGAATTGAGCAAAGAAAAAAGGAGATACTTCAGATTACAAGCCATTCCATATGTGCTTGTTGATGGTGTTTTGTTTAAAAAAGACATCAATGGAGTTCTGTTGAGGTGCATTGGGACAGGTTAAATTGAGAGGGTGTTACGATATTTTCACGATGGAGATTCTGGAGGACATTTCACCCCATGAGTAATAGCTCTCAAGATAATGAAGGTAGGGTATTATTGGCCGACAGTGTTCAGTGACTGCTATACATGGATAAGAAAGTGCAAGAAATGTGCACTCTTCACGGGAAAAGAAAGACTAGCAGCAATTCCATTGCACTCAATTTTGGTTGACCAACCATTTATGCTAATGGGGATTGGAATTTTTCGGGGTCATCAATCCAAACTTGAGCCAAGGCCACAAGTGGATTCTCACAGCAATGGACTATTTCACCAAGTGGACCGAAGCAGTAGAACTCAAAGAAGCAAATGAGTCTAACATACTAGACTTTTATGAAGGAATAGTGACCAGGTTCGGTGTGCCAGCCACTATCATATCAGACAATGCATTGGCATTCATAGGTTCCAAGATTACAGAATGGGCTGTCAAGAAATCCATTTGAGCACCTCTTCAGATTATTACGCGTAGGGTAATGGACAGGCAAAGTCCACGAACAAGAATTTTCTAAGAATCATTAGAAGGACTCTAGATGAAAACTAAAGAACATGGCATACCAAGCTAAAATCAGTGTTATGGGTTAACAGGATAACACCAAAGAGGTCTACAGGTAGTTCTCCCTACAAGTTGGTCTATGGGAAAGAGATAGTATTGCCTATATCGTTAAAATTGCCAACATTGGAGCTCATGAAGCAGTTGGAGTTGTCTGAGTTCAAAGCAATGGGGGCCAGGTACACAGAGTTGATGGAATTGGAAGAAATAAGAGAACATGTAGTTTAGATGATTGAGAAGGAACATGCCTTAGTAAAAATATGGTTTGATAAGAAGGAAAGAGCAAAGACCTTCCAAGAAGGGGACCTAGTTATGAAATGGGATGCAAATCGGGCAAAACCAGGAAGGCATTCCAAGTTTGATGCCATTTGGAGTGGCCCCTACATGGTCATGGGATGTAAAAGTAGTAATGCCTTCCAATTGTCTACATTGGATGGAGAAGAACTTCCGATTCCGGTTAACGGAATCTATCTTAAACATTGCTACTAAAAGGAAAAGGTTCACCCTTGTAAATATTAGCCTAGATTTTAATTCCTCTAAGTGCGGATGCACATTGTCTTGTTGGAGTTAGGTTTCAATTTCCATAAGTGCTTTGGCATAGGTTTTGCTGCTCTCAGGTTGAATTTCCACAGTTCAATGTGCTCTCGGAGAAGGAGTTGCGGTATTAGGCTCGGGATCAGATATCAAGTTGGTTTCAGGTTATTGCTTATGACTCCATGCCCAATGGATTGCTAAAAGGCCATTGATCTTCTACCTAGCAGGTAGGAAATCCTGTTGAGTCACCAAATTGTTGTATATATCTCCCCTCAGGTAAATATAGTCAAGAGCAGAAGAATATGGAAATCAAGGAAAATCAAAATCCTTCATTTTGGGTTTTGAAAGTGCATTACATGGTCAAAAACCTGACATTTACTATGTCACCAACAGCCTCTAGCACACATCAGAAGGTGTCAACATGTGAAAATTCATTCCCTGGCGCAGGTTGGGGGCGTACATACGAATGTGTTGACATGTGAAAATTCATGCCCTGGTGCAGGTTGGGGGCGCACATCAGAAGGTGTTAACATGTGAAAATTCGTGCCCTGACGGAGGTTGGGGGCGCACATCAGAAGGTGTCAACATGTGAAAATTCACACCTTGGCACAGGTTGGGGGTGCACATCAGAAGGTGTCGACATGCAAAAATTCGTGCCCTGGCGTAGGTTGGGGGCGCACATCAGAAGGTGTTGACATGCGAAAATTCGCGCCCTGGCGTAGGTTAGGGGGCGCAAAGCACAAAACGTCAACACCACATTTTTAGCACCTATGGCGCACTTAAGAGTATGTTGACATGAGGATAGTTGCACTGAGGTGCATCTTCAAGAGGCACAACATTTTGAGCGTTGACACCCCGAACCTGACAGAAAGCAAACCCTGGCGTAGATATTCAAATGGCCATAACTTTTCACAGGGAGCTCAGATTCACAAAAGGTTTGACTTTTTGGAAATATTAAGAGGTCCTCTATCTAACTACGACTAGATATATTTAATTGGGTGAGAAAAATTTATTCAAAAATGTAAAATACAATTCGCCATTTTTTGGGTTTGCTAAGATTCTCACCTACCACCATAATGAGATGAGTTAAATGCAACTTGGAGGTGGTTGGGGTAGATTTGGAATTCCTCTCTCTTTTCTCTCTCATTCTTCCTATAAATTGTAAGGAGGGGATTCTTTCTAATGTTGGAAATTCTTGGTTTTCCCCTCCCTTCTTCTCTTTGGCAGGCGAATTTGTGGAGTTCAAACCTCCCATCTAAAATTGTTATGTAAATTTTCCTCTTGGCATTTTGTAGTGTATTGTAACAATCTTTGGAGAAAATAATGCATGTATGTGGATGATTCTCAACCCTCCCTATGTTCATTCACATCCTCCTGATCTTTCACTACAAATTTGGTTATCTGTGTATGATCTTGCATTACATTTTAATGGTTTGTGTTTATTGGGAAGACAAGTGTTCTTCATTCCTCGGTGCATCACCTTTGTTAGTTTAGGTTTATGTTTATGCATCTTCTTACCCTATCTCGTTGGCAAGTTAGATTAGGATTTGAGTAAACCCTCTGCATTTTTATGTGTGCTTCTGAACAGAGGAATAGGAACCAGCCTTCATCTGGAGAGCTTTCCTGATTCACAAGGTCCCACACTTGGGAAAAGCTCCATGTTATGTAATCGTACTAAGAGTCTCAACCCATCGAGTTGCAGACATTCAGGGTTGTTTTGATTTGCCATCAACAGAATAAGCTCATTAGAGAAAATTGTTATATTTGTTTTAATTAGTTCTAAATCCCAGAGCTTGTTGAGATTCTCTCTGCTCCTTGTGTGGAATTATTTATCTCCTAATTAGCTAGACATTCATATTATTTAGGAATGCCATGAACTATCTATTCTCCCTATTTAATGAATCTTCCGGATGGTGGAGATATCAGAGATAAATAATTATTTCTCTAATCCTCTTTATCGTTCTCTTCTTTTCTCCTCTGAGTAATTCTCTGTGCTCACTCATCTTGTGCTAGATCCCGTTGGTATTTTTTTCATGGTATTAGAGCTCCTGATAGTTGCAAGAGAGTTAAATCAGAAATTCTTGGGTGCTTTGACCCTGCCTTCGAGGACGTGCCTATACAAGATTTCTCTTCGATCTTGTATCTTCATGATATTTCTCTGTAGAACTCCATGCCCATGTCCCTCATAATTACAGCCATGTGAAATTGATATTACATCACTTCCTCCATCGGCATGAACACTAAATATGAGAAGCTGCCACTATTGTGGCAAGATATTTTCATAAGTCCACCCCATTTAGGATTCTTGGAGAAGTAATACGAGGCCCTTGCGAGTGAATTAGGATTCTCTGCGTCATCTCTAAGGATAAGAGATTGAACTAGACTTAGTGAATCTAGTGATTCTAGATGTGAATACTATGAACAACATATACTGTGACTTTCAGCAATGAGCAGTCGATGATGGATGCCATCGAGGCCATAAATGGGAAAGAGTTAGACGGGTGGAATATTACTGTAAATCAAACTCACGTAACTAATCTTTCTTTCTTTTAATTGTATGTGCCGAGGTTTCTGTGGTGCTCATGTACATGCACCTCTGCATGGAGGATTAGCAGCGGATGGTGGTGGTTCTAAAGCCCGTCCACTATTTTTTACCAATTCTTTTACTAAATTCCTTCGTTATTTTTTCATCCATGTATATGAAGGAAACTAGTGGGAGGTGATTTGAGATGTGAATGCATGCACACCAATGACAATGGGATTCAAATCCCAATATCTCAAGTGACGACGAGAGGATTTTTTGGACCACGTGAAGCCCATAGTGGTTGACTCTGCTGGTCATGTGGAATGTCCATGGGTGGCTGCGTATAATCTCTGCCATAAGCAACATCAGTAAAATGCATCACTACATCAAACACATTCTCTGCAAATATCTTACCTACAGCTCCCTATCGTGTATGGTTAACTCTTCCCTTCTTTGGTGTTGAGCATGCCATTATAGATGAAAATGGGGATAAAATCATAGGAGAATGCAATGGCTATTTATGCATAAAGACTTCATGGCCTAGATATTTCAGAACTTCTTATGGCGATCATGAAAGTGGTCATCATATTGGTACAACAGAGGTATAATATGCTCTTTTCTCACATCCAATTTTTGTTGAAGCAGCTATGGTTGGGTTTATATTAATTGTTTTAAATATTTTTGTTGAAAACAATAACATTGGAGGACATTGTTTATTTGGGAGTTATAAATATTGTGAAATTGCTTAACATGTCCAGAGCCTTTTTATCATCTTCCTCTGCTCACACCAGAGATATTTGGTTGTTTGATCCTCTAAACTCGACAAATTATCCTGCCTGGAAACTAAAAATGCAGCAGCTATTACAGTCTCGTGGCTTATGGCATGTATTTGACGATATCATTCCCGCATTCACCATAGAGAAGGATAAGTATCTGTATACATGAAAACAATATGAAGCTCTCATATTGATCACTTTGAATGTAGTAGATAACCTCCAGTTTCACATTTCCATGGAAACAACTCCGAAAGAGGTATGGGAAAAAATTAAAACATTGTTTGGTAAGATAAATGAGTTCAAATTAATTCAGCTAGATCACAAGATAAACTCTTTGTCGCCTTCAAATTTTCCTTCCATAGAAGAATTTCTTTCAAAATTTAAAGAGATTCGTAGTCATTTGAAAGGTGGTGGTGAGACTAAAAAGGTTGAAGAATGCATCTATATGATCTTAACTAAACTAAAAGGTCCTATTTCTGTATTTACATCAACCTTCTTTTCTACTATGGATGCACTAAACACTCAGTTTAAAATGCCTTCATTTGAAGAGTTTTGTGAACATATCTCACGAGAACAAGAAAAATTAATCTCTCTGGATGCTATGTCAACCTCGAATCATGCTCTTGTGGCCAATTCTCCTAAGAAAAATTGGAAAAACAAACCTAAGCAAAGTTATGATAAGTCTGTGTCTTCTCACAATGTGGTTTCTAACCCTTCATTTCCTACGGTTGATAATAATAAACCATAACATAATGGAAAATCAAAGAAACCATTTCAGAAGAGGGTGTTTGATCCTTGTTATTTTTTTGGGAGAAGAATCATCTTGAATCCAGACGTTTTTTTAAGTTGGAATCATTAGAAAAGGATTTAAAACAACACAAGATCAAAGTTACATCACCTTCATCTGCTTCCAATGCTGGCAAGGGTAAGGCTCTTTCTGCTAGAGATTATTCTCCTTTGTAAGATACATGGATTCTTGACTCAGGGGCTTCTCATCATATTACATATTGTAAGGATTTGTTGACTTCTATTTCTACTTGCAACACTTCACAAATTTCGGTGGGCAATTCTGCTTATGTAGATGTATTGGGTTCTGGTACTATAGATATGCCAAATGGGCATCTAAATGATCTTCTTTATGTTCCCCATATGTCTAACAATTTACTTTCCATATATCAAATCTGTAATTCTGATGATGGTAGAACTGTTTAATTCTCACCAGATAGGGTTGTAATCAAGGAACTTCATGATCATGATGATATTATAGGTATAGGATATGTGGATTCATGTTCACATTTGTATGTTCTTGAGAGCTTTGATAACTCTGTAGGATCTTCACTAATTACTCATGCTGATTCTTTGAGAAAATTATGGCACGAGAGGTTTGGCCATCTCAATAATAGATATTTGCAACAACTATCTTCACAGAATATGGTCACAAGACTTCCGAAGGTAAAATCACATGATGGTGTCTGCCCCGGTTGTATGTTGGGTAAGCAACACTTGGATCCTTTTCCAAAAGGACAAAAAAAAGAGCTAAGGCTCATCTTGAATTGGTACATAGTGATCTTACTTCTTTTCCTCATAGATCATAGTCTAGTGCTAAGTATGTACTCATATTCATAGATTATTTTACTAGGAAAACTTGGGTGTAATTTCTCAAATTCAAAAGTGATGTCATAGAGCATTTCAAAGTTTTTAAAGCTATTATAGAAAAACAATATGGACATTGTATTAAAATACTCTGCACAGACAATGGGGGGGAATATGAAAGTAATGCATTTATTGTTGTTTGTGCTAATAATGGAATTGTGCACTAGTATACTATTCCTTACACCCCTCAGCAAAATGGAGTTTTCAAACAAAAGAACCAAACACTCAAGGAAATGGTAAATTTTATGGTCTCATCTAAGAACATGGCATCTAAGTTCTGGGTGGAAGCAGTCAACTGTGCAAACCACATTCAAAATAAAATGCCACATAAAACAGTATAAGGGGTTACTCTTGAGAAGGCATGGTTGTGTGAAAAACCTGATGTATCAAAATTATGAGTTTATGGATGCAAAGCTTGGGCCTTTATTCCTTACGAAACTCAGAAAACCATGGAGAAGAAAAGCAAAGAACTTATTTTTGTTGTTCATTGTGAGCATGTGAATGCATATTGCCTTTTCTATCCCACTACCAAAGATGTTGTGTTTCAGTGGGATGTTCAAGTTGATGAGACCGAGGCTCCTTTGGATCATACAGGTATTCCTTCTCCATTAATGTCTCTTGCTCCTGCAACTAATGATGTTTTGTATGGGCCACCTGATGTTGCTCCTGCCCCTACTCCTACTCATGTTGCTCCTGCTCTGAAATGGTTAAAATCTACATTGGCTACAATAGGTGATTTTGCGGGTGATTCACGAGATCTACGATGCACTAGAGATGAGACTTTTGGTGTTGTTGATCATCGTTCCTATTCTGGTATGGCTCTTATGAGCCAAGATATTTCTAATGATCCTGTTCTTTTTTCACAGGCATTTGGACAACTAGAATGGGATTCAGTAATGCGGGATGAATATTCTTCACTTGTGAAGAATAATAATTGGGAGTTGGTTCCTCTTCCTAAGGGAAGAAAGCTTGTAAGATGTAAATGGGTCTATAAGACCAAATATGCAGCTGATGGATCAATTGAAAAATACAAGGCATGTCTTGTTAGCAAGGGGTATTCTCAAGTTGAAGGAGTAGATTACTATGAAATTTTTGCTCCTATTGCAAAGATGGATTCTATTGTCCTTGTTCTCTTTCTTGCTTCTTCTCATTGATGGTCAGTACATCAGATGGACGTGAAGAGTGAATTTTCACATGGTGATCTCCATGAGGATATTTGTATAGAGCAACCTCAGGGATTTGTGTAAGACTCTTCAATGGTTTGTAGACTTTGGAATTCACTCTATGGTCTCAAACAAGCCCCTTGGGCTTGGTATGAGAGGATGAATGCTTTCTTATTATCTATTGGCTTTCATCATTGTAAGACTGATCATATAGTTTTTGTTCTGAAGACTGGTGATGAATTACTTCTTTTGGTACTTTCTGTTGATAATCTTCTCATTACTAGCAGTTCATATTCTCTAACACAGGATAATAAATGAAAATTGAAAGCAAAATTAGACATGAGAGATATGGGATTGTTGCACTACTTTCTTGGCTTACAGGTTCACCAGTCTATGGTAGGCATCTCTATTTATTATAAGTATGCTACAGATATTCTTCAGAGATTTCATATGGATGATTGCAAACCATCGCCCACACCTTACCAGTCAGGTATTGAATTGAATGCTACATGTAAGTCTAATGTAGTAGATACCACTTTGTATAGACAGATGGTTGGGAGCCTTTTATATCTCACTCATAATCATCCTGATATCACCTTTGCTATTAATCTTGTCTCTTGTTTTTCACATGATCCTCATGAGATTCATTAGGAAGCAACCAAGTGGATCTTGAGATATCTTTAGGGGAATTTGAGTTTTGGTCTTCATTACACACCTTAGATGGTTACCAGTATTGAGGGATTTATAGATTCTGATTGGGGTGGATGTCTTGATACTCGCAAATCCACTTCTGGCTTCTTTTTTCATCTTCATTCTGGTCCAGTTGCTTGGTCTTGTAAAACGCATAATACCATTGCATTGTCATCGATTGAGGCTGAGTATCGAGGTGTTGTGATAGCAGGGCATGAGGTTCTATGGCTTTGTCAGATTCTTGGTGAGTTTGGTTTTTCACAGAAGTATCCTTCTGTTATTTGGTGTGATAACCAAAGTGTTATTCACATTACACGTAATCTTGTTGAGCATTAGTGCACAAAGCATATAGAGATCCACATGTACTTTTTTCAATAGTTGATTCAGGATGGGGTCGTTCAGATGGAGTTTGTTCCTACGGCTGATTAGCTCGCAGACATCTTCACTAAACCCTTAGCCTCTCCTCGCTATTTGGAATTGTGAGAAAAACTTAGGGTGAAGGAAGTTTTCCTTGGGGGGAGCTTGTATAGTCCTTCATTCCTTATTTTCTAATATTATATTGGGTACCTTATCAGGCCTAGTAGCCGGGACCCTTCTTTATTTTTTCTCCCTAACATTCACTTATGGGAGGATGTTGGTGTAAATAATTTAATTACACCAAATAATTTCATTAGAGAAAATTGTTATATATTTTTTAATTAGTTCTAACTCTCAGAGCATGTTGAGATTCTCTCCACTCCTTGTGTGGAATTATTTATCTCCTATTTAGATAGACATTCCTACTATTGAGGAATGTCAAACTATCTATTCTCCCTATTTAATGAATCTCTCGGATGGTGGCGATATCATAGATAAATAATTATTTATCTGTTTCTCTTTATCATGCTCTTATTTTCTCCTCTGAGTAATTCTTTATGCTCACTCTTCCTGTGCTAGATTCCGTTGTTAGTTTTTTCATGTTTTACCTCGCTCCTGGACACATATTTGATCAGGATTATGCTTCACAAGCCCTGTGAAGAGGAGAATTTCCTTTTCTGAACTATGAAAAAACCTTGAAATACTTTGAAGAGGTAAAAAACATTGATATGAATGAAATTATAGCCAAATGCAACTTTCTGCATCCAAAACAAATACTTTCTATTTTTAATAGGTAGGACTAGGACTGGCTATTTTTGGCTTTTTTTAAAAATCTATTTTCATTACCTGATGCTTGTTTCCTATCTAGAGGATTATGAATGTTGAGAATTATCCTTATATGACCATTTTCTATTTTTAGACATGCCTCATCATGGACACATTCTAGTTTTAAAGTGCGTTGTGGGTTTCAGACTGCTACGTAAAAGGTCTTGAAATTATATGTTTTATTCCAGGATTCCCCACTCCAAATTTAAGATAATTTCTTCATTCAAACAAGCAATCCATTTAAGCTTTCATCAGAGGGGGAAGAATACTAAATAAATCACTCCTCTATATCTCAAAAAATTAGTAACTTCATCATTCAAAATCTAGTTTCAATGAAACTAGATTTTTGCCTTTGGAAGACCCTTCCCTCTAATTTTTGGATGATTCAACATGTTGGATCTTCAGGAATTTGAAAATTTCTTCAAGGAGGGAAGAATGATGATGAAAAACAAAGTCTTGCATATCCCTATAAAATTGGGCCTCCATGGCACTAAATATTTGTTTACGTAAAACTAGATTTTTAAAGGATTGTTTCCTCTAATTTTAAGATGATTTTGCCTGTCATATCCTTGGGAAAAGAAGAGGTGCCTCATTTTCCTTTAGTTGATGTATCATGACAGACACTAATGGTGGTCTAAAGCTTTGAACATTCAAAAATTAATTAACATATGAAAAATACTTGACAATTATTTAGTCTTAGGCTTTGATATTTATCCGATAGTCAAATTTGAAGCGATAGTAGCAAGGGCACAAATTAGTGTTTTAGATGCATTGAGGATGGATAGTTTCAAGAAGTGTAGAGCTAGTTTTAGTTTGTATGAAGAACCATGAAAGGGGTTGATGGATGTAGTTGGGACGCTTGGGATAGTCGGGATAGTAAAACTTGCAATGGAGAAAAACTTAAAAAAATAAAATAAGGAGAGGAAGGGGTGCATTTTCTTGTTGTTACTAACCCATGGACAATAAGAATAGTTGGGATGATAAAACCTGCCACCTATCCATTTGAGAAAATGGTTAAGTATGGGAAACTTGAGAACATGTTTCTTGAAGCTTGAGATAGTATTTTTTAGGAATTATTATATTATTTCAACTCTCTACATCATCCAAGAACAATGGGAGGTGTTTCATCCTTAAATTATTCCTAAAAATCCCTCAAATGGATCCTTTATTCTGATAATGACAGGGCTTGTCTGCCTAAATTGAGAATCCTCAAGAGCTAATTAGGTCATGTGAAATATTTGAAACATCCATCTTTTGGAGGCTTCTTCAAGATTTAAAGTGAATATTTTATTAACTCCTAGCTACTCAGAAATCTCCTCTAAACATTAGTGGAAGATCAAGTCCACAATTTATCTCTTCATTCCAACTCCTCCAAAACCTCTAAGACTTCAAAAAATAAGTTAAGGAGGGGAAGGGAGTATTTTATTTTCCCCAGTATCCCCACTGTCTCCACTATCCATGGGATAGTTGGGATAGTTGGGACATTTAGAATAGCGAGGAAAGTTGGGATAACTCTGACACTAAAACCCGCCACCTGGGTAAGCGCACCAAGTTAGGGGACAATTAAGTGGACTTAAAATCCTAAATTTTACATTAAAAAAAACAAAACATCAACTTTATTCTTCTGTGGACTTGAACCATGCCGAAAAGTCAAAAATATGTCATAAAAATGGTACCATGGTGTAGGGGAGACTGTTAGCTTTGTAGAAATATTGATTTTAAAGTGAATATAATAGGATAAATGTCATTTTTTAAATTTTTACTAATAGTAGGTCTTTAAGACACTTTTTCCCATGAATGTTTATGTCTATGTTTAAGATTGCAAATTTTGTTTCACTTATCAGAATGTGATAAAAATTATACCATCCCAACCATGGTGAAATTATATACATGTTCAAAAAAATAATTATTTTATTTAAATATTTTTTTATGAAGTTATGGTGGGCAAACGGAAAGTGCTCTGTTTTCTTTATGTTTTCATACCACTTTCACAAAAAAAATCATAAAAAATAAAATATTGCTCAAAACAATACAAAATAAAATATATCCCAAGATAGATAGCGGCATCTAACTTCTCACCAAAGGAGAAAAATATGTATCAATTTTTGGTCATCCAAATTGTGGGAAAATGGACTACAATCTTATATGCATTTTTAAAAAAAATACCAAGTCATTGAATTTTGAGTGTTTAATATAGTTAAACTTGTCCAGTTTTTAAAAAAATTAGTATTTTAGAAACTAGATTCCGGATGCTACAATTCATATTAATATAATTATTTATAATTTTAGTGTATGTATTGCTAATAATCCCTACAAGTTGATATTATGTTGTTATTTGCAATATGACGTCCACTTATGACCCCTTTTTTATCCCCCAACTTGCTACACTTACCCACCTATCCAACTGAGAAAATGGCTAAATCCCTGAATCTTGAAATCAATTTTTCTGGAGCTCCAAGAGGTTGTTTTAATAAAAATTTTATATCACTTATAATCTAATTATCCTTCCAAGATAAATTTGATAGTTTTCAATACTGGATTATGGATCCTTCTAAAAAAAATCTACTTTTTCATTTGGGCCAATAATGTGAGTCTCCACGAACTAATCTTCCCTGAGAAGAAACCATGTATTTAAAATAATATTGTGATTCCATCATGAATATGGCTATTAATTTTTTTTTATTGTTACAATTTTTTTTTTCTTAAATCATCATAGAGCTCCCAAAATACTCTGTTGAAGTTCAAGTTTCATTTTCAACTACAAGCTCCTTAACCCTGGACAACATGATTTAATTGTAACTTCTCCAAGACTCCTAAAAATTTCATAAATATTCTAAAATAAATTCCATCACTCTTAAAACTAATTTAAAAAACCTCCAAATTATTTTGGGCCTTTTATTCATTCTTCGAGGATGCATTCATGTCCTGAGAAGGCCAAAATTTACCTTTTTAGGCTCACTGAGAAACTAGCCATTAGAAGCATCTCGTTGTTTGAAATTGTTGACCTTGTTAAATCATTTCAAATAATTTTACTTAATTTTTCATCACCTTTGAAGTACAATCAAGGTAAAAATTTATGTGATACAATTGAAAAAAATACCAGGAGAAGGTTTCGGGAAGACTTGGGAGTAAAAATTTAAATTTGGGTCTAGTTGTCATGCTTGAAATTTTGAATTTTCAAGTTTTCTTATTTACATGACGTCAAGTAGATCTATCTTGGGGAATTGTTATAGATCGAGTGGAGTGAGGAAAATATAATCAATAATTTCATAATTTCAATACAATGTGTGGACCTGTGCATTATTCATTTGGCTATACGAAGTCACGGCAACACAACTTCCTTTATTGAACACACCAACACGACAAGAAATATACATGAAAATAGAAGGAAGCATGCAACAAAACTGAAACACAAAATGAAAAATTGAGCACAAAAAAACAAAAGGGACACATCCTAAATCACCTATTTACATATAGGGGACAACCCACTTTTATTATATCATGAACTTATACTGAGTTCCTACACATAAATGAGCATCACCGAATGCATTTCTTCGACAAATCCATTAACTAGCTCACTAAAATATGAACATCTCCTCATCTTCTTGAGAAACCTAGAATGATTAGTAGTTAAATTTATGATCTTCTCATTCATTTTATTTCCTCTATTACTTTGACATATTATTCACTTTTTCTCATTGATTCCTAAGTTTTTTTCACTTGCTGATTTTCCATTGATGTCGTGAAGATAATTCTTGATTTTACTTGACTAATCAATTGCATACCAAGACATTTTTCCTTTTCCATCTACTTCATGACCACTATCTTCATGATTTAATTCTCGACAAATTCTTTAGAAACATTGACATTATCAGCAACCTCTTGATGTTGTTTGTTCCTCAATTATATCAATAAACCATCTTTATCATGCTCTAGATATTTCTCATTATTCTTCCCTATAGAATATTTCGTGTGTATTGCATAATCCTCTTGGAAAGAGAATGAGCTCAAGGTTCAGTGTGCAACATAGAAAATATCATTTTCTTCATTTTGTCCATCTTGAGCTTTGACAAAAAATATTGTCTTGATAGAATCCTTGTCTTGATTAAAAAGCAAAATGAAAGGTTGAAAAACATTAAAATTAATTCCATTTTTAACAAAACCAACCATAGATTGAAGCAACATTTCCTTTCTCCATTTTTTCATTGAGATTGTTTCCATCCTCATGAAAAGGGAATGACAAAAACACTATATTTGAAAAGTTTTCATTATCGTTTTCCCGTTTTTTATCGCTAAGAACTAAGAAATAAATTTCCATGATAAAATCATCATCTCCTTACATAGGTTATCATTCGAGATGCAGAAACATGTTGTTATTCTCATATTTATTGTCATCTTCCACCAATGAGAAAGATAAATATTAATATTCACAAGAATACCCATCACATGGAACCTCATACCGATCATTGGAAACATGATTGTAAACATCTAGGTTATCGTTGAAGAAGTTATTGAGAATCCATCCTTCTTGATCCACATTACTTATCTATTTAAGATTGCTTTGTTGTAAGTTGATACTTTCATCACTATCACCAGCATCCATTTGAGAAACTTCATTTATGTTATCATCCCATGGGAAGTACATACTCTCAAACTATGATTGCATCAAATCACCACCATGCTCTTTGACCAGCTCCATGATTCTTGGGCATTCTTCCACAAATATGGCAAGCTTAAGATCATCCTATAAGGTCATGAATTTTTTTTAATATTTTAAATTTTAACACATGATTTTTTTTTGTTGGGTTATCCGGTTTTTGGATAGTATACTGCATTTTTTAGATGGGAAGGAGTTTCTTTGTTTTACTATTGAATGGAATGGTGGAATGTGACCAATCAAGCTACATATATCCACCAAAATCTCTAAAAAAAATTGGCCTAGAAACATACCATATAAGGAGGGCATGTCTGCTACAAGTATTATCACTGTGATTATCTTGTCATGGAAGTCTACAAATTATACCTCAACATATTTTATATGACTCATAAGGAGAACATATTTCATTTCCATGGACAAGAAATTAAAAGAGGTAGGAGAAAGGGAGAGGATGAAATATTTAGCAACTTTTGCAGGCATGACATTGTCCAAAGCACCAAAGTCAATGATGTAATTTTTCAATTTGTACCCGTTGACCAATAAGGCTATGTAGAAAGGTTCTACCTTCCTAAAGATGGAGGCTATGGAAGAGACAATTTAGATATGGAGTGGATTGAGTTGCATGATGTTTTTCTTGTGTGGTGTCGTATTTAGGATATGAAATGGAACTCCTTCCTTTGATATGTTGAACAAGTCTCTTAAGCTTCTTTGGATGAGTTCCGAAGTACTTATATTTGGAAATTTTGACTTTAGATATTCTGAAATGGTCAATGATGTCATAATATGAGGAAGTGGTAGGAACATTAGAGGAAGTGGTCAATGATGTCAATACATAAACTAATTTTTCAAGGGAATTTAAAGGAAACTTACTTGAATAGGTAGAAGGATTTTTAGTTTTAGTAGTTTCATGTTTCCTCTTGGCTGTCCCTGAGGAATTAGCCTTTGATGATCCTCCTTTTGTTATTGATTTTCATGGAATTTCCATTTGAGGATTCAATTGATTAGCTTGGGTATCAGAAGAAGATACTTTTTCTCCTTTTCATATCGAGTGAACACTGCATATGAGTAACGATATGTGGATTATTCATCATCAAGTGTGCATTCACAAATACCGATTTGAGAACATTATTCTTCTCCTTAATTATCAACTCCTGATTCAAAAATTTATTCTTCTTCATCTTAATTGATTGTGCATATTTCATTTACCAGTGGAGCCTCCAAGGAAATCCTTAAGGGTGCTCCTATAATCTGATATCTTCTCTGATTTGTATTCGGTGCTCATTTAAAAGCTTCTTTCTTCATCATTGTCAAGTCATTGGCCAACCTTTGCAATAATTGATCAACTCTCTCATCTTTAGAACCCTGGGACTTATTCTTCATTGAAGGATTATTGATCTTGCATGATAGGATGAGGTCATATTCCAAATCTAGAACAATTTACTAGGCATGGTCAAAATA
This sequence comes from Taxus chinensis, assembly GCA_019776745.2. Lineage (NCBI taxonomy): Eukaryota > Viridiplantae > Streptophyta > Pinopsida > Cupressales > Taxaceae > Taxus > Taxus chinensis. The sequence goes on along the minus strand of CM034148.1, from coordinate 293,277,082 downwards.
TCGTGTTAAAATCTCCATAGAAATAAACTCACTTTAGGAAATTGAGAATTCATGAAGAAAATATTCAGGCTATCTACAGTAGGAAGGGAAACAATGGTTATCTGGTTGAATTTTTCCATAAAGTCTCTCATGGATTCTTGTGGCTATTTATTCACCTAATTAAGTTGAGCAAGGAGATCATGAGCATATTTAGTCATCTTGTATCATTATTTAAATTTCTATTTCAAAGTACTCCAATCAGTTATTGAGATTGAAGAAAAATAGTAGAACCAGTATGCCACAACATCTTGCAATGATTCCATGAACAATCACACTATAAAATATTCATGTTGCACTCCAAGGATGCCACATGATGTAATGAAGGATATTATATGATCGTAAAAATGTTTCTCTCTATCTCTATAGAACTTTGAAAATTTCCTTCTCAATCCTTGTGGAAATTATTTGAGTGGCAGAGCTAAAGGCAATGGACCAGTGTTTTTTCCCCATAACACATGTTCTTGTATTTCCATTTCTTCCTCTTCTTTTTCTTCTTCTATTTCTCCTTTAGGAGGTATCATGACTCATGGTTTAATAGTTAGTTCTTCAATATGAACTTCAAGAGGGTTTTTGGGAATTTTCATTTTTTCTGGTATAATAGGAAGTATGAAATCATCTCTTCATTGTTCCTCGAGTGCATGGTCAATAACACCACTTACACAATCATCATGAGTGAACCTTATTTCTGCCATATTTTATCAAGTGCTTAGGAAAGAAGAAAAGTTGAAAAGTGCAGATTTCTCAAAAGGATTGCAAAAATGGTTTTGAATGTTTGAATGGTATTTTTTTATTTTTTGTATTTTTAGATATCTTTATGGCTGCACGAGGGAAAATATCTCCGTATAAAATTCACTAAAAAATTATTGGTGAGATAATTTTTTGTATGATAAATTTTGTGTCTCGAAAAAACCCTCATAGGGCTACACCCCTCCTTATTGTGTATGTTGAGGCTCCCATTATTGAATGAAAACTATATAATCCTATATTAATGTGATGGGGATGGACAAAAATGATTGGGGATAACACAATGAAACTTCACTGAACTTGTGGTAAAGTGTTTGTATAGGGTACAAGGGCAGAAGATACAACAATGAGGAGTGAAGGAGAGATACTAGGAAAAGGAAGGTTATTGATGTGAGTAGGAAATTGTAGCGTTCACACCTAATAACTAGAGTAGTTACACAATCAATTAGAGGAAATAAATAATGAAGCATCTAGAAATGCTAACAAACAATTGGCACACAATTATTTAGGTTCATTTATAAATGACACATAGTTCCTTCTTGATCACCATACTTGAAAAGTTATAAATGAGAGATATTAGAGGAAAAAGATGAACAAAGAACATGGAAGAATCTAGCTTTTATTTCATGTGTTGGTGATATAAAGTTCAACACCCAAATCACAATCCACAATTGCTACCAAGAAATAAAATTTTAGGATCCCTTGGAATGGAGAAGCCACTCCAATTTATAGCCTTGTGAATTTTCATCTCATCTCCCCACACATGACTCTTCATGTTCCTATTCTACTTGTGACCTTTCAATTTCCCTTAGAAGATAAAAATTAATTATTTCTCTTATAATTTTAAGAGAATAATTTTACAATTTTCAAATAATGTCACTTAAGTAAATAGGAAATAAACCATGATTACATACAACAAATAATTAGAAGAAAGGAAGAAAAGACAATAAGGGAATGGGATTAAATAATCTATTGAAGAATATTCTTATGATGTAAAAATTTATTATCCAAGACATGGTGGTCAAACTATCTTCCTACAATTAGATGCATAGGTACCTCAAACCACTAAATGAGGGTTTAGAAACACTGTTTCAATACCTCTTGATGTGAGCTTGGGATGAATATGGACATCACCCATGATGATAAATTACTCATCTCACAATGATAGTGAGGATAACTCTCTTTATCCTTAGGATTTAATAATTTTCATAAATGATACACAAAACTCTTGATGCTTTTATTCCTATCTCACACACTGTGCTTTGACATTGCTAACTATGCCTTTATTAACCTTTGAGATGTGAAATTATTAAGGAAGAATGATGAGCTATTGAATGAATAACCTAAATCACCAATTTAATTTGGATCACCCAACAAACTCTCTTAATTAAAATAGCTCAAATCAATCAACTCACTGAGCTTAATTTAACTAGCTCACCGAACTCACCCATCTCACCCAGCTCGTCCAACTTGCCTCAACCAACTCACTAGGATTACTTTAACCAGATCACAAAGAGATAATTATGGATACAACATGACCAATGAGATATGATGACCTCTTATCTTAGATTTCAACTGAGGTTTTATTTTTTAATCTCTCTCGATTGCACAATGTCCCTGGGTTTTTCCTACTATGCCCTGTCATGTTTTGCCTTGCTCCTAGACATAAATGTGATGAATATGATGCTTCAGGAGCCCTGTGAAGAGGTGAATTTCCTTATTTTAACTATGAAACCACCTTGAAACAATGTGAAGAAGTCATAAAATAGCGATATGAGTGAAATTGAATCCAATTATAACTTTGTACATTTAAAATGTTCCATTTTTAGGAGGTAAGACCAGGACCTGCTATTTTTGAAAATTTTCTTTATTTTCATTAATTGAAGATTGTTTCCTGTCTGGAGGATCATGAATGTCAAGAATTATATTTATTTTACCAATTTATATTTTTATACATAACTCATCATGGCCACATGATATTTTTAGTTAGTGTACTATGGGTGTCAGACTACATCAAAAAAGGTCTTGAAATTATGGGTTTTATTCTAGGATTCCCTACTCAAAATTTTGGATGATTCCTTCATCCAAAGAAGAGAGAAAACTAATTATTCATCACAAGGGGTAGAATACCGAACAAATAATTAGTCCTCTATATGTTGTAAAATCAAAAACTTCATCATGCAAAAACAAGTTTTAATGAAATAAGATTTTTGGAATACCCTTCCCTTCAATTTTTTGATGATTCCACTTGTTGGATCTACAAAAATTAGAATTTTTCTTCAAGGAGGGAATAATGATAATGAAAAACATAGTCCTCCATATCCCTATAAATAGGGTCTCCATGGCACGGAAAAATGTTCATGTGAAACTAAATATTTCAAGGATAATTTTCTCTAATTTCATATGATTCCACCTGTCAGATCCTTAGGAAATGAAGAGGTGCCTCACTATTATTTTGTTTTTGCATCATGGTTGTAATTAATGGTGGCTTGAATATTTGAATACCATGAAATTGATTATTATATGAAAAACACTTGACATTTATGCACTCTCACGCTTTGACAACCATCCGATAGATAAATTTGAAGCGGCAGTAGCTAGGGAACTGAGAAGGGTTTTGGATGCATGGGGGAGGGATAGTTTCATGAATTGTGGAGCTAGTTTGAGTTCATATGAAGAGCCATAAAAGGGGTTGAAGGATATGGTGCATTTTCTTGTCCCTAATGTCCCAGGGATAGTTAGAATAGTTGGGATAGTTAGGACAATAAAACACACCACATAGATAAAATTCAAATAAAATATGAGGGAGAGTAGCATATTTTATTATCCCCACTATCTTGGGGATAGTTGGGATATTTTTTATGGTAAAACCTGCCACCTATCTAATTGAGAAAATAGTTAGGTATGGGAAACTTTAGAATGTATTTCCCAAAGCTCCAGATTGTATTTTTAGTGAAGTATTATATTATTTTGACTCTGAACAACATTCTAAGAATAGTGGGAGGGGTATCATCCTTCAATTATGCCTGGAACTCCCTGAAATGCCTCTTTTTCTCAGAATGAATTGGTCTGTCCACAAAAATTGAGATTTCCTTAGAGGTAATTGGGTGTTTTGGAATATTTGAAAATTCCATCGTGTGGAAGGTTGTTCAATATTTAAAATGAATATTTTATCAACTCATAACTCCTTACAAAGATCCCACAATCATCTTTGGAAGATCACGTCCCAGATTAAGCTCTTCATTCCAACTACTCCAAAACATCCAGGACTTAAAAAAATAAGATAAGGAGGGGGATGAGTGAATTTTATTGTTCTCACTATCCCCACTATCCCTAGGAAACTTGGGAAAGTTGGGACAGTCGAGATAGTCAGGACACCAAAACGCGCCACTTATCCAACTGAGAAAATTACGAAGTCCTTAAATATTGATATCCATTTTCACGGAGCTCTAGGAGGTTGTTTTAGGAAACATTTGAATCTCAACATCAATGGGATGGTTTTCAATACCAGATTATACCTTATTCTCCAAAAATTCCACTTTTTCATTTGGGACAAAAGGTTAGTCTACACAAACTGGCTTGTCTTGAAAAGAAACAATGTCTTGAAAAACATTTTTTGATTCCATCATTACAATGGATCTTTAAGATTTTTTATGGTTAATTTTTTGTCTCTTTAATCATCACAAGCTATCATAATAATCCATTAACTTTTAGGTATTGTTTTCAACCATAAGCTCCTAAACCCTGAACAACATGCCTTAACTGCAACTTCTCCAAAACTCCCAAAACTTTCCTAAATATTCAAAAATGAATTCCATCACTCTTCAAACTCCTTGACACCCCATCCAAATTATTTTGGGCCTTTTGGTTTTTCCCAAAGGATGCATGCCTTCCATATGAAGGCCAAAAATGACCTTTCTATGCTCACTAAGAAACTAGCCGTGGGAACAATTTTAGTGTTTGAAAATTTTGACCTTGTTACATCATTTAAAACATTTCTAATTAATTTTTCATCATGTTTTAAGTACTTGAAAGTTGAAACTAGACGTGACACAATTGAAAAACTAGGTAGGAGAGGGTTTTGGGAAGAATCAAGAATAATATTTTCAGTTTGGGTCTAGTTGTAATGCATAAAAAATTGAATTTTCATGTTTACACATTTTCACATATGTGACATATAAGTTTAAAATTAATTTGAGGTATATATAGGAAAAAATCACTTGTGGGAGATTGTGTTGGCAATTAGAAAATATAGCATGCACACTATTTCCCATGGGCGATTGTGTCATCTAAAGGTGAAAAATTAAAGATAAGTTTCATTAAAAGAAAAAGAAATGAGTCGTGGGTCATGAAAGATGGTAGAAAATGTGTAAAACTATGAAACACAAACAAGAATTCATGAATATGATATGCATGAGACCTAGAAAGACAAGGATACCTAGATGTAAGGAAAAATAAGGCCAAGACCAAATAGTGACATTCTCTCTGTGTAGCATCTCTATCCCACAATGGTTATGTGAATAACCCTTCCCAATATCAAAAGGCCCCTTAAAAAATCCACTCAGGAAATAGATGCATCTGTGATCCTTATTTGCATAGGGAAATTATTAGTAATAGGTATGAAAAATGAAAAGTGAAAACTTAGGTGTATACAAAATAAAGGTAATTGTTATCCCGAATTCGTGCCCCCCACCTGGAAAACTTGGTCAAGAAAATTCCTTCACATAAGGAAATTATGAAGGAGAAGACTCAGACCCGCGAGATAAGATTCCAAGATGATAGATGAAGTTACAGATGGGCTCTACAATGGGGTAGCGGGGCATGTGAAAGATTAAACGACCCAGTGTGGAAAGAAAGAGAAGAAACAAATCTGTCATGTAAATTCATGTCTTAAATCTATTTGACAGACTCAAGAAGGCTATAAAATGGAAAGTAAGGGTTGGGGAAGGAGGGTGAATAGTGTTAGTGCTACAGAGGAATCAGGGGCAAGAAGGGGATAAAATTGTGAAGTTTCAAAGTTTTTTTGGCTCAAGACCATTCTGGAAAGAGTCCAAAATTGACTAAGTACAAAGGAAGCAGTGGAGACAACCACGTGCCCAAGCTCTGCATCTCCAAGGGTAAACCCAAAAGTGGTGACTCAAATGAGCACAAGCTCGCCACATTGCCTAAAGACCAAAAAGGTGAGGAAGGTCGTTGAAGCGTCTCGAAGCCCTCTATGCCATGGACACATGAACTAATAATTTTAGTTGGTTTTGGGCGGAAAGTCTACAAATGTCTTCCACTCCATTAGTGTGGGATCCAATGGCTTCCACTACCCAGATATTAAGATTTTGGTCTGCCATCTTCTCTCATACGACAAGCAGGCCTTGATGGGTAAAAAACTAAAAAAATAGATTTCACGCCATTAAAGTGGATCTGGTTGCTTCCACTACCCATTTTTTGATATTATTTTCCATTCTTCCCCCTCTAATATGCTAAAGCAAGCATGGAGGATTAAAAAAATTCTAGATTGTGGATAGATTTGCAGGAGCATTAACGATTGGTGGTCAAGCTGTCATCATATTTTCCTTTTTTCCTCTATTTTGGTCACTTCTGATATAAATACAAGAGCTTTGATCTTGGTAAAGGGTTGGAAATTCCTTGTTTTGCAAGATCCCTTTTTCTTCTAGCTAAGGAATTTGTGGAATTTTAGTTCTTCAATCAAAGTCACAATATATTTCTTTCCTCCTGGCTATTTTGTAATGTATTGTATCAATCTGTAAAGCAATAAAACATGTTTGTGATCGATTCTAGATCCTTCTTGTCTCTTTTACTCACATATGGTCTTTCGTTATAAATCTGGTTATCTGTGTTTGATTATTGCATGTATTTGTTGGTTTGTGTCTATTGGAAAAAAAAATTCATCATTCCGTCGGTGTGTCAACTTATAGTTTAGTTATTGTTTATTTCTTGTGCCCCTTTCTTATCCCTGTCTCTTTGACATGTTTAGATTAGGTATAGAGATAGATCCTCTACAAGTTATCATGTATGCACCTTAATAGGTGAATAAGGAACCAACCTTTAATCTGGAGAGCTTTTCCATTTTGCAAGGTCCCACACCTTGGGGAAAGTTCAATGTTATGTAATTACAACAGATGACCCTGCCTTAGAAAATATGATCCATAACTCATTTGGGGGTGCTGTGATTTCACACTAACAATAACCAATATGAGAATGGGAAGATGTTCATTCTCACACAGTTAATATAGATGTAGAATAAATGTAAAAATATGATAATGTGCATATGCCTATTCTAAAATAATTAATATAGAGGCAACACAGAGGTAATGAATATGATAATGGTTAGATGTCCTTTCTCACACAATAAATATAGAGGAAGAATAGAGGTATCAAATATGAGAATGGGTAGATGACCATTCTCACACAGGAACTATAAAGGAAGAATAAAGGAAACAAATATGAGAATGGGTGGAGGCCAACTCTCATAAAATTAATATAGAGGGAAAATAGAGATAAAAAATATGAGAATGAGAAGATGGCCATTCTCACATAGTTTATATGAAGGAATAATAGAGGTAACGACTATGAGAATTGGAAGATGTCCATTCTCACATAATTAATATAGATGCAGAATAGAGGTAAAAAAAATGAGAATGGGCATATGCTCAGTTTTAGAAAATTAATATAGAGGCAAAATATAGGTAACAAATATGAGAATGGGAAAATGTCCATTCTCACACATCTCATATAGAGTCAGAATAAAGGTAAAAAATATGAGAATGGGAAGATGTCCATTGTCACACAAGTAATATAGAGGAAGAATAAAGGTAAGGAATGTGAGAATCAAAAGATGCCCATTCTCAGAATTTTGATATAGAGACAACATATAGGTAAATAATATTATGAGAATGGGAAGAGTCCCTTTCTCACAAAGTTAATATAAAGGCAGGATAGAGGTAACAAATATGAGAATGGGGATATGCCCTTTCAAAAAAAATTAATATAGAGGTAGAATAGAGGTAAAAAAATATTATGAGAATGGGCAAATGGTCATTCTCAAATAGGTAATATAGAGGCATAATACATGTGACAAATATGATAATGGGTAGATGCCCAATATCACATAATTAATATAGAGGCAAAATATAGGTAATGAATATGAGAATAGGAAGATGCCAATTCTTACATAGTTAATATAGATGAAGCATAGAGGTAACGAATATGAGAATTGGTAGATGCCCATTCTTACATAGTTAATATAGAGGCCGAATAGAGTTATATAGCTAATATATTTGTAAAAGGAATAAACACAAATAGTAAAATTATGTATTTTTCATTATTCTAATACCTCTACAAACATTTAAATGGGTCTCAATCAATGAGCTCAATGTGTAAAGTTGATAACATTAAAAATAAAATGCACCTAATAATGGTTTTAATACCTTAAATTATAGAAATTTTTTAATTTTCAAACTCATTGGAATGTTCTATAACATCAATGAAAACAAAAACCTATCTATTCTATATAAAATAAAAATATATATCCTTTTGCAATTATATATATGTAGTTAAAATAATTAAAGCATAATTCTTATGGAACTATTTGAAATCGATAATAGGAATAAACATAATCATTTGTGTTTTAATATATATCTAATTATTAATTTGGAATGGTGATAAGTAGTAATTTTTCAACTCTATTGAACTGACCTTGTTAATTATTTAACAGATAATAGAAAAAGAAATATGTTGTGGTCAAAGAGAAAGGATTTAGCTAGATTAGATATAGAGATTATGGTGTTTTGAAGTTCAGTATAATATGATTTTAACACGTAAGTTTTGGTTTAAATAGGACTCCTTTTCGAAAAAATGGGAGGTTAAATGGTTTAGTTTCTAATTAATCATTTCCACGATTTCAAATAATGTAGTGACGGAAAAAATAACAAAATTCAGTTTCAATTTTTTGTACAGAGATAGAGAAAAAACGTGATAGGTGGTACTTGGTTTATCAACAAATAATTTGAGCACCATACAAAGGTATTTATTCTAGTCATTATCTCATTAAAACTGAAACAATATTGATTTATATATTTGTTGATTTTTATTTTAAGCATGGAAGGGAAAATCATGTGTGTTATTATTTTTAATAAAAGGTTACACTTATGTTTGTTTGATGTTAAATATAAACATGGAAAGAAAAAAAATTCCTTTCTATTTAAAATACAAGATTATGTTTATACATTTTTGGGCATTAGAAGTAAACATAATAACAAACGAGATATATGAACATACCTCAATAGCATCCTTTGTAACTGATGTATTCTGTGTGAAAAAACTATTATTAAAATGTGGAATATAATTCTATGCAGCTATATCTTCACCTTTCTCCTACTAAATATTTGTACCTTTGTATTTCTCCCACTAAATATCTAAATGAAAAATACATGGTCATAAAATTTCTAGATTATTTTTGTTTGTTGTAAAATTTTAACATAGAGAATAATTTTTTGTCACTTCTATTTAAAATAATAGACAAGGTTTATGCATTTTTGGGCATTAGAAGTAAATGAAATAACAAACAAGATATAGGAAAAAACCTGAATATCCTCATCTGGGACTAATGTATTTTGCTTGAGATCATTGTGAAAAATATATGGAATATACTTTTCAATAGTTATATCTTTTTATTTCTCCTACTAAATATCTAAATGAAAAATACTTTCTAGACCGTAAGACAACAAAAAATGAAACTTGAGTCAGTAAAATTCAATATTTCTAATGCAAACGACCTTTAATAATTTCTGCCGAAATTCAAAGGGAGGGAATTTTATAATTTTTAACTACAATAATAAATGCATCACAAATACAAAAGGAAAAATATGAAAAAAATATCATGAAAAGCATATTTATTACTTCTATAATAAGTACTTGATAGACAAAAATGCAAATTTCTAAAATTTTCAAAATGACGCAGCTAAAAATTAATTAATCAATGCTCAATTATTTAACTATACTGTAAATTCAATCTTTACTAAATTAGAAATCAAAGGTTTTCAATTTAAATTGCTTATATTATAGATAACAATAGTGCTTTTAGTAATAATTAATAATATTTAATCACAAATATTAATATCCTATCAAATAATATTACTATTAAATTACTAATAAAAATAGAATAATATTTACTAATTAACTATTAATAATATGTATTATTATAAATAAATATATAATAAACATTAACAATAATAAAAAAAATATTTAATTAATAACATTATTTAGTAATAGCAATAATTAAAATTAAGAAACAATATCCTTTCAAATAATATTTCTAATAAATTACTAATAATATGTACAATATTAATAAATAATATATTACTACTATATAATAAAACTTGTCAATAATAAACAATAATTAATTAATAATATTAACTAGTAAAAGTAATATTTAATAAAAAGAAATAATATTTTATAATATAATATAATACTAATAAATTTCAAATAATAGTTACTAATTAAATACTAATAATATCTAGTATTAGTAAATAATAGTACTATTTAATAATAAAATTTAAAAAGCAAATTAATTAATCAATAACATTAATTTATAATATTAAGAATTAATAATATTGAATTATTAGTAATAGATGAACAATTGAGGTAACAAGTATGAGAATGGGTAGATGCCCATTCTTGGACAATTTCTATAGAGGAATAATAAAGGTAACGCATACAAAATGAGCAGATGACCATTCTCACACTTTTAATATAGAGGAAGAATTGAGGTAACGAATAGAAGAATACAAATATGTCCATTCTCACAAATTTAATATAGAGGAAGAATAGAGGTAACAGATATGAGAATGTGAAATTGTCTATTCTCACATAGTAAATATAGATGCATAATAAACGTAACAAATATGAGAAAGAGAAGATGCCCATTCTCGAAAAGTTGATATAGAGACACAATAGAGGTAATTGTTAGGGTTAAAACACACTTGTACAAATCTATAATAAGAATCAAGCAATCAAGCAATAAAACACGGAAATATACAAGAAGATAAATAAACAAGATATAATGTGGTTCACCTAGTGTGGGCTACATCAACCAAGAAACAACCAATCTATTAATATTTGCTTTACAAAGGAAATATAATGAAGATCTGTAATCTTCCACACCTTCTTTGGATGTACATTACTTTTCCTTGTCTCAACTTCTCCAAGAATTCATTCTTATAATTATGATCAATCTTTCACAATCTAACCTTTCTAACCCTAGCTTTAAAGCTTATATAAACATATACAAACTTAGGGAAACATAGATATGTAATTACAACAGTTATATCACATTTTAATCAAATGTTAGATCTAATCCCATGACTTATATAAGAACATTTGACCCATAGGAGACCAATGTTTGTTACCCCAACCGATGTTAGTTCCTACTAGCTGACCGACATCGGCCACCCGATAGATGTTGGTTACTGTGTAAACCTACAAGTTGTAAAACACACTATTTGTGAAGAAATTAATCTCCACAACTCAACAATAATGAATATGAGAATGGGTAGATGTCCACTCTCACATAATTAATATAGATGCAGAATAGAGGCAACAAATATGAAAATGTGAAGATGCCCATTCTCAAAAAGCTGATATAGAGGCAAAATAAAGGTAACACATATTAGAATAGGCATATTCCTATTCAAAGACAATTACTATAGAGGAAAAATAGAGGTAAAAAATATTATGAGAATGGAAATATGCCCATAAACACATGGTTAATATAGAGGCAGAATAGAGGTAGTGAATATGACAATGGGCATATGCCCATTCTCACATAGTTAATATAGAGTAAGTATTTAGGAAAATAATATGAGAATGGGAAGATGCCCATTCTCAAAAAGTTGATATAGTGATAGAATAGAGGTAACGAATAAGAGAAAGGGAAAATGTCCATTCTCACATAGTTGTTATAGAGGCAGAATGGAGGTAACGAATACAAGAAAGGAAAAATTCCCGTTCTTATATAGTTAATTTAGAGGTAGAATAGAGGTAACAAAAATTATGAGAATGGGAATATGCCCATTCGCACATATTTAACATAGAGCCAAAACAAAGGTAACCAATATGAGAGTGGGTAGATGTCCAATCTCATACAACTAATATAGTCGAGGAATCAGGATAATGAATATGAGAATGAGAAGGTGCCCATTCACAGACAATTAATATAAATGCATAATAGAGGTAAAAAATTATATGAGAATGGGCATATTACCATTCTCACACAATTAATATTGAGGCATAATAGAGGTAATGAATATGAGAATGGGAAGATTCTTATTCTGACAGAATTAATATAGAGGAAGAATTGAGGTAAAAATTATGAGAATGGGAAGATGTCCATTCTCAAAAAAATTATATAGAGGCATAATAGAGATAAAAAATAAGAGAGAGGGCAAATTTCCATTTTCACACAATTGATATAGAGACAAAATAGAGGTAAAGAATATGAGAATGGGAAAATTCTCATTCTCACATAGTTAATATAGAGGTAGAATAGATGCAACAAATATTATGAGAATGGGTAGATGCCCATTCTCACACAATTAATATTAAGGAAAAATAGGGGTAATGAGTATGAGAATGAGAAGATGTCGGTTCTCATACAATTAATATAGACAAAGAATTTAGTTAACAAATATGAGAATGGGGAGATAAAAGTAACAAATACGATAATGTTCATATTCTCATTCTCAAACAATTAATATAGAGGCGTAATAGAGGTAAATAATACGAGAATGGGAATCTTCCCATTCTCATATTCATTACCTCAATTCTTCATCTATAATAATTGTGTGAGAATGATAATATGCCCATTCTATATATTAATTTTATGAGAATGGGAATATGTTTATTACCATACATCAATTATGAAGAAATAATAGATGTATCTATATCGAGGAAATATATCTGAATTGTGAAACTATTTGCAAAGTAAAAATGGGAAAATGTAAACCTTTAATATTCCTCTATGTTATATATAAAAAATTCATAAACATAAACTCTATCATTTCTCTATATTTGCCTATAATAACAAGAATAGTTGAATTAGGCATATGCCCATTCTCATACAGTTAATATGGATGAAAAGTAGAGGTTACATTTTTGTACTTTGCATAGATTCGGCATCAAGCCATTCCAAATATTCTTTGAATGGGAAACTGAGTAAATCTTAGTGGCCAATATTCATTCATTCACATATATTTCAATTTTTGAATTTGTATTTGGCAAGATTTTAGGTGTATGGATAATATTAAACTAATTCACCTATATATGTTGGGTTTAAGTTACTTATAGGGGCTGGTTCACCCAACATTTACACTAATAACCTAATTTTAAAATTCAAATTGATATTAGCATGATATTGAAATTTGTAAAATTCTCCTTCATATATATATATATAGCTTTACAAACATGAATTGTTAATAGTTGAAACAAAATGGCCACATAGTTATACAAAGAATGGATCTAAAAATTCACATCCTTAGAATGTGTGGGAGAATATGATTTAAAAAAATTAATCCTATTGTGGAATTAGCTAACGACCTCTAAGATCTAAAAATTGACATCCCTCGAATGCATAGGAAAATATGATCTAATTTTTTTTTATCTTGTTGACGCATTAGCTAGCAACCACTAAATTGGCATGCCTAGAATGCATAGGAAAATATGATTTAATTTTTAATCCTGTTGAGGCATTAGCTAGAGGCCACAAACATCTAAAAATTTGCATCAATGGAATGCATAAGAAAACATGATTTTTTTAAAAATAATCATGTTGAGGCATTAGCTAGTGACCAACAAGCTCTAAAAATTGGCATTCCTAGAATGCATAGGAAAATCTGATTTAATAAATTTAATCCTATTGAAGCGTTAGCTAGCGATGACTAAGTTCTAAACAATGGCATGCTTGGAATGCATAGGAAAATATAATTTAAATTTTTTTATCCTATTGAGACATTAGCTAGTGACCGCTAAGATATAAAAATTGGCATCCCTAGAATGTATAGGAAAATATGATTTTAAAATTTTTAACCTGTTGAGGTATTAACTAATGACCACTAGGCTCTAAATATTAGAATCCCTAGAATGCATAGGAAAATATAATTTAATTTTTGTTATCTTGTTGAGGCATTAGCTGGTGACCGCTAAATTAGCATCCCTAGAATGCACAGGAAAATATGATTTTTAAAATATTTAATGTTGACACAATAGCTTGCGACCACTAAGTTCTAAGAATTGGAATCCTTATAATGCAAAGGAAAATAATACTTAGAAAACATTTATCTTGTTGAGGCATTAGCTAACGACCACTAAGCTCTAATAAATTGGCATCCCTGAAATGCATATGAAGTATGATTTTAAAAATAATGATCCTATTGAGGCATTAGCTACTGACTACTAATCCCTAAAATTTGACATCCCTAGAATTCATACAAAAATCTGATTTTTAAAAATAATCACATTGAAGTATTAGCTAGCGACTGTTAAGCTCTAAAAATTGGCATCTCTGGAATGCATTTGAAAATATGATTCTAAAAAGTTTATCATGTTGAATGGTGAAACTATATGCAAAGTAAAAATTTAACCTCTATTCTTCCTTTATATTAACTATATGAAAATGGACGCATGCCCATTTTGTATCTATATTAATTGTATTATGACGTAATATTATGTCTCTATATTAACTCTACGGTAATGGGCTTTAGAATATGTCCATTAGAATAACTTCAAAGTATAGAATTGAAATTTATCCATTCTACAAATATTTGGAAAAGGAACTTTCCCCATGCTTCTATCATTATTACTTTTACAAGAATGTCCCTCATCCATTCTATATTTATTATATGAGAATGAACACATTATGCCTTTCGAAAATAGAAGAAACACACATAAAGTAATTAACCTCTATAGCTGTATGATAATGGGAATCTACCCATTCTAAATATTTGCATACATGCATTTTCCTCATTTTACCTACATGTTGCTTTTATAAGAATGGATAGAATGAGTAGTTTTTGAGATACATTCTTTCACTAACAAATTTTGTAACATAAAAAGTGGCTCTTCATACAACTACCCTTCACAAATAAATTTCATTTATTTCTAAATATGGGAAAGAAGGGGTGAGGAATGGTTTGTTGAAGTTCACAATTGTGACAATTATTACAATGATCTATGGTTTTTTCATTCTTTATCATACGGACATGTACCAATTGCTATTATTTTGAACATAAATTGTATATCAAATACTATTGTATCTATTCATATGGAGCAAATAGACAATGAAACAAGAACCTACTCAAAACTTTAAATGGAGTTACAACTTTCTCTTTATAAAAAAATGGCATGGAAAGAACTACAAAACATCTTACGGATTCCTACCATAGTTATGGATGGAAAATAGAACTATATATTGAAGGTACCTAGACAAGACGGGTGTATAAAATAGTCAAAATATTTTTACTGGAATTATAAGTGTATACAAAAAAATATTATCAGTATATATTTACTTCATCTATTTCCCACCATTTGAATATGGGTAAGGAATTGGGTAGTAAAAAATTATATTCCAAAATGTTTACAATGCTGAGAAGAAATTTTTTGTCTATGCCGGAAAAAATTAATTCATTGTCACACTTGCAAGAGCTCACGTGATGTGCGAAATAAAAATATTTTTTACAGCTAGCACAAACTAAATTTTAAAAAAAATGAATCTACAATACCTAAGGAGATTTAACTTTTTTTATTTAGTGAAAAAAATTTGAAAATTGATATTCTTCGTTACCATCAAACTCCTCCAGATTACCAATACTAATCACTTGATTTAGAAAGTGTTGGTCTCCTTGTCTACTCTATGTTATGTAACCCTATGCCTATTCAATGGGATGCAATATTGCTTCCCTTGAAAAAACCACTAGTGATATTTTCAACATGGATTTTTAACATGAAATACATGATAATGAGACTCAATTTTACATTATTAATGTGCATCACATTATTTCAGCTCATAGGGTCAAAGCATATAACTGTGTCCCACTTTTTTGTAGTTTTTGTACTTTCAGCAAACTATGTCTGACAACCAAAACATGACCAAACACATATAAAATGACCAAACATGCATTTTTAAGAGGCTATAAATACCAAGGTGCGGGGCATCCATAATTTATCTGATTTTTTAAAATTTTATAGTATTTTTTAATTATTTATTTACTAGTAAGATTTTAAAATATTTATGGCCACAAAGTGGGACACACTTGTATGCTTTGACCCCATAAAAATATCCTTGCAAATCCTTATTTTGTTTACATTCATGATAAAATGAAACAAATTTCTGCTAGTATTATATATTCTAGAGCAACATCAAAACAAATAACTAACATTTGTAAACAAAACATGGGTTCACACACTATTTATTGACCAATTATACAAAGCCAGGTCAAGGAGTATCCTTGAAAAAAGACCACACTATGTTGGTTTTGGCGATGAAAAGACAGAAAGTTCGAAGGTAATTATATTTTGTACTAAATTTTATTGCACATAGAAATGAACTAAATACAAAGTGTAAAGTTTCTCGTATAACAAGTTATAGTAATAAAAATTATTTTCATGTTCACATAAATACATTTGAAAGGAAAATTTTATTTATTTTTTAGAAACAAAAATAAGAGAGTTGGAGCGATAAGATTTTATTTCTTCTTTTTCTATATGAAATTCAGGACAAGTGGGTGCTAGTATTTAATTTTATATGCTAATGGTAGGTTGTCTTGCTGTCAAAAAAATCTAATGACCTTAATTTCAAGCCTAATTCATTAGAATTGGTTACAATATGAATTTTTATAGGGACAAAAGGTATGAGATATGAAGAATTACATGTCCTTGCTGATAAATGTATATGTTGTGAAGTTTGGTTCAAAATAGAACTTGGTGTAAAGGCAATAACTCTAGATGACTATTGCAAAAGAGTAGATGAGAATAGAGCTAGAAGAGAAAAGGTCATATATTATATGAAGAAAAGAGTTCTAGAACAAGTTTCTCTTATGGGATGCATTGCATATAATGAGGTTATGAAATTTGACATCCATGAGACTCATTTTTCTCAACTCAGTCAAGATATTAGAGATAAAAAAGGAAATTTACTCAATCAAGGAAAGGGAGTCAAGAAAATGCATCAAATTATTCAAATAATGATATTGATCTCCTTGAATTATATGTATAGTACATTAATACAAATGTGGAAGAGAGAAAGATATATATGAATTTACCTGTTAATGTTATTATCCTTTTTTGACGAGCATAACATTGAAAGGTTTGGAGTATCATCTTCCTCCATTCAATATAGAATTTGTAAATTTTCATTTTTGTAATTTTGTGAGTGCTATCTCACAAAAAGATATTGTAGATAATCTAACAATCATTAGGTCAAGTACAATGAAATTTGTTTGCATATTTATACTACCAGTAGTACACTCTTAGTTTTTTTGTACTACTATAAACACGTACATGAAGAAAGAAAAAAATGCTAAACCTTTATCAAGGTGTTATCGAATTATGAATGAAAATGGTGGGTTTCAGGGAATGTATGTAATTTTTAGCATTTACGATGTTCATAGTTCAATTGAATTAGATGATGAAGATGTTGAAGTTGAACTAGATTTGTAACATGTGGAGCCCTTGGATATTATCAAACCAAATTCTTTTGGAGTTTTCATTCTTGAACATCTGTTCAAATATGAGAGATCTATGCATTTTTACAAGCACATGATTGAGATATGCATCATTGATTGATCCCCTATTGGGGTGAATTTAATAAAGGAAGAGAATAACATAAAGAGGATCTCACTTATCTATATAGGGAGAATATTAAGAAGGAGATCATGCTTCAACTATATTATAAATATCTAACTACACCTCCAGGTGATTAGCCTTTAATTTTTTTTTGTTCTTTATATATTATCCTCTTTAATGTAATTGAGAATAGACAACTATATGTTCTTAAAAACTTTATTATATATATAAATCTAACCATCACATAAACAAATTAGTTTTAAATATTTATATAAACGTTTGAGTTGAATATTTCATGTATTCCTCCTTTGAAGAAAATATAAAGAAAGTACACAAGGTATAAGTTTTATAAGAATGAGAATGGGAATATGTCTATTCTATACCAAAGTGAGTATCTACCTAATTGAGGAATATTTTCAATGAGTAGATTCTCATTCTATGCAAAGTAAAAATGTAACCTCTATGTTTCCTTAATATTAAATGTATGAGAATGTACATATTCTCATTCTGACCTTTCTCATAAAGAAAAACATATAAAAAACATAAAATTTTAACCACTATAAATTCTTTATATTGATAGTGTTTAGAATGGACTTATGCTCGTTATCATACACTAAATATGGGGGAAAAGTAAAGATTATATTTTTACTATTCATATAATTAGTGGAGTATCCCCTTTTCCAAATATTCTCTAAATGGGAAGATGTGCATTTTAGATAATTATGAAACCTCCATTATTTAATTGAGAATGGAAAACTTTTACATTTTTTACAAATTTTAATTTACAATCTAAGTATCTATGTTCCATGAAATACACTATTGAGCCAATCTGAATATATATGAGTGGAGAACAAAGGGCAAGCTATGAGGTTAATCAATTAGAGGTGGATATTATTGTTAAACATAACACGATGCCATCCAACCAACAAGATTATCACTAATATAACATAGAACTAATGATAATTATTACCGAAGCTACATCAAACCATACATTATGAATTATGACGAGTGGCTCACAAATATGTATCAAGTATAATTTATGAAATAAAAAAATTTCATTAATTTTCGATGTTGATTAGAATCAATTTTTAAACATGTCTTAATTCCAATTCTTATGTGTAGATACAACTAGAGACAATCTATAATAAATATCTAAATATATAAAAATATAGGTAACAAAATATTGTGAAATATTGTTATTGTATTCTAAATATATATAAGCTAATAATGAAGTCTCAATATTATTTTTTTACGGTTCCTTTAAAGAAACATTTTCTTGTTCTTGAATTAGAATGATTTTTTAGTTGAAAAGAAAACTTATAAAATTTCAAATACATTTCAATTGAACAACAAAAAAATTCAACCAAGAAGCTCTATTGTCCATTTTATAATAGCTTCATCTTCACAATTTCAAATATCATTTTGGTCTTCATTTGATATAGATGTCAATGTAAAAAAAATGCAATGATGCTCCTATAAAAATTTAAAGTGGAGAATCGTCCATTTTTTGGGGTACTAATCAATGCAAAAAAATAGTGAAATATTTATTAGAAATTTGGAAACAATTTGGAAGACTTGAGAAATTCCTTACAACTGTGAAACTACTATTGTAGTCAATATAATCAACAAAGGAATTCCTAAAGATAATTCTCTGGTGTGTCAAAAGGTTTCTTCTGAAAAATAAGTTAAAATTAATAAATGGCTTATGTCATTGTTCTTTACATAACTCTATTTTATAGGGGATGTAGATGATGCTAGACAAGTCTTAAAGCACTGTAATACGTTTTAAGAAACATGAGAATAAATAAATATTTAAAATTGTGTTTATTACAATTTTCTAGTACTTTTATCCATTTCCCATATGGTGTGATTACTATATAATTCTTATAATGTTATTGATAGTTATTAGTATCTAAAGCTCATAACTAGCCTTGATAGGATTTGACAAAAAATATATATCCATAAAATCATACACTATAAACTATTATTTGATTTAAATTGAAAAATAATTATTGTGTATTCATTTGTTTTTCATATGATGTTGCACATGGAAAGTAGTTATTTGTTTTAGGGGTATAAGAATTACTATTTGTATTTCTAGGGATTACTAAATTTAGATCGTCGACCATACAACCAGATTTTACATATTCATGCTACAGATACTTCAGTCGTACATTTATCACTACATTTTTACAACAACATTTTGATATTGGATTGTGGTTTACATACTTGTGTTCAAGAGAACAACGTCCCTTCATTAAAAAAATTTACTAATTATGAAATATTAAATTCTTTTTTGTTGGGGCATACTATAGTGTGAAATTAGAAACAAATTTTTTATATCAAATAAGGGAAATATTATATCGGTTTACATAAAAAATCATGAAAAAGGGTTCTAGACAATTACATTAAAACATATAGAACAGATAACATATTTCTTATAGGTGAAAAAACATGCTTTATTCATGACAAAAATAAGGCCCTTTTATTTGGATTTCCTACAAGATGGAAATTTTACCGCACAATGTATTTCGATAGAAAAATATTGACACACTTATGTACATGGTTAAATCATGTGTGGATGCACCAAAATATACATCTCTATTTGGAAACATATAAAAGAATAATTATTGAGATTGATTGAGTTTACATTATACTATTACATTGATTAATAAATAAAAATAAATTGGTTCATTTTTATAGTCTATCTCATAACAATACGTTTGTTCTTTTCATTTTATGAAAATAAATTTTTAACATCTATTTTTTCCATCATTTACAATTAATAAGGTAAATTTCAACCATCAATTGGAATCCATGTTATAATTATATTCTTGTCAATTTTTATTACATACATAATGTTGAACTATTTTCAATCCTTTCCCAAAGCTTAGTATAATATGTTATTTTGGAGGTTTAGAAGTGAAAATGTGCGAGACAATAAAAAATTATATCTTTCTTTTCAACAATTCAACCAATTTTATTTCCCTCTTTTTCACTCTTTGCGAGGGCGAGGAATCACACTTTAAAATTGTGAGGACTCACACTTTACAAGTGTGATGACTTACACTTTACAAATGCAAGGACTCACACTTTGAAAGTATGAGCACTCACACTTTCAAAGTGCAAGGACTCATACTTTCAAAGTGCAAGGACTCACATCATCGTAAGTTTGAGGACTCATACATCACAAGTGTTCCTTTTTCACACACACACACTCACTTGTACTTATTACCTTCCTCGTACTTCAAAAGTGTGAACAACCTTTATTCATCCCATTGTAAATTTTAATCATCATTTTATCTTTTGATTAATAAAGAAAGCTTACGTAATATAGGTTTCATTCCTTTTTTTATAGAATGAACATATGCCCATTCTAAAACATTAAAAATAAAGGAAGAATAAATGATATATTTTTAAATTCTATAGAGTTGGAAGAGAATTAATAAAGTCAATCTCATAAATTCAAAAATAGACAAAGAATAAAGGTTATTGTTATGTGATGAGATAGGTTATACATTGATTGTATATGCAAAATACATAATGATTATAAATTTTTTTTGTTAAGATTTTTACTATGCATTAACTAGTCATAAATGTAAATAAATAACATTCAATGAATGTAATTTAAAACAATAAGAATTTATTATTCTATTCACACTAAAAACCATAAACCTTAAAATTGAATTCCAACAAAGATGATATACAATTCAAAAAATCTCTAATTTTTATTCCAATAATAATTTAATCGAATTATAATATTTGGTAATAATAAAACCAACATAGATAATTTCGGTTATTACTCTAGATTGGAATATGTCCAAATTTAATGAAATGTTTTTTTTCTCATGCTTGGAAGTAAAAAAAGTATTTCCTTGTTTTTTTACTAAGGATAAATAGTTTTGAAGGGACAATACCCTATGTACAAAAAGGTTCAAAAAGCCAGATATCAGAAGGAGAAAACCCATCCAAGAAAGGATAAACACCTTAAACATGGAGGCTCAAAATACAGATACAATAGTAGATGATTAACAAAATGATCAATCCATACAGTGATTTGAAGAAGAACAAAAGGGCCAAAAAATAGAAAAGAGGGATCCAAAATAGGGCATCCCAGCAATAAAACAACATCAAAACCATCGAAAAACAACACATTCATAGCAACAAAGAAGCATCTGGGCACTGCATCACTTGACTTCCCTGTCAATCTTGACCTTAATTTTCTAGAGAGAGGTGAAGAGCGCAATGGCCGTGGCATGAGAAGGATTGTTCATGTCCTCCTGAGAAAGTGTAAGGTCATGGGTCTCGTTGGAATCCCAAATATTTTCTGGAATGTCGCTAAGGATGCACACACTTCTCACGTGTTGTTCCATAAAGTTATAAAAACCTTTTAAAGCAGAGAGGATGCAATCTTGATGCACCTTGGCATTGCCCAACCTGGTATCAAGTGAAAGTAGCTTTTTAAAAATTTCAGCAATAGTATCCATGTCCTCATAAATTTTCAGCTTCCTCTTACCTTTTGTTTTTTCCATATTCCTCATAGAATTTTTGAGGTCTTTGATCTCCTCTTCAAGCTTAGTAAACCTGGTAAGAAGGTCCACTTCTCTGGGATTATCAACAGGTTTACTTATGTGCAATAAGTTCTTCGCAAGCTCCAAATCCCTATGACTACGTAAAATTCTCTGCGAAGAAGGAAAAACAACCTTATCATCTTATCTTTCCCCTTCCTGTTTGAGGTAGCAGTGTCCAGATCTCTATCAACTGGGAGAGGGATAATAATAGGGGGAGTAGGTAGAGGGTGAGAGTCGGAGAAGCAATAGTGATGGATGAGCAGGATTAGGCCTTGGTGGAGGGGAAAAAGTATTTCCTTGTTGCTTACTTCTTAATTTTAAATATTTCTCTACTGAAGGAACTTCTACGTCATACTTTGCAATCATCACATTTCTTAAGTATCCAAATTCATGATTAAGAAGATTACTAGTTTGATCCAATTTTTTTACATCATCATCTTCAATGGGAAGACAAAATAACTCCTTAATAACTATACAAGAATTTTATTTTGTGCTAAAAAAAATCCTAGTTTAGGTAGCTCCATTTTCAATGTTCATTTGATCATCCAGCATGAAGGTATCATCTGATTTTGATTCCCACTTAACAAAAACATTTTTTAAGTCAACTTGTTCATAAGGAACATGAGGCTTGAAGCACTTGTTACAAAAATATGTGATGTGATATTCTTCTTAAAGTTCTTAAATTCTATCATTCAAGTGATCAATAAATATTTTATCATGCTTAAGTGCATTTTTTCCATTGACCCATAATATTTTTTCCTTCATCGTTACCTCTATGATCTGATCTTATATGAAACACATACCTCTTTTGAATATGATTTTTATTATGAACTTGATTATAATATTTTGGACCCAAAACCATTCCCTTATCATCCTTTTCCAACTTGGATGATATGCCCTTAACAGAACCATCTAGAGTGTTAACCTCCTCTTCTAAATTTGATGGCTTCTCAACGTTCTTCTTCCCAAAATTGACTAATTTAAAACCTTCTCTCTTTGGAGTTTTATTAGCTGATTTTATGGTGTTCTCAATTTGAATTTCCATAGAAAATTATTTCCTCAAATTCATAGGATATTTGTCTATCAAAAACTAAGTTTCCTTTTTAACAAATACATTACAATATTTGATTAAGTGTGATTCTTCATTAGGTCTCAACATGATTGATAGTGTCATCAAGGTTTAATAGAATATAATGCTAAAGTATTTTACACATTCACTTGGGTCTTTATTAATGTTTTTAAACTCAAATAGGAGGATCCTAGGGTGAATCATAAAGCATTTGGTTCTGAATTGTAAAAACACAAACACAATAATTTCTTCTCTATTTAATTAAAATCCTTTGGGACAAAGTTACAGTTATATTTGATAAGTTTATCATATATTTAAGGAGAACCACCTCAAAACATCTCTCAACATACTAAAAAATATTACTTACTTTCCTATATATGTGATTTACCTATGAACAACTCCACCTATATGCTAAAATACTAACAAACATAAAAACTAGTGAATTATTACTCACATAAGTATTCACATTAAAATATTCACCCAATTTTAGCACTAGACATATTTTCCTAACATTACCCCCCTTAGTGCAAACATAGTAGAAAAAAATTCACACACTCATCTACAATATGATCACCCCTATGAAGCATTTCCTACTTTGTGACTCATGATATTTTTCCAAAAGAAAGGATCTCACTTTCCATTGTTTTAAAAATGATCACCACAAACCTTGACATGAACATACCCCATCAACTCTACACCTTCTATGGTTTTCGGGATCTCCCACAAACCTTTTCAGGATCCATGAACTCAATTACTATGTTAGTTTTGTTCTCTCATATACTTTTACATCAGTGAAGTATATAGGAATCTTAGATCACTGATTACAAAACCAAAAAGTAGAACAGATACTGGAAAGAGATTTCACATTACATCTTATAATAATCACAATATTATTAATTTCAGCCACTATTTTTGATCATTGCTACTCAATATCAAACAACATAGGAAACTTCTAGTACTACTAGAAGCTACTATGGACTTATTTAATTTGGTGCATAATAGAAAGGGAACATTGGTTTCATGTTCCTCCCTCCCCCACAATGTGAATTTTCCACTTATTGAATAAACAGGAACATTGAAAACTGTATCATATCATACCACATACTACTATTTGGATCTTTCTGCACATGATCACTATTGACAGTGAACATATGCATGGAATGATCATCTTATAATGAAGTATGATAGGTAGAGGATCTCTGTAGTCAAAAGATATCTGCAGTCATTAACTCTCATATATAATAGTTTTAATAAAAATCCACACAACACACTGAAAATATGAAAAACTAAAATCCACACACAAGTAAAGTATAAGTCAACATACTAGAAGTGCATCCCCGTCATTGGTGATTGATGAGAGGTCATTGTTTGACCTCCAACCTCCAATGCCTCCATCCTCTTGTGTAATAATACTCCGTAAAATGAAATATAAAGTGGAAATTTGTACCATCTTCTGTCAACATGACTTCCCAACCAATTTTTACTTTTAATCTAAAATTCCAAAATGGGGGTCTGAGGTTGGTAGCTCTTAGTAGGGTCTAGAAGTAGTGCATTGGGAATAATCATTGTTGTGGTACATAGAGGGTTCAAGGGGTGGATACCTCAAATCTAAGCACATTTTCCTTCTAGCTAAGCATCAAAATTTTCAATAGAAATATAATTTTTTAATCATCCCCCCATAATTTGGATGTCGTTCATAACTGAAAATGCTTCCATAATAAAATTTTAAAACAATTACAGATTTTTTCCATGACATCAAATCTAGATAACTGCAATTTTTAAAACACTAAATAATATGAAAAAATACTTATTAATATGAGACCAAGTGACACAAAAATAATTAAATAAATTGAAGTCATAAATCTAATGACAATAACTAGACATATCTCAATATTTACTGACATGATGACAATTAAAATGTAGGTGAGACTAATCTTCACTCCCATAAACATAAATGACACTAAAAATAAATGAAATTTAAAAAAATGAATTTATATTAAACACCAATAGACTCAACACACCATTTTGAGAACCATTGGATTGACAACTTGGAGAATGAGTCAGTTTGAAATGTGTTGACTGAAGAGTTGCAGGAGTACTCCAATACATGAAGATTTAACCAATCTGAAGAGATATTGTCAAGATTCCAATGTTATATGTCACAATAGTATATTAATGTATTGAATTCCTCATCTAGGTGTCTCTAACCACTAAAATAGTTCTCGTGAAGTGATATATTTCTTATACAAATTCTAGTCACTCACAATGTCAGATCTCTTAAAATGATCTCCCCAAATATTAGTGAAGATGAACGAGATAAATTGATTTGAATCTTCTTGATAAAGTAAGCTTCAAACTAACATTCAGAATCTTCAATGTATGAGCCAAGCAACAAAGATATTTTTGTGAACGGTTTTGGATGTGTGGTTTGAAGGACTACATGTAACGTGGAGATAAAACTAGCTCTCAACTATTTTGAACCGTGACATGTTAAAACTATTGTAAATTCACAAGATATTCATAAATACTTTCACACATTGTAGGATTATTTTCTTGAATCCAGTTTGTATAGTGGATATGGCAAGATAATTGGAAATAAATGAGGAACATGTTGAGGAATTTTATGGGACATAAGTGCTAGATTTATGATGTGATGAAGATGCACTCACTCGATTCTGTCAAACATCTAGAGAACGTAACCTCAAATCAAATCTCAATATTACACAAATGGATAGGAGCCCACTTATTAATATGAGAAGAAACATGGATATTTGAAACAAATTATCAAAAAATTCAAATTTCCATTTGTGTACAAATAATATTTATAAAATTCATATACAACATCATTACAAGACTGAGCTTCCCCTTCAAATCCTCAATATTTCATTGTTATTACTCGCTCTGATACCAAATGGAGCATTTTTAGAAATGTACAAAAAAAATAAAGATAATTTATCCTCTAATGTATTAAAATCATTCAAGACTATGCTACAATTATATAAGATAGGTTTCTCTTATACTCAAGGAGAAACACCTCCATAAATATCTCAACATACTAATAAATATTACTTACTTTCCCATAAGGAAACTTTTAGTGGAGAATTTTCATAAAATTGAGAATATTCAGGTTTTTTGGAAATTGGAAATGGCAAATATTCAGTAGTCAGCTGCCGCCTAATTTTCCAAAAATTTCGGCCGTCAGGTCCTTGATATTGGTAAATTTTCCTAGTATTTACAAATATAAATGAACTTATGCATGTTATTCACTAACGTTTCAAATAAACCTATGCACATATTTTCCGAAGTATACTACTATACATAGCACATAGGTATCTGTATACTACATATATAACTGTCTAACCTTTTTGCATTATTTTTCACCGAAGTCAAACACTAACGCATCCATCCTCTGCCAGTCAAAATACAAACTTTTCCACCCTACCTGAATCCATCCAACAACAATCAGTAAAATTATAATCCATCCAACCCCAATCCGTCAAAATACCAGTGTCTGATTTCAAACTTTCCAACAACAAAAGCATCCAACTGAAATTCATGTAACCACATGTCATCTAGTAACAAGTCGTCCAACTACTAGCTATCTAATTATAATACATATAATTAAAATCCTTCCAAAACCAATCCATGTTGAAGCCCAAGCATGTCTTTCCCTATTCGGTGACATATCCATGGATTATGGAAAGTAGGGTAAGAAGCTTACAACTAGTTCAAAAATAGTAACAAGACATTGTATGGATATTTTCGAAACTCACAAAAAATGAAGGTTGTTTATGGATCTTCTAAAAATATAGGTATGTCCTATCTAATAATTTATAGAATTTTATTATTATATTTTCATAGTATATTTCAAATACTCTTTACACTCTTGTTTTATGTTTATTTAGTGGTATTAGTAATATAATTAATTAATAGTATTTCTGTAAAAAATTTATGTGCAGAACTTTCTCAAACACATTCACAAGCTAATCTATTTATAGGTGTTGATGATCCTTTATATGTTGATGAAAACATTCGTTCCCTTAATGAAATCGATTTAGAAGAAGGTTCATAAAATTATCATGTCACACCAATAACAGAGGAATATTCTACTCCAATGTCTATTTCATGAAAAAGGAGACATGAGGATCAATATATTCCTTCTGATAACCTAGATGCACAAGTTGAAGTCAAACAAAAAAAAAAAAAAAAGCTATAAGAAGAAAGAGGGAAAAAAAAGACAACAAGAAGGACTTTCATGTTGAATTGGGTATCCAAATATCCTTTTCTTAAACTTGTGGAGCTGAAAAATGGTAATGATTTTCCAACTCAATCTTGATGTAAAATATGTAGTTAGAAACAAGGGAAAGATCACAAAATGTAACACAAATTAAACACCATTGAAAGAAATTGTGGCAAAATAAATATTTTCCAAAAGTAAAATGATGGAAGCATAGTAAGATATCATACATGGAAAAATGAAAAAGAATGTTTGCATGTAAAATACACAGAAGAAGATGAAAATGAACAAAAATGTTAGAAAATATCAATGAAAAAGATAGCACAATTGTAGAAGCTTTGAGAAAAGCTATTGAGACTGAAATTCAAGCCAAAAGTATTCAATTTTGTAATGTATTCCATATATTGAAAAAATGGAAGACCCATTTCAAATTTCTAAGAAAATTAAATTTTGTATCAGGGTATTATCTTATAGAACATTCCTCAATCACATTGGTCAGATACTAGTTGCTGGTAAATTGCAAAATGTCTTGATTTGGTGGAAAACAAGGATATGAAAGATTATATTAAAAATGTAAATTTTATTTCTGTTTCAATTGATGGGGTGGGGTTACAATAGTGGAAAAAACTTCATGGGTTTTTATTCATGTATACACATTTACAAATAAGCTAAGAAATCCCCATCTCTTAGCAATTCATAAAATGAGTGAAAATTGTAATTTGGAAAACATTTACAAATTGGTGGTGTCAATTTTGAGGGATATTACATGTATGGATGATTTTTCCATTGCAAAAAAATTAGTTTGTGTTGGAACTGACGTTGTAACTATAATGAAAGGGGAAAAAATGGTATTTGCGTACAACTTCATATAATTTTTCCCCCTATATGATTAAAATTCAATGCATGGATCACATAATGAATCTTTCCTATAAAATTATAAGCACATTTGAAAGTGTTGCCAAAGTGGAGGAGCTGATCCATGATTTACATGCATATTATTCTAGTAGTTTAAAGATATTTGTAGAATATCATAAAGTTACAATTGAATTGAGAGATGGGAAAAAGCTTCTCAAAGATGTAGATACTAGATGGATTTCAATGTATGAATGCTCTTGTAGAATATTTGAAGACTATCCTTCATTGATAGGGGGTAAGTGTAAAAATTTGGGGGGCCAAAAGGGGATCTTAAGTGGACGTATTTTTTTGAAAAATAAAAAACTTCAACTTGTACGAGTTTTTAAAAAGAAGTTACACTCAAAATTGCAAGATGTTGTATAAACAGTAATTGTAGCATTTTGAGAATAGTTTCTAAGATACTAAATTTTATTGAAAAAAAAAAAGTTTACATGGGTTAAATAACTAAAATACCAAAAGGTGCTCCTGTTTTTGTTAAAAAACATAATAGAGTGACATTCATGCCCCCCACCATTTTTTAACACCATTTATTATTTTTTAAAATCCTTTGGTAGAAAGATAACTAGGAGAATCTAGTTTGGGCTCAATTTTTTTAAAAGATTTTATTAGTTAGTATTTTTTTTATGATTTTTCTAGTAAAATATTTTAGAATTTAAAAATATAATAGAGCTTCAACCATGCCCCCTTAACTACCTACAAAAATATTGAAAATTAGATTTTTTTTTAATTTGTAAAGAATTAGTCCTACTTTGGGCTAGTATAATTTTATTTCAATTTTGATGAGCAATAAAAAAGATATACAATGAAAGATAGACATGTTTAAACTTCAAAAAATAGCTACAAAAAGGAATAGTTAGAAAATAAATAATATCGAAACATTATATTAGTCAGAAAATTTGAAAAATTATATTTTAAGAAAGAAGAAACTCTACTCTAAATAGTGGTATAATGTTTTTCAAATGAATCGATCGTTTTATGCTAATTAATCATGGCGGAAGTTACATTTTTTGTTTTCATGCAAAAACACACAGTTTGTTGTGTTTATGCAGGTTCATGCCTTAGGCTTGGGGATCCAAACTAAATCGAAGCCACAAGGCATGGCTTGAAAAAAAAATAAAAAACACAAAACGCATACATGTTATAACATGTACGTAATATAACATGTACTTGTTCTTTATAGTATGAACATTATATCTACTTTTGGCATGATTCTATTTACAAAAATTGATGTTTAAAGTATATAATTTTCATTTATTATTATTTATATTTTATAATTTAAATTTATTTTAGTAAATATAAGAAATTAGGGTCACTCTACACCTTATGGAACTATTCTCATAGCTCTAATTGGCATAGTTTAAGATATAGTTTTTATAATATAATCTAGTTAGTACATAAGTAATTTTAAGGATTTCAAAATTCTTCCTAAAGCCTTTAGTGTTAAAATTCTACAATAAAAACCCTAAAAACAAAACATTTAACCCTAAACTCGAGGCCTTAAACCTAAACCTGAACCCTAAACAAAACCCTAAACCATGTTCCCTAAACCCTAAAACCTAATCCCTAAACCCTAAACCTTAAACATTCAACCCTTACTATTGAGCACTAAACCCTAAACACTGAGCCTTAATCCTATAAGCTCTAAGCCCTAAACCTGAAACCCTAAACCCTAAACTGTGAACCATGATCCCTAAATGCTAAATCATAAACTCTAAACCCTAAAAACTAAATAATAAACCCTAAATCCTAAACATTAAATCCTAAACCCTAAAGCATGATCCCTAACCCCTAAAATATAAGCCCTAAATCCTAAACACTAAACCCTAAAACTTAAACTCTACAACTTAAACCCTTAACCCTGAAACCTAAACCCTAAACTATAAACTCTTAACCTTGAACACTAATTCCTAAACCATTAACCCTTAACCCTTAACCCTAAACCCTAAAACCTGATCCCTAAGCCCTAAATCCTAAACACTAAATCTAGAGCCTTAAGCTCTAACACCTAAACCTTAAACCCGTAACTCTGAAGCTCGAACCTTGAACCATAAACCTTGAAGCATGTACCCTAAACTCTAATCCCTAAACCATAAAATCTAACCCTTGAACCCTGAACCTAATCCCTAAGTGCTAAAACCTAAACCATAAACCTTAAACCATGAGCCCTAAGCCCTAAACCCTAAACTCTAAATCCATATCCCTGAGCTCTAACCCCTAAACCTTAAACCCATAACTATAAACCTTAAACCCTAAGCCGTAAACCCTTAACCATGCACCCTGACCTTGACCCTAAGCCCTAAGCCCTAAACCCTAAACCTTAAGCCTCTAAACCTACATCCATATCCCTAAGCTCTAAATCCTAAACCATGTACCATAAGCCCCAAAACCTAAACCTTAAGCCCTAAATGTTTTTTCCTAAACCCTATACCATAAAACCTAAACCTTGAACCATAATCCCTAAATGATAAACCCTAAACCCTAAACCATAAACCATAAACCATAAATTATAAATCCTAAAAAATAAATCCTAAACCTTAAAACTTGACCCCTAAACCCTAAAATGTAAGCACTGAATTGTAAACCTTAAACCCTGAGCCGTAAACCCTAAACCCTAAATCTTAAACCCTTAACCCTAAGCCCTAACAAATAAACCCTAAAACCTAAACTTTGTGACCCAAACCCTTAAATATAAACCCTTAACCATAAGACCAAAACCCTAAACTATAAACTCTAAACCCTAAAACCAAAATAATAAATGTTGAACCTTGAACACTAAATCATAAACCCTAAACCCTAAACCTTGAACCCTGAGCCCTAAGACTTTAGCCCCAAACCATAAACCCTATGGTATTATGCAAGCTAGGATGACCCATTGGAAGTTGTAAAAAATAACCATCGCAACACAAAAATTAATCTAAAAGGAAATAAAAGAAACACACAGAATATACCAACGCTGAGGAGTAGGATTAAAATCAAATTTCTTGCAGTATCCTCTCCTCTGGAGAAAGAGAAAGATCATCTTCTATTGGAATGGATAGAAAATTTGATAGAACTTCATGAAGTGCTCAAAATAAGTATAACAATTGGGGAATGACTAAGAACATAAAGGGGTTATCAATTACCTGGTAAATCTTTCCTGTGTAGTTCTGAATGGGAGTGTTTTGGCCTGTGAATTAGTCACATTCCTTTCATTGATAATTCCTTATATGATAAAACCATAGATGATTTCAAAATAACCTAAAAAAATATAGGGGTAGTCATCAAGTGTAGTGAAGGGTATGGTGTGATTTTCAAACAACTTGAAATTTATACAGATTTAGAGGTCATAACATGAATTTAAAAATATCTCCATCATTATAAATGGAAGCCAAGTAACAATGTCTCCCTATATCCAAGGATCGAGTACTACTAGGTTTTGTGGAAGGATTAGACATTTAGGAATCATTGAGTGTCTGAATCATAATGTCGTTACATCTCGAGAAACATTTTCAAACATTCGAGTAATGCATCTTGGAAAATAATCTTGAACCTTATAAATCCTTTCTAATAAACAAGCATTGGACATATCCGTCTT
The DNA here is from genome assembly GCA_019776745.2 of Taxus chinensis. NCBI lineage: Eukaryota > Viridiplantae > Streptophyta > Pinopsida > Cupressales > Taxaceae > Taxus > Taxus chinensis. The sequence goes on along the minus strand of CM034148.1, from coordinate 293,245,085 downwards.
TTTTTTTTTAATGAAACCTTCATTCTCGATAGCTTGCAACTGAAAGAATTATTCAAAATAGAATCAAAAACATTTCTTTGCACAAAAAATTTCTTGGATATCCGGTGTTTCCCTCCTTCAAAATATCAAGAGATGAAAGACATAAAATTGTGATGAGACTCTTTGAATGTTCTGCATAGGAAGAAGATGAATATTTTTAAATTGAATACTCTATGCTAATATTAATAAGAATGGGTAAGACACAAAGCATTACAGTGAATGAAATAGTTCCCATGCGATGGGAAAAAGAAAATAGATGTATTGGGTATTTCCCTCCTTTAAAATAATAGTAGATGAAATATATCGAATTGTGATGACTCCATTCAAATGTTTTTTCTATAAAGTAGATGAACCCTTTTTAGTTGAATAATATCAGTAAATGCTAATAAGAATGGGTAACACATAGAAATTATAGTAAGTCAATGGGTGAGCATAAACCTTGAGCCCTAAACCCTAAGTCTTAAAACCTAAACCTTAAAGCTTGTTCCCTAAACCATGAACCCTAACCCATAAACCTTAAACCATGATCCCTAAACCCTAAAACCTAAGCCCTCAACATAAACCTTAAACCTTGAGCCCTAAACCCTAAAAACTAAGACCTAAACCTATTGGTACCCAAATTTAACCTCCTTAAAAGACCAAGAAACATCATGGAGTAGACAAGATACTTAGAGGAAAATAGACAATCATGTATGTAATTTTTTAGCCGAGGAAGATGTCTATCTGACTTGTCAACACTCAAGCTTTGAAAGGAGTGGGTAGCACCTTAAAAGGATGTGATCTGATCCTAACTATTTTAGGTTGTGCCTTTCAACCAAGGTAAGAGAACCTATTTTGTAACCTCTTGTTTATTAAAGGACAATGATGAATCCTTCTTTTGCATAAATTTTACAGAGAAGACCTTAGGAAAGTATGATCAACATACCAGATTTGACTCTCATGAGTTGTCACTTCCAGATCATGGAGATACTTTCACAACAAGGCAAAGGTTACTAAACACATTTGGAATCCTGATCTTTCCTGCATACTTTAGCAAATGGGTTTTGGTCTTTGTTTGGGTATATACAACATAACAAGGGTAGTATGGGTAGGATTAGTTGTTGTTAATTGAATTTTTTGTGGGAGGTGGAGCAGGGTGAAACTAGATTCATCAGATCCTTGAGGAACCATATAAAATGGAAAGTCAAACCAACATAATGCCACATAATAGCTAAAATGTCTCTTTAACTAGAATACGTGCTTCAATGGAGGCCAAGATTAGCACTCTTTCACATAATCTTTGAGATTATATCATGAAGGATTGAGTTAGAAAACCCAACAAAGCATCAATATCTAAGCCAAATCATGCCTAAGGTACACCTAAAGCCTTACAGACAATCTCTGTCAACAGATAAGAGAAAAGTTATTTTAAATCGTTTATTTCAATATGTGATGAAAGATCTTCTGATAAAATAAATTGCAGATGCCACTAAATTGTCACAAGGATTGAGGCCTATGTGATTGAATCATATTGTAATACAATATTGCAACAGAAACAAGAAAAACTACTCGCATACATCCAAATATTAAATAAACACATTTTTCTCAAGACAACACAAAAAAACTTGAATTTTATTAAGTCTATTAGCAGGGGAAAGTTTCTAGAATTGTCTCAGAGATTGTCAATGGTTGTACACTTGCAACCACCTTGACACAATAAAGCTTAATACAAAAAGAGATAACCTAGTTTCTCAGATGGACTCTCAAAAGACAGGATTAGTCAAATTTTCCTCTTGGGAATTTTCTTCGACCTCTAGCACTCTGACCTCCAACATCCAACCTCTCAACCATTTGCACAAAAAATTCATGCCATTTATAACATTTACAATGAATCACCTTCTCCGTAAAATACAAAATGTTATACACACCAGTGCTCACCATGATTCTTTCATGATTCTCAAAATCAGATCTGTAAAAAGTCACCACATGCTTGAGGGGGTAGATTTCATTAAATGCCTCCCGAATTCAGGTCCTTGCTTTGATAGATCACTTTTACTTCAATTTTCCAACCACTTCCACCCCTAAACTTTCAAATTTGTCCCCTTGTGTGCTTGGGAGATGAAAAATGGAAAATCTGATCGAGCACGATAGTCAGAGATTTTTAATGGCAAAAGATGTCCTCCAGATATTCCCACCAAACTTCAGATATCAACATTAACTTCCTTCTCTCCTTGGCATGTAGAAAATACCAAGAAATCATGGTGACTCATGCTTCCAGATGTGTTTCAGAGAAATGGCAGGAAAATCATATTTAGACTCACAACAGTCGTTGATCTTTACTTTGAATTTGGGCCATCCACGTGGTAGATTAAAACTTTAGAATAGACCTGGGGGCTTCCCTTGAATTTTTACAAATTTTTGAAAAAATGGAAAAAAAATCATTTTTCCCCACACCTCCGCCCTCTGGATACAAGCCTGACACATGTCCAAATGTGATTGGAATGGAACTACGGCCAGATGCTACCATTTTACTCTCTTTTTAGAAAAGGTAAAATTTTCCTAATTTTCCCTATAGCTCTGCCCTTGGGTAACCAGCCTGTCACGTGTCCACATGGGATTGGAGCAGGGCTGTGCTTCCCGTTTTACTTTTGAATCTTTTCTCTCAAAGGAAATTTTTCCAAATTTCCCCTAAGAGCCCGCACCTCCGCCGTTGACTGGGGAAAAACATTGACTATTTCCCTCATCGAGCTTGTGGGCCATTTTGAAATTTTAATCCTTAAGGAGGTAAAAAAAAATCAAGTTGCCTCTGATGGTCTGCCTCCCCACCTTTTTGACTTTTCGAACTACCACGTGTCACCATGGCGCACCTTGAGGCAGTCCTAAAAATTTGATACCTTGAACGAGTGCGGGCTTGCCACGTGTCCCTTTTGGGAGAATTCTGTCTGAATGCTTGAAGCTCAGCGGAGCGCATCATGTGTCATGCTCTGAGGTAGTCTCCTTTTGGTCATTGAAAAGTCTAAGAAAAATGTAATGTGAGCAGAGGCCTTCACATATCAGCCCAGCTCTTCTTTAAAATAAAACTCAAGGGTCGATCCCCAAACATGTGCAGTTCCTCCACATGTCTCCATGGTGCAACTTCAAGATGGTGCCCAAAGAGGAGACCCCAAGGGTAAGTGCACGAAGTTGGTGGACAATTCTGTGGACATAAAAACCTGAAACAAAGGAACTGCGATCATGGTTCTAAAACTGTGATCGTGGTTCTTGAATTCTAGGTTCGGTAATTACTGAACCTAAAACCGTGATCATGATGTAGAACTGCGAGCACGGTTATAAACCGTGATCGCGGAACTCTGAGACAAAATTTAATAGTCCTGCGACTCCTTATTTTCATCATTTTTCATTTCAAACCGCAACTTTTCCTAAACGTTTTTCACTCGCGCTTTCAATACCATCTCAAAATTTCTCATCGGACTTCTTGATAGTGATAGATTCAACCATGCTGCCAAGACGAGGAGGTAAGTCCCCGATTATAATCATTTTTTTGCATTTTAGGTTTTTTTTCACATTTTCATGGGTTTTTTGAAATGTTTGTTTATGTATACAATTTTCTTGTTTTATCAGTTGGTCGGCAACCTCAAAATCATTCAAACCATCAAAACATTCCTCAAAACCCACCGAACATTCGTCAAAACGCTCCGAACATTCCTCAAAACCCTCCTCCAAACATAGATCCGCCTCTTGTGGATCCTTCTGTCCCCACTGAGCCAACAGGAATGCAAGATAATATCATTGGAAGAATCCAAGAAAATAAAATTGTCATTGAGAACCTAATTCAAACTATAAGACAAAATCATGCTACAAATCCATCCCGCAGGACTTTAGCTAATACATTGCAAACATTGATTGGCAAAGTCGAGTCTGCAACCAACTAAATACATAGATGGAACACCTTTAGAAGTGACTGTAGGTGGTGGTATGCGGATAAAATATCCCATGCGGTCGTCAAAGACAAAAAAAATTGAAAATACCTCATTTGTGCATTATTTACCGACCCTAGAACCAATGCCCCCTTGCAGTTACTTGCAAATAGTTCCCAATCCATTGGTGCCATGATGATAGAATCAAAAACAATTTTTGGGACCGATGGTGGATGGTTTTTGATTATCCACCATGCAACAACAATGAGGTTCCTCTTTATTTTTTGAAGAAATTATATTGTGAGTTCGTGCTCAATGAGGTCCCAAATTATGTTGACTTTTCTGACTTTTTTGGTTGAGGATGTGGCTTTGCACAAAGGAGACCTGGTGCATGCATAGGTCATCCTAGGATGCGCCATGCACCAAAACCCCCACTACCTTCAGTTATCCCTCCTACAGTGAAGGAGTTTGTGGAGATTGATACATTGCATGCATTGAGGGAGCTCACTGACACTCTCACCCAACATAGCACCCAGATTGCATCTAGCGATGTTGGTGGAGGCACCAATTCTAGTGCACCACACCACTGTGGATCATGTGGTGTCGTATGCATTGCAGGTGAGACATCATTTGTTGGTTCACAGGATTTATTTTCTATTGATGAGATGTTGGGGAATGTTTTTGGAATTGGAGCCACTGATATTGGTCTTTCACAGGTAAATTTTAAATAAACTTAAATAATATATATATACAATAGTTTAATTCACATGTTTGAGATATTAATATATCTATATATATATATATATATATATATATATATATATATATATATTAGATTGTACGTCATGTACATACATGTAAAAAACTAATTTTTTATTTTATTTTAAATAGCAAGAGCCGGTGAAGGAAACATCCGGCGTTGACATGCTAGCTACTGCAGCTGGGCATGTTTCAAACGTAAGTTTCAAGTTGTACAAACTTACATTTTTAATAAATCATTTAATTGCACTAAATTATTATTATAATTTGTTTCACGTGTATGTTGTACATGTATTAATATTTTTATCTTTTATACATAGGAGCCTGGTAGGTCATCATCTGCTCAGGGAACTAAGGCTACTAACATGCCTCACATAAGTTTTATGCAGGTTAGTAAACCTCTTTACACTTTGTTTCTAATTACTAGAAGTTCACACACGGATTACATGCTTTGGACCTCTGTCATGTAGATTTAAATATTGATTTGTACATGTTTTTTGTATAGCTTATGACTACTGTAGAGACTCCTCCATATATGTAGACTGTGGAGGCTCCTGTAGATACTGCCATAGCATCTGCAGATCCACTAACTGAGGTACACAATTTTTTAAATTTGTTAAATTTTGGAGGTTCATTATTTCTTATTAAACTTAAATCTACAATATCAAATTTTGTAGGTATATATGTGAAATATTTAATTTGAAAATTAATTATTTGTATGTAGCTTACCCCTCATGAGTCTATTGTTGTCCCTGCAATGCTTTAACAACAAATTAATAGGGATCCTAACATTGCGGTAAGATTTCACATGCATTATAACTAAATTGTACAAGTTTCTAAATTTTGAATGTATTTTAAAATTTTGGTTGTTACAAACTTGTTGTTTATGAATGTGTAGGTTAGGTTGCAACCATGCTTAGAGACACCTAGGACCACATGGATGAAATCTGTAGTGGCATCTCCCTCCACTACATCCCCAGGTCATGGACGTGTTACTTCTAGTAGGGCGAAGAGAGGGAAGATGTTTCATGAGTAGATTTATAGTCCACCTAGATGTACATATGTGGTCATGAGTAGATTCACAGTCCATTGTATATATATAGCCTTTTGCAACCGCATGTGGTCCCATATGTACATTATGACACGTGCTTAGTTCAAGATGCACACATACATTATGAACTTATGTACATATATATTTTCAGAGACGTGCGTCTGGAGCACACTTTGTTTGATTCTTATATATATATATCCATGTGTGTTGGTTAAATCACATTTATGAATTTTTCAGTTCTTTAACAAGCAGTTTAACGTGGTTAATCATCATCTTTGAATGGGTATACCAGTTTTTCTATATGTTCTTTGTCTTGTTTGTTTACTAATGAATCAAAGAGGATTTCACTATGAGACTTATGGTTGTTTTTCTTGCACTTGGATCAAAGAAATAAATTGGCATGTGAATTTTTTTATTCCAATCTATCGGTTCAGGATATAGTAGGGTAAATTTTCAATTGGATGGAGTATCTAATTATATGAAAAGGTAAAAAGAACTCAATTAGGAAATATGTTACTTGAGTAAAGATCCTCGTATAAGACCTCCATTGGGAATATGCATCACGTTGTCAAAATGTGATGAGCCATCCTCATTTTTTGAATAGGTTGTGTCTATCTCATAAGGTGGATCATTATGGGGCCTGATTCCAAGGCCATGTTCAAGTTCAATTTAAAATAAGGAATGGGAATAGGTTCTGGAACCTTCTTTGTGCATTGATTTTGCATCCTTGAATCCATTATAAGGTCCATGACATATACCATGCAGTGGACTTTAATATATTGTGGATCTTGATGACATGATGACATCATGCCATGGTACCCTAAGGACAGCGAATGTTTTAGATCATGATATATGTTGGCCCTATTTATATTGGAACCACTATAGTACCTATTGATTCTCACTCTTCATTATAATAAGAGTGATGTGATTATAATAGTTTTTTTACCCAAATCAATTTCTGAATGGCAATGGTATAAAGATGCTAGATCTGTAAAACTGAAACAATTAATTATATCTAGATTGTATTTTCATAATTTACAATCTTGGATGCTTGCATTGTTTTGTCTTGGAACAATTCACATATCGCATCATTCACTTGTGCAATATTCAAACCAATATATCTATAGGGATTATCAGATAACTTATGGAAAATGTTTTCAACAGGTAGAGCATACGTTATTTTAAAGAATATGGTGAGTATACTCTTAAATTGGTAATATTCTCCAAGAATTGTTCTTGTGATCTGATTATACTTGAATAAGCTAGTGAGACAGGTAGCTAGTTTGGTCTATGACTTGAGGTTTCTTGAATCAGTATATACATATAATTTGCTTATGCATCTGTAAAGAATATTTCACAGGTGAAATGTGTACATATCAAGCCCAACCATGGCATGTTATGATGCATTCAAAATGGTCAATTGTCAGGTCTAGAAGTGTGTTTCATTCCAAAATACAAGTATCTGTCTAGTGTCCATTGTGCTACATGACTTGAAATTTTCAAATTTCTCTAATTTTGTAACCTACATGCTTGTAGGTGTTACTTAAAGTGCTTTAAAAAAATGCTCAATGCCTAATCTTGATAGGAGTACACATATATGATAGATTCTTGAAGGTACTCTAGGTGATTTCGTGTGCTAGAAAGGCATTTTTTTGACAAGATGAAGCTAGATTTGGAGGGAAGGTTGATGATTTTATGATAATCAGTTTACAATGATATGAAAAGGAGATTCTATAGAGCTATACAATGATGTGTATGATACAAAACACTCAGGGGGACATTGTTTATTTAAAGGCTTTTGAGGTCTGTGATGAGTGTATTCTCCAAGAACAAGTAAGGTACATGAGTCATGAAGGCTACAAACATGTGACTAAATAAAGTTTTGGTGCTTAACAAGTAGAGTTGGCCCAAAGATGAAGGTAATAAGGATCATTTTTCTATAGAGATGACTGTTTTAAGTATGTAGGTCTGGTATAGTGCATTCTTAAAGGTGAAAAAAAAGCTTTTGTGAGGAATGAATTTTTTGCATACCTACAAGGTGAATGATAGTGCTATTACTCAAATAAAAGTTATGATGATGATAAATATTAATGGTTTTCAACATGTTTAGACCATGCATATGTTATTCCCAGGGGAGCTTAGTGTCTCTATGCTTGAAAAGAGGCTAAAATCAATTTTTGAGTGAAATTTCAAGATTTTGAGCTTATTTAAGACATTTGGTTGATGTTTCTAATGAAGAGGTGATCCTATCAGGAGGAGAAAGATGAAGAACATGTTTTTAAATGTATTCATTTTTCATTAATGTAAAAAATGGGGATAAGTTACTTCCGGGCTACTTCATTCGGGCGTAGTCCCTTAAGAGCCCTGAGACCAAAATATCGTTCAAATTCGACGGGTGACTACTTGGAATCCATGGCACCTAGAGAGGCCTCGTCTAATTCGGAACCTCAGTGTACGGACCCTCTACAATAGACTCTCTCGGTTTTTTCCTTTTCATTTCGGTGCTCTCGCTGTCCTACTCTTTGTAAACACGTGAAATAGTGCAGTTGGAGCTAGTGTAAGGTTGTCAAACGCTATATTTTGCAAGCGATGGGTCATGGCACCAAACCAACTATGTCAACATGTCTGGGTGGAAAGGTGAATGCTAGAGGAGGAGGTTTTTTGGTGTGTGAAAGGGTCGTTGCTTCCGGGCTACTTTGTTCGGGCGTAGTCCCTTAAGAGCCCTGAGACCAAAATATCGTTCAAATTTGACGGGTGACTACTCGGACTCCATGGCACCTAGAGAGGCCTCGTCTAATTTGGAACCTCAGTGTATGGACCCTCTACAATAGCCTCTCTCGGTTTTTTCCTTCTCATTTCGGTGCTCTCGCTGTCCTACTCTTTGCAAACGCGTGAAATAGTGCAGTTGGAGCCAATGTAAGGTTGTCAAATGCTATATTTTGCAAGCGATGGGTCGTGGCACCGAACCGATTACGCTGAAACATCTCGGTGGCCAATTTAATGCTAGAGGAGGAGATGTTTTGGTGCGTGAAAGGGTTTTTGCTTCCGAGATACTTCGTTCGGGTGTAGTCCCTTATGAGCCATGAGACCAAAATATCGTTCAAATTCGACGGGTGACTACTCAGACTCTGTTGCACCTAGAAAGGCCTTGTTTGATCCAGCACCTTGGCGTATGGACCCTCTACAATAGTATCCCTCAGTTTTTTCCTTCTCATTTCGGTGCTCTCGCTATCCTACTGCTTGTAAATGCGTGAAATAGTGCAGTTGGAGCCAGTGTAAGGTTGTCAAACGCTATATTTTGTAAACGGTAGGTCATGGCACCAAACCGAATGCATTGGCACATTCGGGTGGTCAGGTGAACGCTAGAGGAGGTGGTGTTTGAGTGCGCGAAAGGGTCATTGTTTCCGGGCTACTTCGTTCAGGAGTAGTCCCTTAAGAGCCCTAAGACAAAAATATCGTTCAAATTCAAAATGTGACTACTCAGACTCCGTGGCACCTAGAGAGGCCTCATCTGATCTAGAACATCTCCATAGGGACCCTCTATAATAGCCTCTCTCATTTTTTTCCTTCTCATTTCGGTGCTCTCGCTATCCTACTATTTGCAAACACGTAAAATAGTGCAGTTGGAGCCAGTGTAAGGTTGTCAAACACTATATTTTGCAAACGGTGGGTTGTGGCACTGAACCGACTACGCTGACACATCTAGGTGGTGAGGTGAACACTAGAAGAGCTGGTGTTTTGGTGCGCGAAAGGGTCGTTGCTTCCGGGCTACTTCGTTCGGGCGTAGTCCCTTAAGAGCCCTGAGACCAAAATATCGTTCAACATCGACGGGTGACTACTCAGACTTTGTGGCACCTAGAGAGGCCTCGTCTAATTTAAAACCTTGGCATATGGACCCTCTATAATAGCCTCTCTCAGTTTTTTCCTTCTCATTTCAGTGCTCTCGCTGTCCTACTGTTTGCAAACATGTGAAATAGTGTAGTTGGAGCCAGTGTAAGGTTGTCAAATGCTATATTTTGCAAATGGTGGGTCATGGCACCAAACCGACTATGCCAGCACATCTAGGTGGCCAGGTGAATGCTAGAGGAGGTAGTGTTTTGGTGCGTGAAAGGGTCGTTGCTTCCAGGTTACTTCGTTCGGGCGTAGTCCCTTAAGAACCCTGAGACCAAAATATCATTCAACTTTGACAGGTGACTACTCAGACTCCGTGCACCTAGAGAGGCCTTGTCTAATCCAAAACCTTGGCATAGGGACGCTCTACAATATCCTCTCTCATGTTTTTCCTTCTCATTTCGGTGCTCTTGCTATCCTATTGTTTGCAAACACGTGAAATAGTGCAGTTGGAGCCAATGTAAGGTTGTCAAATGCTATATTTTGCAAATGGTGGGTCGTGGCACCAAACCGACTATGCCGAGATGTCCGGGTGGCTAGATGAACACTAGAGGAGGTGGTGTTTTGGTGCACGAAAGGGTCATTGCTTCCGGGATACTTCGTTTGGGAGTAGTCCCTTAAGAGCCCTGAGACCAAAATATCGTTCAACTTCGACGGGTGACTACTCGGACTCCGTGGCACCTAGAGAGGTCTCGTTTGATCTGGCACCTCAGCGTACTGACTCTCTACAATATCCTCTCTCATTTTTTCCCTTCTCATTTTTGGTGCTCTCGCTGTCCTACTGTTTACAAATGCGTGAAATAGTATAGTTGGAGCCAGTGTAAGGTTGTCAAACGCTATATTTTGAAAACAGTGGGTCATGGCACCGAACCGACTGCGTCATCACGTTCGGGTGGCTAGGTGAACATTAGTGGAGGTGGTGTTTCGTTGCGCAAAAGGGTCGTTGCTTTCGGGATACTTTGTTCAGGCATAGTCCCTTAAGAGCCCTGAGACCAAAATATCGTTCAACTTCGACGGGTGACTACTCGGACTCCGTGGCACCTAGAGGAGTCATTTTCAAAATTTACAATATTTTCAAAATTTACAACTTTTTCAAAATTCACAACTTTTTCAAAATTCACAACTTTTTCAAAATTCACAACTTTTTCAAAATTTACAACTTTTTCAAAATTTACAACATTTTCAAAATTTAAAACTTTTTCAAAATCTACAACATTTTCAAAATTTAAAACTTTTTCAAAATTTACAACATTTTCAAAATTTACAATATTTTCAAAATTTACTTGACTTTTTCAAAATTTAAAACTTTTTCAAAGAATGAAAGATTCTCTTAGCTTCGAGAATTTAAAATTCTCTACTAACAGTGCCAACCACGTGAAGGTGGAAACTTTTCTGGCACCACTAACCTAAACACAAAATTGTTAGTCAAAGAAATTTAAGTTTCAAATCAAAACCATATATACTATCTATTTACATGTACACAAAATACACAAATTTAAAATAAAATATATTCAAACTTAAATCTAGATCTTTAAACTAATATATATATATATATATATATATATATATATATATATATATATTGAAAAGAAATTAAATATATACCAGACATGAGCATTGTAAATTCATTCCAATGAACCATCAGGATCAGATCTACTCTGAATAGCAGACAAGATTGCTTCATGATCTAACTCTCGAACCTTCCAAAGAATCTTGTTATTAGGCCTTCCTCGATATCTATACAACTGAATATTTGTCGCTAGAACTAGATGTGAAAATAAGAGTATTTTCCTGTGTGTCTCAAAGTCTTCAAACATTGGTGTCACCCAAATTTCATCATGAAATCTGTGATTACCCTATTCGAAATTGTTTCGTACTTTTAAAATAATGGGTTGTTTTGTGTTTTTATTGCCTGAAAGTTTTTGTATTGCATCAAGATAATCCTAAAGAGCCATATTAGCCTTTTTCGCCAAATACCCAGATGCCCAAAATTGTTTTATTCTGTCGTCGGGATTTGTCTGCGGGAAATTTGTATTTAATTATTTTGAGCCCTGTATGAGGCTATTTGCGCTTTGTTTTAACTCTATTATGAGTGAATATGTTATTATTCCTATGTGCCAGAAGGGTTTTAACTTATTTTAAGTTTTGGGCTTTATTTGTAGCTTTTGGCAATTTTTCGTGTTTTTGTGGTGTCCCGTTTTGTTTTCTGTGAAATTTCTCTGGAGCAATTCCTTTGCCGGGTAAGCCCGATTTTTGTCCTAGAGCAGCTGGAAAACATATACGCACATTATGCCTGGAGGAAGTTGCCATCGGAGGTCCGGATCACTGGGAAAAAGTGAAGTCGTGCACAGAAAAGCCCCTGCGGGGATGGGCGCATTTTTGGAAAACAAAGGATTTAAGCTGCAATGGGAAAAATAGAAGCCGCAGGCAGGGTGGGAATTTTATACCTACCTAGCAGGGTACTTTTTCCCGTGTTATAAAATTCACTTAAGCTGTAGTGGGAAAAATAGATGCTGCAGGCAGGCGGGAATTTATTGCCTGCCTTGCAGGGTAAAAATTCCCATGGTGAAATAAAAGAAAAGTGACTTAAGTGAAATCATGGGATTTTATTGCCTACCTTGCAGGGTAAATAATCCCATTGTCAAAGTCAAATCACTTAAGTGGATCATGGGATTTCCGGGGCTGCCTTGCAGGGTAAATAATCCCATTGTCAGAAATTCTTAAAAATAGAATTCTATTATGCAAAAAAGTGCGACCCACCTTGGGTGTATAATAATGCATTAAATAAATATTTGTTAATATTTATTCACCCAATTTTGACACCTAGACTTGTGGAAAAGTCAACAAAAGCAAAGGGGAATAAATCAATTGGAAATAGAATTCCAAAATTAAATAAATTTTATTTATTTAATGCAGCCCCTTTTGAGAAGGAATTAATACTTTTTAGGATCAGTATTAAATGATTATATTAATTCCTATTCTTCCAGTGGCTATGGTCAAAGCACACTGTGAAGCTTAAGTGAAGTGAAGTGTGGAGGATTAAATTGGATTAATTTAATTTATTGGATGGCTGTCCTTAAACATGTTATTTTTAAAAGAGAAGAGCATGATTTTTAATCAATTAATTGCCTTTAATTGTTAGGGAAATTATTAATTATAGAATTGTGAAGGTTATATAAGCATGGGCAGCCATATGGGTGAATTATTTAATTCACAGGTAAAGAATTGAAGCCAAGTGGAAAAGTGCGCCACCATTAAAGGAAGGATTTTCCTCAGGAAAGGTGGAAACAAGGCTAAAAGCTTCCAAATTTGGCGCATGCTTTGAAGGAGGTTGATCTTTGTCTGCATAATTGTTTGCACAAGTGTTACAGGAGCTCAGGTGTTGTTGAAAGGATTCATGCTCTCTTTATGTGCAAATTAAAACACCATTTTTTTGTGGCAACAAGCTTGAAAAGTGCAGATTTTTACAATTAAAATTCACTATTCATGCTCCGGTGGCCATTTTTGTTTGAATAAATTGCAGGAATTCATTACAGGTGCTTTACAAAGGAAAAGGATTTTTTATCAATGTCCAATACATTGCATATATCCTCCGAATTTGAAGAATTTTCCAGATCTGCACTAGTATTGAAGAAATTCGGCAAAGTAAGAAGAAAAAGAATTATTTAGACGAAGATAGACAAAGCTATGGCGAAGAAAGATGAAAAAGAAAGCACAACGGAGTCATGCATCACTTCTAAATTTGTAGATATTAGAGACACGGATCTAGGCTCAGAACCTCTTGCTGAATTGACAGACAGATCCAGAGCAGGAAAGACTTCACTCATGCGTGCAAGAAAAACTTCACTCATGCGTGCATATTAAAAGCAGTGGAATTAGTTGAGCTGCATCTTTTCCATCCACAGCCTAGTTGCCAGAATTTGTTATGCAGGTGTAGATCCATATCCAGATGCAGATGCAGATGCTGATGTAAATCCATAAGTAGATCCAGATCCAGATCTCATAGTTGCAAAACCTTCTGGCACAAAGGCTTCATCCTCTTGTTTCAAATGCAGCCCATGAAGAAGACAGTGTGTGGAAAATTCCTTCCAAGATCTTGTGCATGTGCTCTCATCTTCCAGTTGAAGCCTTCATTGAATTTTCATTCACCCTGAGTGCTTTCCAGAATTTTTAATTGCTCATATGCAATTAAAAATAAGGATGGTGAGTTATCTACAGCCAACCTTGCACTGATGCATGTACAACAGAAGAACTGCAAAAGCTTCAAGGATAAAAGAGAAGACAATGCGAAGGAAAAATTCTAGCTTGCTTCCAATTTCAAGATCCAACTAATTCCATCTTGTTTCCAGATCCAGTTTGAATCAGCTGCATGTAGACATGAAAAAGGACAAAGTCAGCTTTCCTCTTCCTTCTTCTTTCCTTCGAAAAAGTAATTGAGTGATCAATTAAATTATACAACCTAAGTAATTGGTTTAAAATCCATTACTTGAAGAAGTCAACTACTTGGAGATAGGTGGCAGGCATGCAAAATAGAAAGTTCTATTTTTAGTTGTAAATCATACATGTCACGCAAAGAGGAATTCTAGGAGGAAGATTGCCAGTTGTTTCTTTCCGACTTCCACATGTGCCAGTTCAACTAAAAGCTTCCAACTTGTAATTGCCCCTCTACATTCTATAAGTAGAGGAAGAACCTTTGGGTTAAGGATCGATCAGAATTTGTAAGAAGAAATCTTGTGTTCTAGACTTTGTACTGAACCCCTGAGAGCCACTTGTTGCAGAGAAATACAAAGAAGCAGGTTTCCGGAGAACTTTGTCTCACGGCGTACTGTGTTTATTTCTTTTAAATCTTAGATCTTTAAAGTAAACTTTGTGTTATTTTAGATCTGGATCTAGAACTGCCTTTGCTTTAGAATTCTGTGTGTTCAAATCTATTAAGTTTCTTCTATGTGCATGTAATTAGCTCTGCTATCTACTAGTTGGGATGCACATCTTCCTTATTTCTTCTCTGTAATTCCTCTACTTCCTTCTTCTATAATTTTCCTTTCTTAAACAGCTGCTTACTTACTGCAGAACTCCTTAGTTATGGTTCATGAACTAAGTGGTTAAAGTAAAACCCCTGATAGATAAAAACACATTTATATTGACAAATCTGACATGGGAGCCTCACCGGTTAAATGAGGGAGATTTATCTCATGACTGCCTGGGTTTGATGCTATGTAGAAAATCTAGCCAACAAACACCCAAACAGAGGAGTTTTTTAATGGATACCATCGAAGCCAAGTTCCAGTAACTACCACTGACCCTGTAGGATACTCAATCTCTTTGCCATCTATAATAGGAGAAGTCAACTTCTTTCTTTCCTCAATACAATGAAATAAGAAATAGTCTGTTCCTTCTTCATTGTCTTCTGTCACAATTACTGCAAACACATTTCCTATAAAAAAATAACCAAGGTTGAAAAACTCAAATTTAAATTACATATTAAAATTTCAATGGACATAACTCATTACAAAAATTAAATAAATAACCATAAATACCTTGTCGCACCAAAATCAAAATTTCGTCAAAGTCCTTGGATGTTGTAAATTCATCTGCAGAAACAAGTTGTAATGCTTGTGTAGGTTGATAACTAGGAAGCAGAGTTAGAGGCCTACAAATCCATCCTTCCACCCATTCATGTGAATCACACTCAACAGTGACAAATTCGATACAAGATGCACAAAAAAATGTAAAATTTCTTGTCCATACGGCCCACGAAGTAGCATCTAAGCTACAAAATGAGTGCCTATCACTGCACCCAGTGAGTGTCATACAATCCTTGTAGTTAGCAATATGTTT
Source organism: Taxus chinensis (assembly GCA_019776745.2). Lineage (NCBI taxonomy): Eukaryota > Viridiplantae > Streptophyta > Pinopsida > Cupressales > Taxaceae > Taxus > Taxus chinensis. The sequence continues at coordinate 293,229,611 of CM034148.1, read as the reverse complement.
TTCCTCTATCAACCAAAAAAATCTACAAACTGTGGAATTTGTAGTTAGCAATGTGTTTACATTTAAGACTGTAACTTTTGTTTCGCTTATCAATATATGCTAAAAATTATACCATCCCAAGCATGGATAAATTCTATAAACGTTTAAAAAAAAATTATTTCGATATTTTTGATATAGTTATGGTGGGCAAACAGAAAGCGCTCCATATCAACCTCAGGCCATGTTGTCAATACACCATTTCACTATGCTCTTTGCATCTTTTAATTTAGCACCATATTTGTACTTCAACTCTTCTCTTGCAAGATCTCTTTTCACACATGCCCCTACACCGTCATGCTGTCCTTTTCCATGTCCAGCCTCAGTGAAACTCCAAATATGTTACACACCCATCTTGACGTGTATTCTGCTCATCCAATAAAACATTCGTGCATTCTTAAAGTGAGACGTTCAATTATCTAACCATATATAATGTTGTTTCAAGTGGATGTCCCTATCAGACAAGCTTCCTTAAAATAACTGGAAACACCCTTACAGAAATTCAGTAGAATGAGTACGATCATCACCGATATAAAAGTGGTACTCTCTTAAAAAAATTTGATCATTCTCTGTACAGTCAGGAGAATGTAGAAATGCTATATGCACAAAAATGGCAACTTGTACTGAGTTGTAATATTGCGATTGAACCTCCATTTATGGTTGCAATGTGTAATTCTCTACAAAATCGACCACTGAAACAATAGTACCAATAGGAAATGTGTATTTTTATAGCTTGAATTTTTCATCCAACCATCAAGCTCTATGTGTATGCCTCGCATACTCATAAACAATTTCATCCTTAAATTTTCTCATAAATTGAAAAATGAGCATTTGTTCTGTAACTAGCTCACACCGTTTTGACTCTTTTCCATCTTTCAACTGGTATGCAACTGATTTATATTTATCAAATTCAACTAAATTATGTCTTATTGTACCTTCAATTTTCTCATGGATGTAACTTTCCAATTTAGGTAATCCGCCGCATGTACTACAACTTCCATCTAAACAATTATGACTATAAAAAAATTGTCCAACTACTTGTTCAAAAAATATAGTAGGAATGAAATCCCTGGAAGATATTGGTGGAACATGAACACCACATTCAGATAACATAGTTTTAAAATGAAAATTAGAACAAATACGTAAAAATTTAGTATAATGCATCGCAAATTCAACATGTTTCCTACAACAAGTGGTGCGAGCATGGTTGATTTTCACATAGAATGGTTTCAACATTTCAAAAAAACGTTGACTAATTTTAATTTCCAGATTCTCTTGTTCAAACTTATGAAAAAATTGAGTTTGAGTCGTATCTAAGAAATGCTTTGGATGTGGTTCATGATTAGTAGAACCAACTCTTCGTTTTATAACATCTCTTGTATTAGGTGAAATCCTAGTGTTATCATGCCAAAATTTAATAACAAATTCTCTTATAGCATCAGAATTATTTTTGTCCTTACGTGGTGCTCTAGCATAAAATGCCCAAAAATTGACAGTATTGAGTGATTGAAGGATATTACGTCTTTCAATTGCTTTCATTAGAGTTTTTCGATTAACTTGCAACATTCGACTTGTTTGCGTAATCAAAATATTTTTTTTTTATTGATTCACTTACAACACTAGTAGCAAGTACACGATGCACAATATTACTATCCCTAGTGCATCTCTTAACACCAACAGTGTGATATGCATCATGAAGGTTTTCAACAGTTGTAGAGGTTTGACCATGTATGTTAAATGTTTTCAATCCTAAGTTGTTTAATGTAGGTCTTATTTTAATCAATTTCATCAAACTAACCAACAACTGACATCTTTGGGAATCATTTAAAATTTAAAAATGATTATCCCAAATTTTAGTGGCTTTTCTTCTGATTTTTCATTCAGAAAGTTTGTCGGACATTGGTTTCAAAATGTTTTCATCAATTTCAATAAAAAAATTAGGTTTCTTACGTAAAATCCTAGGAGGTGTTTTTGTCAAATTTTACTTGTCTACAGTTTCAACATGAATTTCCTTATTCACATTTTCATTGTCTCCTTCAATTTCAACATTTGCTACAACATGAGTATTTAATTCTTCTTCAACATTAACAGTAAAAAATTCTTCATCGCGAGTATTTAATTCAACTTCAACATTGATAGTAGAAACATTACCTAGTTTTTCATTGCTTACAATAGTTGAGATTGAAGATGAAGCTCTTTTAGATTCATGAAGTTTCCGCATTCGCTCAGCATTTTGAATTTTGTTGGCCTCTAATTCGTTTGGTGTTTTCTTACTTAATGACTTCCTTTTTTGACTTCGTTTTTTGTCTCCCATGATGATTTTCTTCCAGTGATAAGAAAAATGCGTAGAAAAAGACAGAATTTCACAGTAATTCATATGGTACGGTCAGAGAGTAAAAATCACATGGTAATTCAGACATTGGGATGTGTGTAAATATGATTTTTGAACTGTGAGCACACTTTATGAACCGCAAGCGTGCTTTATAAACTACGCTCGCGGTTTATAAAGCACGCTCGTGGTATTGTTAAAAAAAACCACGATCGCGGATCTATTTGCCGAACCTAAGCCTAGGAAAATCTTTTTTTTTCTCCAACCAAAGCTATGGAAGCTCATTATGAAGTGTAAAATGTCAAAAAACCTCAAATCTGCTCTTCCAAAGACTTGAACCATGCTAGAAAACTGAAAACATTTCACAAAAATGGTGCCATCGCATAGGGGAGACTCTTAGCTTTGTAGAAATATTGTTTTTGAAGTGAATAGAATAAGATAAATATCATTTTATAAATTCTTACTAACAATAGGTCTTTAAGACATTTTTCCTGTGAATGTTCATGTTTACGTTTAAGACTGTAACTTTTGTTTCGCTTATCAAAATATGCTAAAAATTATACCATCCCAAGCATGGATAAATTCTATAAACGTTTTAAAAAAAAATTATTTCGATATTTTTGATATAGTTATGGTGGGAAAACAGAAAGCGCTCCATTTTATAAATATTTTCAGACCACTTTCACGGAAAAAATCATTAAAAAAAAATATTGCTAAAAAAAATAAAAAATAAAATCCATCCTAAGATAGACAACTACATCTAACATTTCACCAAAGGAAGAAAAAAAACAAGATTTGGTTATCCAAAATGCGGGCAAACGGACTACAATCTTATATGTTTTTTCAAAAAAAAAAACTAAGTCATATAATTTTAAGTGTTTAATATAGCTAAACTTGTCTATTTTTTACAAAAAATAGTATTTTAGAAACTAGATTTCGAATTCTATGATTCATATTTATATAAATTTTTCTAATTTAGAGTGCATGTATAGCTAATAATCCCTACAAGTTGAGATTTTGTTGTTTTTTACAATATGACGTCCACGAATGACCCTATATTTGTCCATCAACTTCTTGCACTTACCCCCAAATGAGCGCGAGCTCTCCACATGTCCTGTTCCACCCAACTGCTCCAACTACATGAAAATTTGTCTAATTCTAGGCCTAGCAGTGGAAGCCTCCACGTGTCCTCCCATCGCTACTCCAAGGCAAAACCAAAAATTAGATCTTCAAATGAGCGTCGCGCCTCTACGTGGACAAATTTTTAGTGAATGATTTCCATCAATTTTTATAAGTACCCAACTAAGCCGCATCCAACCAAAAGGTGCCACATCCGCTGTAGATACAAGGATGCAAAATTGACCAGGAGAAATGCCTGTCAAACCATAAAAAATAGAAAAACGACCATTTGAGCCTGGTAATGAAATTTTCTTCAAATACACAAAGTTTAGAAATGTTACAGGGCTCAAATATGTTCTTTAGGGATACATCCATTCATTTTCTTCAATTACTTAGGGAAGAAATGATAATGAAGACAAATCCTGACCATGGAGAACAAAACACATGGAGGAACCCAATTTTTTAGATGAACAGAGAACGGGGGACCCAAAATACAGACCCTTAAGAGATTTACAACCCAAGAACCAATTAAAAATGGCCACAAGGATCAACCAGGAACAACACAAGAAAGGAGAAAATGACAGAGGCTGCAAATTAGTAAGTTTTCAAAGGCACAAATGGGGCGAAACTATTTTGAGCACCAACATAGGCTCTGACTCAGGGATGGGAACTCCCCGTGAGTGCCACAAGAACAATAATAAAACAAGTTCCAAAAATATCCATTGGGTAACGAAGTCATCTTGCAGAGCAAAGAAACAGAGCCATCTTAAAAAAAAAATAGAGAAACCAACAAAAATAGGTCACCGAGGACGAGAATGAGTAAAAACACAAAAGTCAAGAAACAAACAACAAACCATACCCTGTATAAAAGACATTACCCCAATTCAAAGAAAACAATCAAGGAAAATCTTCAAGTGCCTACCATCCTAGGTATGACCAAGCCAAGAGGTTCTAATATGCTTTCATCAACTAGAAATATACCTCCTTTTCTTCTTTGTTCATTTTGTAAACCATCCATTTTCTCTGAAGTTGCTTCATTGTGTTTGAGTCAAATTCTATAACATTTTTCAAGGTTGAATCATAGACCAAATTCCTAGAAAGAACAACATACTTAGGAGCTCTATTTTCAACACTTTCATACTGCCTGAAATCTACAAAACTCATAAAGTTGTTAAGATCAGCATCTACTTGCAAAACCTCATAAGATGCATTGCTTGGGTCTTCAATTAGGTACAACTTATTCTTCTCTACATATAATTTCACCAATTTTCCTTCAATGGGGATAGTGGCATAAGACATGTCCATTTGCACACTACCACCAACACTTACTGCCCACTTTCTTGACAAAAAAATTCCCCACTTTCTTGACAACAACAATCACGACATCAAGCTTTAAGTTCCTTCCAAGATAAGATGCAAGTTGCACAACTAGATATTTGACACATCCCACCACTGACACCTCTCTAGAGTCCATGGTAGTTCACTTCCCATATTATGATATCACTTTGATTCCTAATTCATTCATGACCTCAAGAGGCATGACATTACATGAAGCTCCATAATCAAACATATAGTTATGTAACAACTTATCTTTGATAACCAGGGTAGTGAAGAATGGATCCACATTCAGCTAGGATTTAACCAAAGACGTTTCTAAATTAAACCTCTTGTGGTTCCCCCAGATCTTCCAAAACTTATGGATTTTAAAAATCTGCAACAATAAGGGGAATTTCAACCTTGTTCACATATCTGCCTTGCATGGTCTCTTCCCCTTTGAATCCTAAATATTCAAAAGCCCTCTTCTTGTGCTCAGGGATCCTAAACAACTCAACAATTGGGACAGGAATTTTGATTTGACTAAAAACCTGGGCAATGCCATATGGAACAGATTTGGGTAAAGTAACACTAGGAGAAAGATTGGTAGATTCATAAGATGGAATGGGATTCTTTTCAGTTTAGGCATGGGGAGGGACACAAGTTTTTCTTGGGGAAACAAGCTCTCTACCGGATGCATTTTTATTTGGGCTTTCTTTTGCAAGAAATGGAAATTTTGACTTGGCTTGTGGGCCTGTGGTAACTTTACTTTTGGTATTGTGCTTTGTTTCTTGGGCAACTACAACATTCATTAATAGTTTCCTATCTTCTTCTGAAGGAACTCCTCCATCATAATTTACAATCATTAATGCCCTCAACTGTTCAAAATCATTAGTGGGAAATTCAAAATCTTTTACAATGTCTACTTCTAAAGTATGAGAGGGAGGAAGAAGAGGTACCCAGTGGATGCAGTCTCAAAAAAAAGTAGTCCTAGCACCTATTACCTTAGTTGAAGTTTCTTCCCTTGGTGAACTTGCAGGGATTTCCATCATGTAGGCATCATCATCATTATCATTAGCTTCTTCCTCTTCTTGCTGATCTTCTTTAGAAGGAGCATGAGGCATGAAACATTTGTCACACCAATCAATGATTGTCTCCTCCACCACAGCAACTCTGGTAGCCAAAGGATCAGGCACCATTCTATTTTCCCTACCTTGGGGCTGTCTATTTCCAAATCCAATAGGCCCCTTTCCTTTGTCATTAGTTATTTGATGATTTGTAAACCTATCTTAACCTTACTGCTTGTGTTGACCTTGTAAGTGTTTTCCAATTCTCTTCTCAGCCCGGGCTAGCTTATAAGAAATTTATTTGACAGCCCCTGCCAAAGTCTTCACAACTTCTTCCAAATTAGTAGCCTTGTTACATGAGGTTTTTCTGGGTTAATCAGCTTCACACCTTCCCTTTTTGGAGGCTTTCTAATTGCCTTGATGTTTTTCTCTATTTGCATAGCCATGGTGAAGGCCTACCTCAGATTTGTGGGGTTTTTGTCTATTAAATAATATGCATCCTTTTTTATCAAATGCATCAGTATATTTTATCAAATGTATCACAAGGCCTTATTCTAACAGGAAATCTCCTCAAGGTATTATTAAACCTTGTGTTGAAGTCATGTAATTACTCATTAGGATTCTTTTTTATGTTTTCAAATTTTGTCAAAAGAAACCTAGGGTCAGTCCTATCACCATACTACAATATGAAGGCATTACTCATTTCAGTCCAAGAGTCAATAGAGTTATCTGGAAAAGCTTTATACCAGTCCCTTGCATCCTATTCCAAGGTATGGATAAACACCTTGATGTATACATCTTCATATTCAATCTCAAAGTCTTCCATCATATTAATAAAAATCTTTAAATATTGATCACCAGTCATAGCATTGTTTCCTTGGAACTTTGGAATTTTGTTCCTTACACCTTGAGGCATTGCATTTGGATATCCAGCCATCCCCACAATATTTATAGGTCCAAAGGTTTTTACAATAAAAGGGGGTCTAGGTGGAGGCTAGGCCACGTGTCTTTGAGAAGGTGACCATAGAGGGGTGACAAACTGATGGGGGGCAGAGGGTTCTTAGAACACAGGAGTATAATTTTTAAAATGGATACCCCCTAAAGGCCTTGTTTCTTGGAAATATCTATCAACCTCATAAAAGACAAGTTCAGAGTGTGAACAAAACCTTTCAAAATCTAATGAAGGCCCCTCTCTAGCTGGAGAGTTCAATTCCACAAAGACGATCCTTGATTCAGAGTCACTTGAATGAAAGTCTTCAATAATAGGCCATTCAATTTCATCAATGAAGATCCCTCTCCTTGTCTGTTGATCTCCAACAACTCTCTAGGATTTTCTTCTGTCTGATTTTGATTTTCCTAGCTCTAGAAACAATGTCCTAGCAGGATCCCTAGAAAAGAAAGATCTTCTTACTTCCAATTTTACAAATACTAGTAACAAATATGACATTGACATAGTTTTAAGACACTGGTACTTATTGAGAATCAGATCAATAGGGAGTCACCACTAAGGATTTACACCTTAGTTATGAAAATGCACTAAATATGATTTGTTAAATGTCTGTCAATGTAAGAAACTAGAAATGGAAAGATTTTGGCCTTTCTTTACCGAGATTTATCAAATAAAAGCTAGTGCAATAGGTGTGAAGACTGAAAGAACTACACACAACACTTGGAGCATACAAGAAGTATTTTACCAGATTTTAAATGTGAACTGTAATCCACTAATCCCCAATAATGGTGCCAGAAGCGTGTTGATACCTAAATTTAACCTCCTTCAAAGACCGAGCAACATCATGGATTAGATAGGATACTTAGAGGAAGATAAACAATCATGTATGTCATTTTATAGCCAGGGAAGCAGTCTATCTAACTTGTCAAAACTCAAGCTTTGAATGGAGTGGGTAACACCTTAATAGGATGTGATCTGATCCTAACTATTTTAGGTTGTGGCTTTCAACCAAGGTAAGAGAACCTATTTTGTAACCTCTTGTTTATTGAAGGAAAATGATGAATCCTTTTGCATAAATTTTATAGAGAAGACCTTGGGAAAGTATGATCAACACACCAAATCTAAATCTCATGAATTGTCACTTCCAGATCATAGAGATACTTTCACAACAAGGCAAAGGTTACTAAAGAATCATTTGGTATCCTGATCTATCATGCATAATTTAGCAAATGAGTTTTGGTATTTGTGTGGGTATACCAAGAAAAATAAGGGTAGTATGGGTAGGATTAGTTGTTGTTAAATGAATTTTTGGTGGGAGGTTGGGTAAGGTCAAACTAGATTAACTAGATCCTTGAGGAACCTTACAAAATGGAAAGTCAAACCAACATAATGCCACAGAAAAGCTAAAATGTCTCTTTAACCAGAATATGTGCTTCAATGGAGGCCGAGATTAGAAATCTTTCACACAATCTTTGAGATTCCATCACAAACACTCGAGTTAGAAAACCCAACAAAGCATCAATATCTAAGACAAATCACACCTAAAGTACGCCCAAAGGCTTACAGACAATCTCTGTCAATAGATGAGAGAAAAGTGATTTGAAATAGTTTATTTCAATCCCAGATGAAAGCTCTTCTAAGAAATGAAATTGCAGATGCCACTTAATTGTCACAAGAATTGAGGCCTATGCGATTGATTGAGATTTTAATACAAGATTGCAGTAGGAAAAATAAAAACTACTTGCATACATCTAGAAATAAAACAAACACATTTTGCTCAAGACAACACAAAAAAATTGAATTTGATTAAGTCTATTAGCAGGGGAAAGTTTCTAAAACAGTCTCAGAGCTTGTCAATGGTTGTACACTTGCAACCACCTTGACACAATAGATCTTAATACAAAAAGAGATAACCTAGTTTCTCATATGGACTCTCAAAAGACAGGCTTAGTCAAATTTTCCTCTTGGGAATTTTCTTCGACCTATAGCACTCTGAACTCCAACTTCCAACCTCCCAACCATTTACACGAAAAATTCATGCCATTTATAACATTTACAATGGATCCCCTTCATCGAAAAGAAAAAAAATGTTAACTGCACAAGTGCTTGCCATGATTCTTTTGTGATTCTCAAAATCAGATCTGTAAAAAGTCACTTGGTGCTTGAGGGGGTAGATTTCGTTAAATGCCTCCGACATTAGAATCCTTACTCTGATAGATCACTTTTCCTTCAATTTTCCAATCAATCCCCCCCTAATTTGTCAAATTTGGCCCCTTACATGCTTAGGAGAAGAAAAACAAAAAATCTGATTGGGCACGATAGTCAGACCTTTTTAATGGCGAAAGATGTCCTCTAGATCTTCCCACCAAACTTCAGATATCAACATTAACTTCCTTCTCTGCTTGGCATGTATAAAATACCAAGAAATCATGGAGACTCGCACTTCTAGATGTGTTTCAGAGAAATGGGGGGAAAATCAGATTTAGAATCATAGCATTCATTGATCTTTACTTTGAATTTGGGCCATCCAAGTGGTAGATTCAAATATTAGAATAGACCTGGGGGCTTCCCTTGAATTTTTACAACATTTTGAAAAAAAGGAAAAAAATTCTATTTTTCCGTACACCTACGCCCTTGGGATACGAGCCTGACACGTGTCCAAATGTGATTGGAATGGAACTGTGTACAAATGCTGCCATTTTACTCTCTTTTTTGAAAAGGGATTTTTTTAAAATTTTCCTCGTAGCTCTGCCCTCAGGAAACGAGCCTGATACATGTCCACATGGGATTGGAGTGGTGCCGCACTTCCCTTTTTAATTTTGACACTTTTCTCTCAAACGAAAATTTTCCAAATTCCCCCATTAGCTTGTACCTTCGTCGTTGACTAGGGCAAAACATAGACTATTTCCCTCATCGGGCTTACGGGCCATTTTGAAATTTTAATCCTTGAGGATAAAAAAAATCCAAGTTGCCTCTGATGGGTTTCCTCCCCACTTTTTGACTTTTCAAACTGCCATGTGTCACCATGGTGCACCTTGAGGTGGTCACAAAAATTTGATACCTTGAACGAGCGCAGGCTCGCCACGTGTCCTTTTTGAGAGAATTCTATATGAATGCTTGAAGCTCAGTGGAAGGTGCCATGTGTCATCCTCTAAGCTAGTATTCTTTTGGTCATTAAAAATTCTAAGAAAAATTCAAAGTGAGCAGAGGCCTCCATGTGTCAGCCTGACGCTTCTTTAAAATGGAACTCAAGGGCTAGTCTCCTAACATGTGTGGTTCCTCCATGTGTCTCCATGGCACAAATTCAAGATGGTGCCGAAAGTAGAGTCCCTAAATGAGCACGAGCTCGCCATGTGTCCTATTCCACTCAACTACTCCAACTACATGAAAATGTTTCTAAGTCTGGGCCAAGCAATGGAAGCCTCCATGTGTCCTCCGATGCTACTCCAAGGCAAAACCAAAAAGTAGATCTTCAAATGAGTGGCGTGCCTCCACATGGACAAATTTTGAGTTAAGGCTTTCTATGAATTTTTCTAAGTACCTAGCTGAGCCGCATCCAACCAAAAGGTGCCATGTCCCCTATAGATATAAGGATGGAAATTTAACTTGGAGAAATGCCCGTTAAATTGTAAAATATAGAAAAATGACCATTTAAGCCTGAAAATGAAATTTTCTTCAAAGATAAAAAGTTTAGAAATGTTATAGGGCTCAAATATGTTCTTTAGGGATACATCCATTCATTTTATTCAAGTACTTAGGGAAGAAACGATAAGGAAGACAAATCTCGATCGTGGAGAAAAGAACACATGGAGGAACCCGAGTTTTTAGATGAACAGACAATGGGGGACCCAAATTACAGACCCTTGAGATATTTACAACCTAGGAACCAATTAAAAATTGCCACATTGATCAACCAGACACAACATGAGGAAGGAGAAAATGACAGAGGCCACAAATCAATAATTTTTCATAAGCACAAATGGGGCAAGACTATTTTGAGCACCAACAAAATCCTCAACCCTTAACCTTAAACCTAAACCTTGAGCCATAAACCCTAAATTCTAAGCCCTAAAAAATGACCCCTAAACCCTAAACCCTCTACCCTCAACTGCAAACCCTAAAACCTAAACCCTAAGCCCTAAAACCTAAATCATAAACCTTGATCCCTTAACAATAAACCCAAAATCCCTCACCCCTAAGCCTTAATCCATAAGCACAAACCCTAAACCCTAAACCCTTAAAATTGAACCCTCAACCTTAAACCCTAAAAACTAAACCCTAAACCTTGAGCCCTAAATCCTGAACCCTGAAACCTCAACCATAAACCCTAAACCATCAAACCTTATCCCTAAACCATAAACTGTAAACACTAAGCCCTAAACCATAAACCCTAAACTCTAAACCCCAAACTATAAGCCAAAAAATCTAAACCCTAAACCCTTAGCCTTAAACCATTAAATCTAAACCCTCAACCCTGAGTCCTGAGCCCTATGAAGGAGGAACATTAAAATCACCTCATTTTTTTCAGAGGATAGGAATCCCATTCAGGGAGTAATTCTCTATCTACAAAGTGAGGATCTAATTTTAGTACGTAGAAAATAATCATAGAGATGATTTGTGGTCATTAAAGTGAATTATGGACAAAATTTTAAAATTAGTATCAATTCATGTAGTTGTAGGGCCAAAATCCAATCCACAAGGTCAAAAAAGCTACATAACAACTATATGTTTTTGCAAAGGAAAGACCAACTATAATATATATGTCTTGAAAGTTTTAGGTCATTGCTTAAATTTTAAAAATGAGTAAGTACTGACCAGATTAGATTTTGAAAAACTATCTTCTAGATTGTAACTGTTACAGCTATGGGACCAATTTCATCAGGTACAGAATAACCCTAACTTCTTATATTTACTAAAATAAATTTAAACTATAATAAAATTATAAAGAAATAATTAAAATAATAAAATAAATCTTAGACTTTAGGCCCTCCTAAACTTCATTTAGCCAAAAAGGTGTACGTATTTCATAACACTAGAAATGCGTACACATTATAACACGAGCATGTTATAATGTGTACCAATTTTAGGTTCATGAATTCCCACGCCTAAGAAAACATAACGCAACTGTGTTTCGTTCATTTTCTGGGTTTTTATCCACTTTTTGCCCCCCCACCCCAATTTGGTGCACTTACCCAAGTTTTATCTTTAAATACCATAGAGATGTAGATAAAGCTAAATATTTGTTGTACCATCTAATAGACATTGAAACTTTACTTACACTATGTCGTATTTTTCCAATGTTAAAGGAGATAAATGTTTTGACGAAGCATGCGCAAGGGTATTGCATCTACATAACAAACTTCATAAGACTAAGAAAATGTGTGTCCTTGAGTCTAGATGGTTTATATTTCTCAAACAATTTTTTTTCAAGGTATTAGTTTTGAAAGATGGAATGCACTAACAAACCTTAAGAATCTAATTTTCATCCTAAAATTCAATATACATGATCATCTCTATATAACAACACATGGGAAAGAGATACCACTTCATACTTTATAGAAAAGAGTAGATTTTGATGGGTCAGAGATGGAATAACTAATAATGGAACGTAATTTATTTGAAACAATATTATGTGATGCTCAAAATAAAATGAAAAATATTTCACATTCTTTATCTAAAGAGATCCATGAAATATTCAAAATGATAAATTACTTGAAGTAACGGGAGTTGTCAATCAACATTTTTAGAACACACCCGGAGGCACACTGAAAACATCCATCATTACTTTATTTACCAAATACATGAATATTCTTATGGACCATTTTTATAAACGTGAAGAGATAAAAAGAGTTGATTTTGAGGGAATTTTACAAAAAAGTTAATTAGTTCTTAGTCACAAGATTTTGCTACCACTATCTTAGAGAAATTTTGGTTTATGCATGACCCAAATGAAAATGGTTCCATTAGAAGACTTTGGAAGAATTTTATTCAAGTAGTATTTATCAAGAGGATTTGAATGAGTATATTCAGTTGTATGAAATTTATCAAACAATGATTCTGGGTTATATCGAAGATGAGAGGGTATTCAGTGTATTGTCCTTTGTAAATTAAAAAGTTTGAAAAAGATTTAATAGAAATTCAGAAAGTTTTTTTAGATTGTATGTATCCATTCACTTTGTGGAAACTTTTTCTTATGAGATAGAACTTGCATTATAGAATTCATTGATCAAAAGAAGAGGAGTCGGTAACATTCTGACTGATCTGAGGGATCTAAACACATCCAATGAACATGCTTTTGATTCAGTTGAATTCAAGGACACAAATGAACGGGTTGCTCTAGGACTGTTTTAATTGCTAGAGTTCTAATTTATTGTATAAATTCTTTATGCTATTGAATTTTTTTTTATATATTTCATATTCATTAATTATAATCAATTAGTCTTAATAGACTATTTTTTTTACTTATACAAAATTCCTTTTTAATATTTTGTTTTATTATTGAAATAAAGACTAATTTATTTATATCCATTTGTGTAATTATAAATTAATGTTTTACCTCTTCATGAAACATAAATATTTTCACACAGACATAAACTATGCATCTTAAACCATGGTTTACTATTTACATCTCCAAATAGTAACATAAAAAACATTCAACGTAAGTAGAAATCCAATTACAAGTTCACATATTAAATTGTTGAAAATTTTCAATAAATGTGATACAAAGGTAAATATAGTTCTAATTAAAAATTAGTCTTGTATTCATTCTATCAAGAGGAATATTACTTTATGAAGACATACATATTTTCGTAAAGCCTTGTCAGCTAATACAATTACAAAATGGTGGGTTATCAATGGTTTTTAAAGCTTCCAAGAATGTTCTGTCATATAAGAACACATTACAAGGGAATCTTGTTTTCTTCCTATGATTATGAATCATAGTTTTCATTACCTCTTCCACACAGAATAAAAAAGAAAAAAATTGGCTTGTCATTATATTTTAATTCATACACCAGTGTCATAATTGTGACAACAGACCTGTCACATGGTGAAACTAACTACTTTTTTCAATTTTGTGTTACAAGGGAAAAGTTATCTTTTTATTTCACAAAAAGTGGATTTTTCTCAATCTATATAGTGCTCTCTTCTAAAACTACCCATGCTTGCAAATCCTCCCCTACAATATTGATATTTTGAAAAATATTCTATTCCTCCCTTGCAACATCTCTTGATGAAAAAAGTGACGGATCAACATATTTCTTTTCCTTCAGTAGGATTTATTGATCCATCTTACACTCCTTGATTATCCTTTTTAATGTATTATTATTTTATTTAATAATAGAAGTTTTTCCTTCAACTGTATAAATGCATTCAAGCTTATGTGGTATTTATTCAAATATGAATCAAATACAACTGATTCTTTCTTTATAATTTCATAATTTTCCTGCAAAATAGAAATAAAATGTATTATTATATTAGATAAGTCTTATTAATTTTTTACAATGCTCACAATATCACGATTTAACATGTAAAAGATGACACTTTCTCTTTTTCTGCATTTGCAATTAAAACATTTCTTTTGTCTGTAGCCCATTTATCATAGTACAACTAGGCTTCAACATTAAGATTCTCATGTAGGGTTAATAATTTCATTAAAATGTCACATGATTTTTGGGTATAAAGAGGTGGTGGTGAAAGGCAGTGTTGGGATAAAAAAATTACCATCAAGAACTAAGGAAGAAATGACAGTAGAATCGGTGGGTCTCCTCACAAAATAGAACCCATTCATGACCCAACATAGAATAATGACGTGCTCCTGTGGAAGTATTTACAAATGGGTGGGGTTTCAAATTGAATAGAAAAAATACAGGGGCATGACCAAGATATCTCTGTTCAATTTACGATTCATTAGAAGAAGAGAGCATTTGAATATGTAGATATCAACATTAAAATATCTGAAGAGATCATTGCTCAAGTCATGGGATTGAGCTTAGATGGGGTGAAATTATTTAGAAAATGAATCGACACAAATGTTGAAGCAAAGAAACTAGTTGATGAAGGATATAATATTGAATTTGTAATGGTTGGTATAAAAGTGTCTTCTATTCCAAAGCCATTTGCTTAAATTTCATGAATGATTTGCAGGTATGTCACTCTTAAGGGTAGATATGTGATGATTTCGTTAAAGCATTTAGTCTTCCTTAATCATTTTAGGAGGAATTTAACTGTTAATTTCCCACATTACCTTTTGAACTCACTGGAACGCTTTGTTCTTGAGTTACAAAATCACACTCATGTTATCCACTTCCACCAAGGCCTTATTCTGCTAATTCATCACCAATGTCTTTCACATTCTCACTTTGTTCTTGTTATCTCTCTTGCCACCTCCTTTTCTAGATTCCAATGACCCCATCACTGCTTCCACTAGCCACAAAATCATAATCAAGAATCACATGTATCCCCTCCTCCCCTCTCAAAGGGTTCTTCATAGCAATAAAGAGATTAGATCAGATAAAAACCTGCTTCATATCAAAAATATCGCTGAAGACTCTGCTACAGAAAAAGAAGAATGGCTTCTAAGAAGGATTGACTAGTTGGAAAGGAAGTTTATGAACCTCAAAGATGAACTCAAGCAGATTGGTAACAGTGTAGGTAAGAGGAAGATGTCTGTTGAACCTACGATGGATAATGATCAAAATTTACAAATTTTCAAGAAACTCAAATCTCTAGATAATGCACTGGGAAATGCTAAAGGATGACATGATTGTACCATTTCTGTACTAAAATATATTTACAACTTTATGGAGCAACTTGTCAAAAGTGTTTGTATTCTTAGTGACATTCCAACTACCATTTGGGAGTCAGCAACTACAAGGGACCTGGTATTTTCACAGTTAGATAAGAATGATCCCTCCCATGTCACTACCCTCGCATTATTCAACTCTGTGTAGAAATTCAAGACAAATATTGATAAAGTAGTCAAGTAGAGCTAGTGCCAGTTTGTTGTTGTGTTACTGTAAAGAAGATGGTTTCTTGTTGTTTTGATGCTACTTTGTCTCTTTTTTGTTCCTTTTTATAGTTCTCGGCTAAAGTATAGTTGGTTCTCTTGTTCTTCATGGATTTTGTTCCATTTTTGTTTTTTTTACTGTTGTATTAGGCTTTTGAGCCTCCTTATAAAGGGATTTTGCCCCTTTTAACTTTGGGTTGTTTTTAATGTTATCTCTCGCTTTTGAGCCTTTTTTTGTAAACATGGTATAGTCCCTTTAAAAACTATCCATCCTTAATAAAAAACATTAAGATTCTCTAACTTTTTTAACATTATGTCCAAAATATCATCATCATAATCATTATTATAAAAAATTGTGCCTGACTGAGTTTTGTTTAGGAAAATGTCAAGCCTTTCTGGTTGGCTCTCTATAATAGTGAACAATGAATGCCTTTGATTGTGATTATGGTATCGGGTATTTATTTCTTTTTTTTTTAAAATTCCCTTCTCTCCCAAGTGCACATTGATACCACATCATACATAAAAACTTCCTAATTTTTGGCCCCCACACTATCTGATATCTGATCTTCAAAGGAAAAATCCATCTTGTGATCATCTGTGAGTGGATTTTTACTTGGTGGAGGAGGAGAGTCCATTATTTCTTGTACATCTTGTTGTACTTGTGGCTGAGGAAGTGGAGTAGATTGTTTCATAACATGCATGTCAAAATAGTTATCCTTCCCTATGCTGCCACTATCAAATCCCAAAAATGCATTATTGAGCACGATCTAGTTCAAAATATGCGTGCTTGTTATACTGAAGACACCACCTAGTAAAAAACTAGGAAATTCATAGGTTAATTGGTAAACTATTCCTGTAGAGTCTATAGGGAACCTTATATTCTTCCCTATAAATTTTCTTGTTGTTTGTACAATACGCATCGGTAGTACTAGAGTCTTTTTTGGAAGCTACTGTGAAGGTATATTTACTACAAGAAGAAACTACAATGTACTAGAAAACTAATCATTATACCCTTGTAGATACTGAATAAAATATTTGGAAACAAAAAAATGCTAAATATTATTAATTATACATTACCTTACATGCTCGTAGACATAACCATTTGATCTTGACACTGAGAATGAGTTTAATCTATACCATCAAACTCAAAACTTTCTGAAAAAAAAATGTAGAAATATTAAAATATTATACCACTTATAGAACAAATTATTTGTTTATGGTTCCTCCTAATAGATTAATTATTTATTATAAATAGTAAACTTTATACCTCTAGAGAAGTATGATGGTATAGAAGATAAGAGTGGTGGAGTTATTTACCCCCTAGGTATTTTTTGACGAGGAACTCGTATTGGGGTTGATTCTACTGAATCCATATTATAATTAGTAAAGACCTATCGAGGGGCTTTACCCCAAGAAATATCCTCCTTATGAGATATTCTAGCTATAATTCTTCTCTAGAGAATATAACATTACTATTATTACTGCATTCAAAAATAATTAATCATTATAATGTGAAAATTAATTATTACCTGTTGTTCTTCAAGTGAGAGACCAATCATTTTGTCATTAGTTGCAATCAGAATTTATCCGTTCTACAATTGGTGGAAAGCTTCTTGATAGAAAGAAAGTAGATAATTGGTAAAAGAGAAAGTAATATTTGATTTATCAGATGCATTTGCATTGGAAAAGGCATTGCTGATATCTATTATTATTCAATTAGAAAAATATGTACACCAATTGAATTGTTTCACTTATAGTGTCCACAATATATACTGAACCACCCAAAGTGGAATGTCCACATATTTTCCCTACAACACAATCCTAGATTGAAATAGTGATATCACTGAATGAAACAATTTGTTTATAATACCTTACATAACAAGGCCTCTTTTGGAACAATTAACAAGAGCTACATAAATATACAAAAAATGTTATATTCTTGGGCAGTCAAGTAATATTAAGAAAACAAACAATTGAAAATAATATTAAACTTACCATCAACCTGCACATTGTAATGAGAAATTAATTTTTTTTTTCTTCATCAGTTAAGACCACCTTTGTAGTCACAAGTGGCTGAGTTTGGAAAGGAAACCCAGTTAACGGATGGAAATTTGCGGGCTCCATGGTGAAAGAAATTGTACGATCCATCAGGGGCATGGAAAACTATGACTCTTTTTTTGCTATAAAAATTGATTAGGTAATTAAGAATGGAAGTATCTTTTTTGAATTGGTGCATGTGGAAAGGCCTCGTGAATTTTGATTTTTGCACCCATTCTTTCAGTGTGTGTTTCATTTTTATGATTTTTGTTATACGAGGGTACATGAGATTTTTGTACTGAAATTTGGAGGGAGCTGCATGAGTAAATGTGGTGTTATCCATTATTGAAAGATTTGGATATTATTTCTAGGTAGTTTTAGGAGAGGGAGGGGAAACCAAAATACTATAGGTACAAGTTCATCCGGTAGAAAATTAGAGATCTTAGAGCGATTTCGATTTGTAAAAGTTGGTGGAAAAGTGAAGAAATGAACCTCGTATGAATATATATAGGTATTTGGCTCATGACACTGGACACATGGTGACAAAATATTGGTGGATAAGTTTAAAGAAAGTGGTTGGGGCCTCGTGAAAATATTTTCCCATCAAATTACCAGTAGATGGCTGGCTCCAATGTATCATTCAACAAGAAAAATATTGTAAACACAGTAGCAAGATGGATGGCTAATACGCCCCATCCAATATTAGCAAGGTGACTGTTTAGTTATTTTTAGACGAATTATCCAATTATTGTGAGATGGCCATCTAACATGGTTAGATGACCAACATGATCCATCCAATGATGACATGATGGTTTCCCAACTTTGTTGGAATGACTGTCTAATATAGGTCAGATAGAAGACCTACAAGATTAGATGGATTCCCCAATGGGTTCTATCAACTACAAATGTGACATATAATAGACGTCCATCCAATTCAGATTATATGAGAGACCTATAGCATTACGTAATCCAACAAGAATCTCATATAACCGTAAAAAAGACATCCGTACAACACCCATCCAACTGTACGAAATTGTTTGAAAAAATTCCTTGTGGATTCGTCTTTGCCACAAATATTTTTTTAAAATATTCTCCATCCTTTTGAAAGTCCATTTAAAATATTCACCACCCATTCTATACTAATGTTTTTGTGGACGGGTATTAAAATAAGTTGTTCTTTCCTATATATGTGAGGTGTTTATTAAAAACTTCATGTATATGCTAAATTACTAACAAACATAACAACTAATTAATTATTAATCACGTAATTAATCACATTACACTATTCATCCAATGTTACCAATAGAAATATATTTTTCTAATAAATCATATCACCATATTGCATTCTAAAAAAATATATCATTTCATGCCAAGAATTTACTGAACTACGAGGGAAATAATTAAACTAATATATTGTATCCTCTTCTAATGCGTGTAACAAAAACTTTGAGCAAACATCTTCATGTTCTAATTCATAATCTTCCACAATATTTAAAATAATCTAAGATGTTGCTCACTAGTAATGGCATTATTTCCTTGAAATTTGAGAAATTGAATTCTAATTCCATTTGAAACTTCATTAGGATACTCGGGCATACCCCCAAAATCTATAGGTTTTAAATCATTAACTTTGAAAGGATATCTTGGAGGAGGATGATACATGTTACTAACAACAAGATTTACAATTATAATATCATGATTACTGTGATCTGATGTTTGTAAACTCTTAGTTTATGCCATCTTATCAACTCTTGATTACGAATTTTATCTCTTGCTCCAATACAAAGTATCCAACTCAAGGATGATTTCTTCTACAAAATATTATCTGAATGACGAATTGAACACTTCCAATATTTCAAATATGATTACCCAAAAAATATGTCAATAATAAACATTGATCTATCCCAACAAATAATATTGGAGTCACTACTTGTAGTTCCCCTCGTGTGTCTTCCTTAGTAACATCGCTACAATAATTTTTGTCTAGTGCTATGGTGTGGTTGAGCCCCTTTCCGATGTTGGTAAACGCTTGGATATAAACACATTATAAACCTCCACTTGTGAGATTAATTGGATTTTTTTTTAAACACAGATGAGAAACTAGTCCAGTGTGATAGTTTTGTACGTATAATATAATTTGATAAGATAATGTTAAAAATACACTCTTATTTAATGGTAGTAACTAGTGATATAAGTTAAATATACATATACATACTTTTTAAAGCATTTTTATTTTATGGTTTCAAACACTCCTACTCGTGAACTTAAACTTGATGTTATCCTCAATAAAAATTGATTTTTCTGTGGAGTCATGTATGTAGGTTTCGTTTTATTCAAATTTTGGAACTATTAATAATTATTATTTTCTAAACTTACAACCAATGTCATTTTGAATAACCTATAAAATAAAATATCCGTATCTTCACTCAAGAAAAGCGCAGGATACTGATTCAGTCTATTATGGATAACAGGAATGTAGTGTTCCACGGGATCCCCTAACCTGCGTAAAAAAGGAATGAGTAGTCTGGGACTTGGGAGGATTTTAATGGAAAGATGGTGTTCGGTGGAAAAAAATATGGTTAGATTTCACTACAACAAGGACACAATACACTTGGAACAAATCGCTAGGTGCCGCCAAGCAAGGAGGAGAAAGTTAGAAATGAGTGAGCATATAAGCTGCGGAACACTATCTTAGTGTTATGCGGACTTCTCAATTGAAGAGTTCTGCAACATTTGGAAATATTTGTCTGTAGATAGTATAAATTTAATTGGAAGTTCCGTGATACACAATGAAGTGGGCTTAGTCCTTCGTTTATTGAACAAATTTTAAGATGCGTAATAGAATCCATTGAATAAGGCAATAGTTTGTCATGGGTTTTGAGTGTGAAAGAAGCCACGAGTATCATGATTTCACACGATGAAAGATGAGTATTTCATGACATTATGGAGAAAATGGTAACATATGGGAACCCCTAGGAATTTACAAACCCACCAAGAATGAAAATAAAATAAAATCCGTTGGTGAAAGAGGAGGCAAAGTGCAGGTAGTATAATATATGTAGAGTTGTATGATGTTGTAGAAGGTATGAAAGAGGTTGTGAATCAAAATGAAGACATTAAATTCCATAGTGAACCCTAAAGCCATGCCTATTTTATTGCAAGAGATGTCCAAACACTCCACTAAATATAATTTAATTAAGTATAGGCATTGTTTCTTCTCCTATAATATATGATGGTGTGCGATATAAGCCATGTCAGGTACCCACACCTTCCTACAAGTGTAACTAGAGATTGGTCATTAGTGGTTAAATCTCTCATGATGGTGCCTCTCTATGTCCTTCTCTCTTTTTCTTCTCATTCTCTATAAATTTGGAGTGCACACATTGTAAAAATGACATCTCTCTTTTTTGTAATGAAAATTTTCTCCCTTTTCTATTATTGTAAGTTAATGTATATACTTCTAAGTAATAAAATCAAGTATTATGGCTATTATATGCCCTATTTTTTCATTTATTGCAATCTTACCTTTCTAATTTTTCTTTGGAATTGTGAAGTTCTTCTCATACTTGCATGCTCCTCCATTTTCATGTGTTCCAAATGTGTGAAAGGGGTGATTCTACAAGGTTTTGGCCTATGGAATATCTTTCTACCTTTTCCTCCCCACACTTCCCTGCTCCTTCCTTCGCCATGTGGAGAGTGATAAACCCTTCTCTTCTAGTGATTTCACGACCCCTGTTAGTTTAGCATTATAAATAGGTTGTGTTGTGTGGGTTTTCAGAGATCCACATAAGAAGAAATCTGACATTATCTAGAGGTCTATCTTAAGCCGCAAGTTCCATAGTTTGAGATAGTCCCATGTCTCCTCAAAATCCTATAGATTCTGGATAATTTAGGGTTGGATTTAATTTCAGGATCCAATAGTTTTGGCATGCTCGATTGGATAATTTGAAGAACTCTATAACTTCATACCAATAATGTTTATGTGTTTTTGATGGTATGCAGGCTTTTGCTGAATCCATCTACACATCTAGTGACTCTATTAATCCATCAAACCCATTTGTCTCATTGGTAGAACCCTTTTATGTTATTTAATTTTCCTCTTTCACGAAGATGTAAAATCATGAATTAATTCCCTCATTGGAACCCTCATTTTCAAGAGCAATATCAGTTCCCTCCTTCTCCATATATTCAAAATCCTCCCACAAATCAATATTATTAGCACTATCATGCTGAAGAGGAATATGACCTAACCCCAACTGACACATATCGTTATCCTATTGACCATGACATTTGGAAAGAATAGGGATATCCAAATGATGGCTGTAATATTATGGAAGATGTTAATTTCCAAATGAAGATTCAATAAATGGAGGCAATCCCACTGAATGAAAAGTCCCTATATAAATTCTTGGTTACTAAAATACCGATATTTGATCAATCTTGTTTTTGGTGTGGCCCTTTGTCAAGTTGGTGTATTCTTTAATACAAGCTAGAGGTATTGGTCAAATCCTTAGATGTAATGGTTGGGTCTTTGAATGTAATGATGTTAGAGTAGTTGAAAATATGGGAGCTTGTGAACCTAGCATTGAGGAACCCTTTCAATAGGGTAGTAATTTATTACCATTATGTGGTCCTATCATTATTCCTTTCATATAGCACCTTTTCAGAAAAAATTCCATATTCTAATATTTTTTCCAACTCCCCTTGAGGATTCCTCTTCTTCATCTCCTCATGTTCCCTCTCACCTTCACTTTTCCACCCTCTATACTAACAAATCCTCATCTCTTCCCTCATTTTCTCTAGTTTTCCCTGTGAAGTAGCCACATATGTAATAAAATGTCATTTCTCCTTATATTTTAGATCTTCCTTTTATTTCAATCAATACACCTATAGAGGAGGACAAGATGACTTGGCCCAAGGAGGATGAGCTTGAAGCTATGATAGTGAAATAATTTTTTGCAAGTAAAAATTTGTTTATTTTCACCAACGCTTTGGGACAAAGTCACTCCTCTTGGTAATGGGGTTATTCTTATTCATTTAATTCAAAAAAATAAATATATGAGTAGTCATGAAGCCAGAGATCACATATGAATACTCCACTAGACATGTGGAAAATTTCTTGCACTTAGTGCAAGCGAGGAATTTTATTAGTGAGGATAGGTAAAGGGGAGTAAAAATCTAGGGAAGGAGGGTTAAATTTTTGAATAGGAACTAAGAGAGTTTCAAGACATTAACTTGAATTAATCCACACTTAATTAGTAGAATAAAACCTTGCTAACAATGATAAGACTAACAAATCATAGACACAAAATTCTATTAATTTTTTTTTATCAAAGGTACCAACAACTTCCTTGATTTTACAAGATCATCATGTGCACAAAGATGAACTTGTAAGAAAATATAGAAAACATAGAGAAAAAGGAAAAATAGAATAATGTAATCTTTTTCTTGTATCTTAGTAATGCAAAGATATCTACTTATAAGTTCTCACAATTGAAAATCCCTTTAAATGGAGAATTCCCTTTAATTTATAGCCTTACAAAAAGCGTTTTAACCCCCACACATGAATTTTCACTTCCCCTTATCACTTATGACCTTTCATATTCCTAGGTACCAATAGTGAGTATTTTTTCATCAATTGATAAGAACTCATTACAAAGTTAAACAATAGGTCACTTTAAGTGAATAAGATGAAATAGTGAAAATTTCCTTCCCAACAAAAAATTAAAATATACGGAGAAAGAAAGAAGAAGGAAAGAAGAATAGGTGATATTATCATGCGGATGGAGATGAGGTGTCCACTAATGAAGAGATAGATTTTGATGAACTTTGTAGGAATCCTCCTTGAGAGATTTCTTCACCCTTGAATTCATTGCTAAAAGTTCCACTTTCTCTACTTGAGGGACATGAATGAAGCACAGAGCCTTGATCTAGGGTTCAAAAGTATTTCTAAAGACTTTACACTGATTGAACAACACTTGATAATCCTTACGAGAATTGGAAATTATACATTTTATTTCTTTGAGAGACTCCAAATTATATATGTTAAATGAGAAGGGGTCTCGTTCTTTTTCTATGACCAATTCCTCAAATGGTTCCAAAATCTCTTCCACTAATGAATTTTCACTGATTGAGGGGACCCAAACTTTTGCACACCATTTCTTATACTTTCTAGAATTTTTGATGCAAGATGTTTGACAATATTTAATCTCATAGATAACATCATCCAATATTTCATACAAATTCTTAGTTATGGAAATGAATAAATTTCTACCCACCAATATAAAATAATCAAGATGACTGATTTCTAATACCAACAGAAATACTTGATCTCACTGAGCCTTTTCCTTCTCAATTTCATCCTTACTCATTTTTACCTTTGAAGTAGTGGTGAGAGAAAACTCAAATAATGAGATGGTCTGAACCAACAATGAATTTCCCTTTTCAATGATCTTTTCAACCCATCTATCATTATCTCTTCTTTACATTATGTGACCTTGGGATTTTTTATTATTTCAGGGTTAAATCTACTGATAGGAGTGATGAGCAAAGTGGGAAGATATGGTAGTACAATATGATCTAGGAATGATTGTAAATAAGTAGTGAGAGTTCTAACATGCTCCTCTAAATGCTATATTATCTGTTTTTACTCCTAGTTCTAGGAAAGCATGTAGGAAAAGTATTCATTGAACAAATCTACATCACCTTCATGTGTTTCTTATCCCAAAAATATTGTTTTTACTTCATAGTATTACCGTCATATCCTCTATGGATTTCACAAATTTTATTTGGGTAACATCTATATACTGAGTACCATAAGTTCCACAAAAAAATTGAGAAGTTACTTGAGCCTTCTTATCTTGTTTTGTCTTCATGATCCTTATTGGACTATCCTTAGCTCATTCCTACTAAAATCATAGATCTAATCGAAGTTTTCTGTTGGCATAAGATCAACATTAGGTATGATGGAACTTTAAGGTTCATGATGAGGAATCATATCTTGTACTTGATGAGATCATTCAGCTTCTAAGGAATAAACACTTGAGTTTCGATGTAGAATAGGAGGTTGTGAAAGTTTAATATTACCTTGTTCAAGAATTCAATGATATCCTTAGTGTTTTTATCTTTATTGTGAAGCCTCATGTGGTGCGATTCTTTAGTATTTTCTTCTTCCATTGATTTTATCTTCAAGGACTCACCTGAGTGAGTGGAGCTCATAGTTCTCTCGAATGTCATCAAGGATGAAATTTGAGATGATTTGGTTGGGAGAGTTAGGTGACCACCATATTAAATGATTTAATTTATCTATTTCCTGAAAAAAAAATCCCTTTATATTTTAATCAATTCCAACATCCTCTCTTTGATGTCAACTCATTCCCTTATATTCTATGAGATAGGTGAAATAGGTATAGATTTTACTACTTGATATTTTGATTCAAACAAATATTTTATCTATACTATACAAATCATTCAACAAACCAATACAAATTTTGAACTCCTCATCAGATCTATTTACATCTGCATGTGGTCTCTCTTCCTGACATCAAAGTTAACAAGGTAGTTGAGCCAATAGTATTCAATTTGAGGACTATGATGTAATCCAGGAAGAATGTTGGTTTCAGAATTTCTCTTGATATTGAAATTGGGCCCAAATGTATAGGGATAGAGGCTAAGGGAAGACAAGGAGGTATAAATTTTTGATGCATCAAAAACACTTTTACATGAATAGATCATCAGAGATATAGGAAAGGAAACACCATTTTTTACCATGCGTACATATTTTATAAACATGTGCAAGCTACCTACATAATTTAAACATTAACATTTTATTACTAGGGTACCTGGGAAGTATGTGAGGAGTGAGTTAAAAGTTTGAAGCCTAAAACCCTAGTGTAGGTGAAGGTAAATTACTGAGTGAAGTAGCTCCCGTATTTCTCAATCAGTGCAGCCTCCTGAGTGGACATTCTTAGCTCTGAGTTTCCTTCTATAATCTAATGACAAACATAGTTAATGCATCATTCACCCTGTAAATGTGATGGTTACTCTCCTTGTGCTTGAGATGGGGATAATTTTCATAGGCTGGTGAATTTTGAGGCACATTGAGGGAAACAATTAGGAATTTTAAAAGTATTTTGTAAGTAAGAGCATATACACGGTACGAGGCGATAGTGAACTTTTTGGTAGAAGGAAAATAGAGCAAGTGCCAATAAATATTTTCACTTATACTTTATCCCCAATCCACCACTTGGTTTCCTTTAGTGGCTACAAGGATGAATTTGGCCATCTTGTCCTGAAACTCCTTTTTTGTCTCTTCCCCCATTACTCTTCTCAATAGGATTATACCATCTGAGTAGCCTTCATGGAATTCACTTCTAAAAATATTTTAGGTGCATGAGAAGGTTTCCTTCCCTTCTTCATCCATGATATGAGTGTTAGGCCTTGTAAATAGCATTTATTCTTAGGTTATTCTTGTGATGTAAACTCTTTTGTGATGATTACCATATTACTATCAGTCGGAACCTACAAACACTACATGTAAGAGTAAGGAATAAAAAAATTGAATTTTCATCATCCTGCACTTTCCTAGATGTAGGCTCATAGTTTTGTGCACATGTAAATACCAATTAAGTTTTTTTAATGGATAATAGATGCCCTTTACTTTGAAAAATCCACTCCAAACTAATTTCTCTTCCACTAGATCCCAAGGTCCTCCAAGCATCCTATTTTTAAGGTCCTCAAGATCCATGTGAGTGACTTCATTGTCTCCCACACTTGAATAGGATGTGATTATGGTTGAAATAGGATTAATACTTGAGTATTCAAATTTCATTTTTATAACAAGCACTGGGATGAGAAAATTCAGAGTCGCTAGAAACATTTTACACTCAAATCTGGAACTTTGTATTTTTAGCAGGTAGGGTCTAGAACTATTATTTTTAGAAAGTTACTACTATATTTTATCTCTCATGTTCCTACCCCATTTGAATTATTGTAATTGGTGTAGGTTTTCTATATTTAGAAATCTATTATGTTTTAGATGCCCATTTTTCTCTACAATGTTATTTTTTGAAAGTTTCTTAAATTACCCTTTTTTATGTTTCTTATTTTTTAAGTATATTCAAAATGTTGAGAATTCAACATTTTAAGAAAATTAATTTTTTTAGTAAACTATAATTATAAACACCTACTATTTTCACAAACTACACTTACCATTTTCATGTTGCAATAAAACCACTATCAAAATGTTATGTTTTACAACGGGATCTTCTACTCCAAATTTTTTCATTATCCGTTTGATATCTCTCTGTGAAAATGAAAAAAAAAAAGTTTTAGCGTTTTATATTTCAGTTTTCTGTTGTAAAAATGTCGAGAAATCAATGAATTTTCTATTACAGTATTTTCAAAGGTGTTTTGGAGAGGGAGATTCTAGAAAATTTTCAACGTAATTGAAATCCCATTTGAAGAGTTATGAGAAAAATATCATTTATTGGATATGGATGTATGGAATAATTTAATATCATTCCTGGGTGAAAATGGAGGTTTGAGAGTGTTACAACAGTAACCTATCATGAAAAATGGATAATTGTTTGATGATTGAGGAGTTAATGAATTTTTATCATGTTTTTAACTCACCCTCCTAACCACACATTTAACCTTGGTAAAAATGAAGTGACTGAGGGTTTGTAAATGGTGAAAGAGGGATAGAGGGGACACTAGGGAGATCAAAGTGTGACTTTCACCAGATGGTAATAAGTGGTATATTGTGGTGTATTTTGGGTGATATGAGGGGGCTAGGAAATTGTACTTGTGGAGTTGTGTGTGGTCATATAGGGTTCCAGAGGCAACAATAATGCATAGGTCACACTTTTTGTCCCCTTTGTACCCATGGAGATATAGCAGATACAGGGAAACTAGGGATTCAAAAGTGCAACCTAAGAGGATGTAGGTTACATGTTTGTGTCCACATTGCACCATGGGGACAAAGGGGACAATGTAGACACATGGGACACCAAAGTGCGACTTGGAGAGGAGTGTGAAGTCAAAAAAATTTTTCCCTCATGTCCCTCTTGTTCCCAACGTGACACAAGAGTGTACAAAGTGAGACTAAGCTAAAAAATGGAAAGTAAATTTTTCATTGGATGTCCACATTTGGACACCAGAGTTTCTTTTTTCACCTCGGAAGCTTAGAATAAAGTTTATAGGTAAAATATTATGTTGGTTTGTCACAAAAATAAATTATAAGATCAATGGAACCATTACCAATACTTTATTCTTTGTGAAACTTAAAACTTAGGTCCTTTTTTATCTATAACTAAGAGGGCAAGCCACAATGTTTTAAAATGTTTAAAGGAACCTTTAAGACTTGGAGAAAAAAGGATGTTTCCACATTGTATATAATTCAAAAAAAAAAATTATGCATACCCATTTACTTTATAACTCCATACGTAACTCTTAAAATAGTCTGGATTAGTCAGGTTTCATTATTAGGATGTTCATTCCATGCACCAAGAACACTCAGTGTTGAAAATGTTGTTCCTAAATGATATTTTCTTTCCTAACTTTTTGAAAGTGCTTCAAAAATATTCAGTAATATCCAAAACCACCCTCAAATACTTCATATCTTCTTTGAATATTCTTGAAGTATGCATATTTGATGTAAAATGATCTTTGTAGGCCTCCAGGAGGACTTGTCTTTTATAGAACTTTACTAAATTCATCCACCAAATTAACCATCCCTCCTTCCTAATTGAGACACCTTGAAGAAATCACTAGGACCTTCCTATGATCCAATTTTATGGTGCCATTGAAGACATTTTGGCCAAGAGAGCAGCTTAGTTTGATTAGAAAGAAACATTTTAAACTGTGGGCTTAATTGTCATACTTTGAAATTTGAATTTGTAGGCTAGTTCTTTTACATGAAAAAAATTGTCTCTAACTTAGGTACATTGATATGTAAGGGGAAATAGAGAACCGAAAATATCGCATGGGTGAGTAGACAAATGATTTTACACATTCCGCAATAGATTCCATTATTACAAGAAACTGATACAAATGAGGAAAAAGGACAAATCACACACAACAGAAAGGAAACACACCAAAATTTGAAAGGAAAAACACACACAAATGAAAGGGAAATTATGGTATAATGTTCACGGAGAAAAAAATTCACTTCCTGTAGAGCTTCAAATGTTTTCCGTTGTGAGTAAAATCCATTGGGGTTTTATCAAGGTAAGTAATATAGTATGTGGTTTCTCCATAGAAATGTTTGATCTTGAATAGACCTAGCCAGAGTGAGTTAAACATATTAGTCCTTCTCTTGTCCTCCCTCCTTTTGTCCCAGAGGAGGAAAATATCTCTGATTTGGAAGCTTCTATCTTGTTTTTTTTCTGATTGAATATCTTTTTCACCTTAGATTGGTGTCTTCATAGTGTATCAACTACTATTAACCAATCTGTATTTAAATTTTCCAAGTAGCAAATACTCTTTTCAAGAGAATATGAATATTCTACGTTTCTACCACCTTTACCAATTGTAAGAAAGTTAACACTTGAGAAATTGCGATTTGAGCCTCAGGTCTATATATTAGTTGAAAAGGAGACGTGTCAATGGATTTCTTAGGCATGATCCGGTTATCCCATAATGAATCACATAATAGATTATGCCAATATATTTGATTAACATCCACTAAATTTTGAACAATATTGACAATTATTTTATTACTATATTTTTCTCGGCCATTGCCTTGTGGATAGTAATCAATAGAGTTTTCTAAGGAAATACCATCATTGTAGAAAAACTACATTAACTCACCTGAAGAGACGTAGGTGACATTATTAGCCACTATCTTTCTTGGTACCCTAAATTTTATCATTATGTTTTATTTTAAGAATTTGCACACTGTCTTAGAGTTGACATGCTTTATTGGACTGTCTTCTACCCACTTTGTGAAGTATTATATAGCAGTAAAAATATACATGTGGCATGCGCTAGAGTGAGGGTTCAACACACCGATGAATTCTAACCCCCATTGTTGGAAATGTTCTTCAATAACTAAAGGTTTTTCTTGGTCTTCCCACAAATTTTTGGCATGGATCACATTTTATGACCTATTTTTATGCATCACATACGAGGTTAGGCCAATGTTAGACACATCTTAGAATCTTATTGGGTATGATGATTCCATAAAAATGATCTCCACATGCTTCATCATGATATGTTTTCAAAATATTATTCTATTTTTATTATTCCACACATCTTAAGAATATTCCATTTAATCCTTTCTTGTATAGAAATATCTCCCAAATGACATATTTTTCATCCCCGAGACATAGTTCTTATTATCTTTTTATCTAGGCATGAAGGGAAATATTGATATGTTAGATTATATGCTATAATAGCATACTGGAGAATTATGGTACTTACAAAGAGCATGAGAGGAATGTATTTGATAAATCATGCATAAAATTTGGAGTAATATTTCCATTCTTCTCAAGAAAGAAGCTCAAACAATCCATTTCCTCACATCAATTTTGAAGGTTTTATTTTGAGATCATATTCTTTCACATTAAGATATGAATTTCCTCTCCACATGCTCAGGTCCTATTACATCAAAATTTTTTTTTTCCACCCTAGGAACCATAATAACAAGATGAAAGTTGAAAAGATAAAACATACAATTATTCAAGGGTCTCACTAGAACATAGGCTTTCTTTTATTGTTACAAGTAGTTCAATTCACGTGCTTTCAGAGGATAAATCGTGATTGCAATGGGTTATGGGATGTTTTCTTTATTATCTTGAATAAGGACCACCAAAATAGTATGTTATCAAGAATAACAATAGAGAATGAACTCTCTACCTAGATTAGGGAGCACTAAAGTAGGTACTTTTGCAATATCACTATTGATAGAATAGAGGGAATATTTTACTTGTTTACACCACTTAAAGGATTCCATGTGATTCATCATGTTTACTATGTCCTTTGTAAGCTCCAAAAAATCCGGGACAGACCTTCTTAATAAATTCACTTTTCCATAGAAATAGTGCACACCTAGTTTGATGTTGGGTAAAGATAATCTCTAAATAGCTTTCACCCTTTCCAAATCAATCTTCGTGCCTTCCTTTCTCATAATGTGACCAAATATTTTTCTGTTAGTTACCCCAAATATTTAATTTTTTGTGTTTGAGGGATATTTTATTCCTGTTGCAAATGATCAGAACATTTTCAATTTGTTGCAAATTCTCCCCTCTTACCTTAGACTATCTGGTCAAATCATCTAGGTACACCACTATACACTTTCCCTTAAAATATTTGAAATCTAAATCGATAGTTCTCTGAAATGTGGCACCTATGTTTATCAATTTGAAGGGAATATGGTGGTATAGAAAGGTTCCCCATAGAGTGGTGAAAGAAGTCTTGAACTGATATTCTTAAGAAACTTCAATCTGATTGTACCCATAGAATCAATCAAGTATAGAAATTATTTCTAATCCATTCACTACGTGCAAGATACGGTCTCTGATTGGTAATGGATATTTATCCTTTAAGGACATTTGATTTAGGTTCCATAAATCCATAAACATGAATATTTCACCACTATTATTTTGTACTGGCACAATACTAGCTACTCATATTGAATAATGTATAGGATAAATGATATGAGCATTGAGAAACTTATAAACCTCTACCTTGATGGTTTCAATAATCTTCAAATTGTACTCTCTTTGTTTATGTCAGAAGGATTTTGTATCTAGTTTTAAGGTAATAGAGTGTTTTATGTACTAAGGTTAAAAGGATTTAAAATCATCATATAAATATGCAAGTACATCAAAATGAATTTTCAAAAAAGATGAGAACTTTTTCCATTCCTCACATGAACAACATTTTCCTATGTTCACCATCCTCAGCTACTCAATTTTTTTGATGTTTATCTTTTCAAAATCTGATGAGGTTCTTGGTTGATCCTTATCCTAACCATGGATGAACCTATCACATTTTTGAAATAATTACTCTAGTGAAACTAGCCCCTTCATAATTTTATTTCATTTCAATTGAATTACCTTGTCTTCATCTATTTGATCATTTGAATAGTTGTCACTATTATCTATGGTAAACTCCCATGAAAGCTAGTCACTTCCTTTTAAATAAATAGAAATGAAGTCACCAGTATGTTGTAGTAAGAACAAATTTTAATTATCACTATGAATTGTTTTCAAGTTTTCAAAGTTATCTGAAACACTCAAGTGAGAGATACTTTCCAAAAGAACTTCTCCTTTGAAATATGGATGTGGGATTATTAATGATGGAGATACTACCAAAGAATCAACCCTATATTATTTCAAATGCATAAAAATATTGAAGGAAATCCAAAACTCTATTTCTGTAGTGGTGGAGATGAGAATTATTCACTTGAAATATATCTCTCACTTGCTTCATAATTAACTTGAACTCTCTTTTTACGATGATATTTTTATCCCAATTTCCTTAGCCTCTTACAATCTAAGAAACAAATCTTCATTATTTTCATTGTTTTTTATGTTATATCATTTCAGCTTGTATGCTAAGGGGAACAAGTCTCTTTGTGGGGATGATAGAAAAATGCCTACACCTAAACTAGTTGGCAAACTTCTTATGTCAAACTCCATGCTCTAAATTTTACCAACAATGTCTGTTAGTTTTTCCCTAAGAAGGTAATCTCCTTGGCTCATTCCAAGCTCGTGAAATAGTTATCATCACCTCTTTCTTTGAATGGAACTCTTCCCAATTCTTTGAAGAAAGTTTTCCTTAATTATCTACTTTGGAAGATGATATTTTCCCTAGGATCATCCAATTTTTTAAATTTTTATTTCATCTTGGACTCAAGAAGTAACTTCTTCATTTAATTCTTAAGTGGTATCAAATATGAAGACTAGTCTATTTGAATCTCACCTTCAATTTCCTAGTAGAATTTTCTACTGAGGAACATTTCATATATAGCTAACATATCAACCACTTGGATTGTTGCTTTCACTAGTTTTTTTAGATAGGTCAAAAGAGCCATCACTGCATTCATTCTTCCAATAATTGGTACCTCTTTTTTTTATATCGACTATAAATGACCAAATTCTTGAGAGAGATTCAAACTGAGGGCTTGAAAAACCTTTATGGCCATGAAATCGTTAGAGGAAATGTAATCAATGATAAAATTATTCATATGGTATCCATTATTCAACATGGAAATATAGAAGGTATAAATATTTCTAGTGGATGAAGGGGTAGAGGCCAGAAGGTTTTGGCTTGGTCTTGGCTTGTGAGTGGGAAGAAGGCATTTGGAGGTGGATGGCACTTTATTTGGAGCTTTAATTTTTGATGAACTTGAAAATATTCTCAAACTACTAATGGTAGGTTTGTAAGTATTCAGATTCAGAGATCTAAACATTATCCTTTTCTAGATTGTCAATGATATCAAATTTTGATAAAGTGTTTTAAAGAGAATCTAAAACAATATTTTTAGTTGTTTTAGAAGAAGTGCTTGCATGATTTTCATTATTCTTCTTACTTGCTGAAGTAGAAGCATCATTCTTTGAAGGAGTCAAGATTTTTGACTTACATTATTTAGAAGATGTCTTGTGATGAGGCATGGATTCTGAATTCTTAGCTTATTATACATATGGAGGGAGTGGATATCCTCTCTTAGTTACGATCTTTTCAGGTAGCAGAGTCACTGGTTGGGGGTATTCACTCTCACCTTCTTTATTCTTGGATTTTTTTTCCTTCTCAAGGGTTTTTTATCAAGTGAAACTAGCACAAGAATGAATGTTTATATCAGCTACAAAATATTTGTACACATATTCAGAGGAGGATGTTCATTCATAGAAACCAACCTATACAGATACAACTTATTTGATCAGTAAATCACCTTCTTCTTTCTTACTTTATGAAATGACTTCTTCATTAATTTCATCATTTTATCAGTACCCACATGATGTATTCATGGGAGGGGCTTCAAGAGCAATCCTTTGAGGTGGGGGACCAATTCTTTGTATGTTATGTAAGTTCTTCCTTAGAATTTCTTGTGAATTTTGATAAAACTACTTATCAAGGATAAGTACATCATTGGAATGTTTATGTACTTAAGTATTTGTGGCTCCAGAACTTGAGATTTGACTTTTCTCTTTATTTTTTCCTCTTATAATTTTCCCAGATATTAAAAAATAATCTACAACATCAACTTCCAACTCATGCACTTCATCCAAAGTATCTGGTTTACTCCTTCACAACATGAAAATGACCTCTTATAACTAAGCATTGGTGAATAATATTTACTTTTTATCTTTAGTTGGCCTAGCAACCTCTCAAGTTTTGTGGATAATATTTTTGAACTTAGCTACAAAGTCTCTCATGGGTTCATGAGGCTATTTTTTTAGTTAAGACAATTATGCAAGAAGATCATGAACATTTTTAGTAGGCTTGATCCTGGCCACAAATTGTTTTTCATGTCTACTAAATATTTGATTAACCTCTGTCAAAAGCAATAGAACCAATTGGCAGTGACGTCTTGCAGTGATTACATAAAGAGACAAACTGAAACATATTAATACTCAACTCCCAACACCTCACTCATGATGAATGCAAAAATATGATAATTTGGATTTTGTTTCCCATCTCCTCTAAAATTTGAAAATTTCTTCCTAGATCATTTCATTAACTCATGTAGTGGAGGAGTTAGGGCCGATGGGCATGTGTTTTATATCCAAGGAACATGTGCAAAAATTATTAGTTCTTCTCTTTCTTATTCTTCTAGAGGAATTAGGTTTAATGTCTCTATATATGGTTCTTTGATGGGGCCTTCAAGAGGAAAATTAGGATCAAAATCAAGAAAATAATCTTGACCGGTTCACCTTGCAAGTTGAACAATTGGAATCCTAAAATTAGTCTGTTGTTATTCTTTGAATGTTAGATTAATTATGGCACTAGCTCCAGTAGCCCTCATGTATCTTCTTTCTGCCAATTTGTAGGATTGTTATGTAGCTTGAAACAAATTTCTTTATGCCCTCCTTTACTAATTTTGAATTTTCCTAGAATGTTGCACAACTTGAGCATGTTCTTCTTCCAAATCCAAAAACCTTATAGTTGTGTGATAGTGATTGAATTTTTTTTTTGTTCCATATGCAATTCCTCAAATAAGATTTGATATATTCTTGAATATATTGGAATAAAATAATATTAGGGTCAAAAACATGATCATTCAGAGGAATAGTCCTTAGGGAAAAAGGCATAGTAGAAATGAAGGCTACTGAATCTTCAATCTCTATTTTTTTCAAATTTTTAGATATATGATTTTTGCTTTTAGTGGTGGTGCAGAAACAACAAATCTACCCCACTATTGGCACCAAAAATTATTGTCGGAATAATTTTTCACAAGGAAGAATTATTCGATTTTTTCTAACACTCTAAGAATAAGTCCCTCCTCTTGGTAATGGGGAGGCATCAATTTATTAAATGCAGAAAAATAAATATGTTGATGGCCATGAAGCCAAGGATCACACATTACTACTCCACTAGACCTGTGGAGAATTTCTTGCACTTAGTGCAAGGGAGCAATTCTATTGGTGAGGAGAGGTAAAAGGGAGTAAGAATATAGGTAAGGAGGGTTACCTTTGTGAATAAGAACTAGCATAGTTTCACATGAATATCCATAATTAATCTACACTCAATTAGAATAATACAACCTTACTAACAATGATAAGACTAAATAATCTTATACATATAATTTTATTGATATATTTATCAAAGTAACCAACACCTTCCTTGGTTTTACAAGATCATCATGTGTACAAAGATGAACTTGTAAGGAAATATAGGAAACATAGAGAAAGAGGAAAAATAGAAGAATGTAATCTTTTGCTTGTATCTTAGGAGTAAAAATATTTCTTCTTAGAAACTCACAATTGACAACCCCTTGAAATGGATAAGTCCTAAAATTTATAGCGTTAAAAAAAGTATTTTCATCTACCCCCACATTAATTTTCACTTCCCCTGATCACTTGTGACCTTTCATATTCATGGGAAATAAAAGTGAGCCTTTTTTCATTAATTTAAAGTAACTCATTACAAATTTAGACAATAGATCAATTTAAGTGAATAAAACAAAATAGTGAAAAGTACCTTACCAACGAATAATTAGAGCATGGGGAGAAAGAAGGAAGAAATAAGGAAGAAGAGGGGAGATGATCATACTAATGGAGGTGAGGCCTCTGTTAAAGAAGATTTAGATGCAGATGAACCTTGTGTGAATTATCCTTAAGATATTACTTCACTCTTAAAGTACTTGTTAAAGTGGGCTACCACATGTGCCACTTTCTTTGCTTGAGGGCTATGAACAAAGATCAGATCCTTTATCCATGTTCCAAAAGTACGGTTGATGTTTTTTCACTAATTTAACCAAACCCAATGATCATTAGTAGTAATGACAATTGTACATCTGATTTCTACTAGAGACTCCAAAGTATATTTTTTGAACGAGAAGGGGTGTCCTTATTATTTCTTTACCAATTCCTAAAATGGTTCCAAAATATCTTCCACTAATGAGTTTTCACTTACTAGGGGGGATACAATCTTATACACACCATTGCTTATACATTCTATAATTTGTGATGTGATATCTTTGTAAACGTCGAGCTCAGAGATAATAGCATTCAACATTTCATACCAAGAACTCATTATGCGAGACTAAATAAAAGATAAATTATGAGTTATGGAAGTGAATACATTTATAACCACCAATACAAAAGAATCAAGATTACTCATTTCTGACACCAATGGAAGCACTTAGTTTGAGTGATCCTTTTCCTTCTTAATTTCATCCTTAGTCATAGTATTCTTTCAAGTGGTGGCGAGAGTGAAATAGAATAATGAGATGATCTTAGGAAAAAACCTATTTTCATTTTTAATGATCTTCTCAACCCATATACCTATTAGCATAATTTAGCATAGGCATATTTATTGCATTGTATTTTATTTAATAATGTGCAACATGTGCACTATATTCTAGTGACGTGCATTCAATATTGTTATGTTGGATAACATTCAATATTGGTATTAGTAGTAATCACATGTGCATGTGAGATGGGTCTTATCATCTCGTAGTTGGTGCCTGATAGGGTGTCATGTCTATCCAAATGAGGTTATCTAATATCTATAAATAGTACAACTCTTGCATTGTTATGTAATCTGATTTCATGATCACTAATATTTGTGAGGCTTCCGTCCCTCTTTGGTCATTACAATCTTATTCTATTCTATCATTTGGTATCAGAGCTATACCATTGTTATCATTTGGTAATAGAGCAGGTTCTATCCAAGCAAGGTTGAAGAGGAGCACTATTGGAGAGGATCTATTGGAGAAGAAGAGATGCATCAAAGGAGAGCCATTGAAGCATCCTGCAGCCTCCATTCCTTCCAAGCATCCCTCAACTAAAATTTGACCTATCCACTTATTTGAAAGGTAAATTTTGTTTTGATTAGTCATTGACATAGCCAATTGATCCAACGTATTGGCAGAATATTTCAGATTTGGAGATCTTTAAAAAAAACAGATCTAAGAATTTGGGGTAGAAAAAAAAAGAGATCTTCAAAAAAAAAGATTTGTAAAAAAAAAGAGATCTTGAAAAAAAAGGAGAAAGATCTTGAAAAAAAAATGCAGATATAAAAAAAGAGTGAAAAAAAAAATCAGATCTAAAAAAAAAAATCAGATCTGAAAGTGGAGGTGTGAAGAATTCGGGAGCAAAGGTTGAAACAGTCCCGTCAACAAAATTCCAACAAATAGCTCTCAGAAAAAAGGACGTAACATTTTCATTAAATGTTAGATTTATGTGCCATTTTTTTTATTGAAAGATAAAAAGGAGGCACACAACTTTTCAGTTTACATCATCTTCAAATTTGGCCTCTACATGTGATGAAAAGTCTGTGCAAGTCGGGTCATTTTTTTCTGAAAAAAATCAGATCTAGTTGGTAAATTAATAAGATCTCAAAAACCAAGATTCCAATTATTATAAAATTTTGTGGGTTTCAAGAAAAATATTGTATGATGCTGTTATCAAAATTTTAGAAAAACCTAGATTACAGTTTATGAGAAAAGGTGAAAACAATATTCAGATTGTTTGTTTAGTGAAAACAATTTTTTATTTTATGTTTGGTTCTATCACACGAGATCTTTGATCTCATAGCAGCGTTCGGTATATACGGTGCCTCTGGGAAGTTCTTATGAGTGATGCCATCATGACTACTACTTCACTTAACACCTAGCACAAATACCTAAATGTCGTCTGGGCATTGACCCTATAAAATTGACGGGGAGTAATAAGGACACAATACACACACATTTGAGCCCTCCCATCCATTTGTGCTTGCACAAACCCCTCTCCGTACTGTCTACGTACCACGTACTAAATTATTTCACGTGCGTTAAAACCTCTTTCCGTAATGAGGGTATATTGAAAGGGTGATCTTCTTCTACGTAGTGACGAGTTTATTTGAAGGGAGCATATATAGAAAGGTTTGGTATATCGGCTTGATGGTATATTGAGAGGGAGACCATAAACCTGAAGTGATAAGAGCTTTACCCTTTGTCAGAAATTCAGAGTTTCAAAAATTTAGATTGCAGAAATGGGTGCACAAGCACCTAATTTCTTCTTGCCAGATTCATAACTGCTTAGAGGAGACAACTATGCTGCATGGAAACCGAAGATCAAGATGTTACTTGATTTTGAACACCTATGGACAGTTATAGATGGAACAATAACAAGATCACTTTATGATTGAAGACAAAAAGTTCAATTTGATAGGGCCAATCAAAAGGCCAATTTGATCATCTTTTTTGGCGTAACAGATGACATACAACCCCACATTAGAGATGCCCAATCAGCCAAGGATGCATGAGATAAGTTGATCACAGTCTATGAGGCAAAGAATAAGAATGCCATCCTCAACCTACTATCACAGTTGCATACTCTCAAGTTTAAGCACAATGAGAAGATTGAAGCTTTTTTGAGATGATTTGCTACTTTCAGGGCATCTCTATTGGCATTGGAAAAAGAGATAAGTGATGAGGACCTCGTACTAATTTTGTTGTGAGAACTTCCTCCTTCCTACAAAATATTTGTGACAACTATCAATATGAGTGAACACACAATCACCTTTGAGAAGTTGGTCAATCTACTCCCACAAGAAGAGGCAATGAAAAACAAAGATCATGAAGATGAGCAAGCACTATCTTCCATTCATAAAGGGAAGGGGAAATTTCATTCTAATCACAAGAAGTCCCAACAAAATCAAATTCAACAAAGGGACCAAATTCAAAGAGACAACACTAAGAAGTGTCCCATTTGCAATAGAGGGGGACATGACATCAAAGATTATTGGTACAATTCCTACAAAAGGGGTTCATCAAGAAATTCCAAATCCAACAACCAACATGGTAACAACAATTAAAATCAAGGGAAGTCCAACAACAACGAAAATCAAGGGCAGAAAAATGGTAATTGGCAAGGGTACATTTCCGGACATGAGGATAATTCAGATGAAGGACACCACATGTATTCTACTCAATTTGATGAAGAAACCAAGTCCAAACAAGATATTTGGTATGTTGAATTAGGTGCAAATCGACACATGAATGGATGCAAGGATTGGTTCTACATACTACGCGACTCACCTAAAAAGAACTATGTGTCATTAGGTGATGACTCATAATACAATGTCAAGGGGATTGGAAACATTTAACTACCTCTTGGAAAGCATGACTAAAAAATCATAGATGTATTGTATGTTCCTGGGTTGACCAAGAATTTTCTATCATTTAGTCAACTCCTTGATCACAACTTGAATTTGGATTTTGATAGTAATAATGGAGAAAAAGTGTGTTTGATAAGATATAAGTCAAGAGGTTCCAAGATTGTAGCAATAGCCTCCAATGTGGGATGCATGTTCCAACTTGATTTTTTCCACAAGGATGATCAAGCTCTAGTGGCCAAAGACACACAATCTACAGAACTATGGCATCGTAGATATGGTCACATCAGTTTTGGATATCTCCAAACACTTCAAAAAGGAAACACGGTGAAAGGATTGCCTACACTCAAGCACAACACTGACAAATGTCACAATTGCCTAGCTAGAAAGCAACACAGAGCACCCTTCTAGAAGAACACATATAGAGCTAAAGGAAAGCTATATTTGGTGCACATCGATCTTTGCTGGCCCATGCAACCAAGTCATTCTGGATGTAAATACTTCATGCTTTGTGTTGATGACTACTCAAGAAATATGTGGATATATTTTCTAAGAGACAAGAGACAAGCCTTTGAGACATTTCAGAAGTTCAACACACTTGTTGAGAATGAAGTTGGTCGCAAGATCAAAACTGTCTGCTCAGATCGAGGGGGGGAATTCCCAAGCAATGAGTTCAAGACTTACTTGGAAGCTCATGGGATTCGTCGACAAATTCCTCCTACTCACACACCACAACAGAATGGTATAGTTTAGAAAAGGAGTCATACTATCATGGAAATGGTGCGATGTATGATTGACAACTCAGGTTTAACAAAGACATTTTGGGAAAAAGCTGTAAGAACTGCAGTCTATTTGTTGAATAGAGTGCCCGCAGTAGCTCTTGAAGGAATGACACCTCAAGAAGCATGGTCATATCGGAAACCATCAATTTCACACCTAAGAGTATTTGGGTGTAAAGCTAGCATGCACATACCCAAGAAGAACAAGAACAAGTTGGATATGAAATCTGAGAAACTGATATTCATTGAGTACAGTGAAGAAGCACTTAGGTACATATTATGGGATCCGAAAGCAAAGAAATTATACAAAAGTAGGGATGTTGAGTTATTTGAGAAGAAACAAGCAGATGCTCCACTCAACGACTCAACAAACATACATAATACACCTCTTATGAAGACATAATTTGATGTTCCCACTAAATATAATAGTGATGAATTGGATGATGGTAAAAACTTGGATCCACCACAATCCAATGGAATATCTAATAAGTTACCGAAATGGTATACTCAATTAATAAGAGATGCAAATTTGGATGAAGCACCTAGCACATCATCCAATCCTGGACCTTGAACTCACAGTCAAGCTTGTGAAGAGGTCAATTATGCCCTAATGAGTAGAGTTGTTGAAATAGTTGAGCCATCTACAGTTCAGGAAGCCTTGCAATCAAAAGCTTCGAAAGATGCCATGGATTTAGAGTATCAGTCAGTGATGAAGAACAACACATGAAAACTTGTCAACCTTCCATAAGGGAAGAAACCCATTGGATGTAGATGGATATTCAAGACTAAGTACAAATCAGATGGGAATATTGACAAGTAAAAGGAAAGGTGTGTAGCAAAGGGGTATGCACAACAAGAAGGCATTGATTATGGGGAGACATTTCCTCCCACAACCAAGATCACGACAATCAGGATGATCTTTGCTCTAGCTGCACAATTTGGTTGGAAAGTCCACGAAAGGGATGTGAAAAGTGACTTTCTTAATGGAGATTTGCAAGAAGAAGTCTATATGACTCATCCAGAGGGTTATGTAATACCAAGAAAAGAGATGATGGTATGTAGACTCATAAAACCTCTATATGGCCTAAAACAGGCACCCCGGGGGTGGTACATCAAAATTGATGAGCATCTCATAAGTCATGGATTCGAAAGGAATCCCTATGACCCCGATCTCTACCTCAAAAAGCAAGGGAAGATATTTTCATTATGGTTGTTTATGTCGATGATCTATTCATTACAAGTAGTTATGTGAAGATGATCAATGCAACAAAGAAGGATTTTAATCGATCATTCGACATGACAGATCTCAGGCTCATGCACTATTTTCTTGGGTTGGAATTATGGAAAAAATAGAATCATATCTTTGTGTCATAGTTGAAATACACCAAGACAACGATCGAGAAATTCAGGATGATGGACTGCACTCCTATTGCTACACCTATGGAACCGAGACTTCAGTTATCTCGTTCCGATCCATCACCACTGATGAATGCAACTCTCTATCGGCAGTTGATCGGGAGTCTCATTTACCTGACATATACTATAGTAATTATCATCTTTTTAGTCAGTTATTTATCATGATTCATGCAAGAACCAAAAAAATTTCATTGGAAAGTTGAAAAGAGAATATTGAGATATCTAAAGGGTACAGTTGACCTTGGTCTAGAGTACAAGAAGAATGACAACTTCTTCTTGACAGGATATTCAGATTCAGATCATGCAGGAAACATGGATGATAGGAAGTCAACATCAGGCTTTTTCTTCGTTATGGGATCTAGACTGATATCATGGGGAAGCAAGAAACATAAATTTTTTTCTCGCTCTTCTACAGAAGTAGAGTATCGAGCTACAGGTGAATCTGTTTGTGAAGAAATATGGCTATGCTGAATACTGGAAGGAATTGGTCTACAACAACAGAAATCTACTCCAGTATATGTTGATAATGGAGTTTTGAAGCCTGTTCGTAATCCAATATTTCATGAGAGAACCAAACATATTGGAGTACAAGTTCATTTCATACGTGAGCATGTCTTGAAGAAAAACATACAGCTCTATTTCTTTCCTACAGCTTAACAGAAGGCAAATGTTTTCACTAAGTCACTTGGACATGACAAATTCACACTGTTCAGAGAGTTTCTCTCCACTTCATGGGAAACTATGCAAAATTAAGGGGGGGAATGTTAGCATAATTTAGCATAGGCATATTTATTGTATTTTATTGCATTGTCTTTTATTTAATAATGTGCAACATGTGCACTCTAGTCTAGTGACTTGCATTCAATATTGGTATCAATAGTAATTACATGTGCATTTGAGATGGGTCTTATCATATCGTAGTTGGTGCCTGATAGGATGTCATGTCTATCCATATGAGGTTGTCTAATATCTATAAATATTATAGCTCTTGCATTGTTATGTAAGCTGATTTCATGATAAATAATATTTGTGAGGCTTCCATCCCTCTTTGGTCATTATAATCTTATTCTATTCTATCATTTGGTATCAGAGCTATACCATTGTTATCAATACCATTAGCTCTTCCTAACATTCTATGACATTGTTCCTTCTTATTCTTTCTCAGTCGAAGATGCTAATAGGAGTGAATACCTCAATGGGAAGAGATGGTAGTGCACTAGGATTTAGGAATGATCATACATAATAAGTTAGAGTTCACACATGCTCTTCTAAGTACTCTATTGTCTATGGAACTCATTCTAGGAAAGCATGTGGGAAGAAGATTCCTTAAACAAATGTATTTTACCTTAATGTGTTGCTTGACCATTAATGATTATTTTTATTTCATAATATTCCTAAGTCATCTCCTCCATCGGTTTCAGAAATGTTGGCCATGAAACCTATATATAATGATTACTATAAGCTCCACTGAAAAAGAAATAAGTTTCTTATGCCTTCTTACCTCATTTGGTCTCCATGATATTTGAAATAGCTTCTGATTTTGGTGTTGATTCCTATTACATTATCCTCAGATCATTCCTAATCAAATCATAGATACAAGGGAAATTTTTCATTACCTAAGGCTCAACATTAGGTATGATGGAACTTTAAGGTTCATGAAAAGGAATCATATATTGTACTTGTTGAGATGACTCGACTGCTAAGAGAAATACTCAAGAACTAATGTATAACTAGAGGTGTTGAATGATCAATCTCACATTATTCAAGAGATTCAACTAAATAATCGGTGGTTTTATATTTTTTTAAGCCTCCTAGGGTGAAATAATTCATTTTATTCTTCCTCCAATGTTTTTATATTTGAGGAATACCCTGATTGAGCAAACATCATGGTTCTCTCAGATTCTTTCAAGGATGAAATGTGCTATTGATACTTTGGGAGGTTTAGGAAACCATGAGATTCAAAGATGGAGATTATTTTTTTCTAGACTCAATCCCTTGATCCTTGAATCATTATCGTAGTATTGTCAGTGATGTCACTTTATTCCCTTATATTCCATGAGATAGGTGAAAAAGGTGTACATTTTACTACTTGAAATAATGGGTCAAAAACATATGAGCCATCATCTTTAACTCCTCCAACAAACCAATCAAAGTTGAAACTCCTCATCTCATCCATTTTCATCCACATGTGGTCTCCCTTTCTTAATTAAAATTCGTCAAGGTAGTTGACCCAATACTCTATAATTTGAGGACTATGGTGTAATCAAGGAATAATGAAGGTTTTATGATTTTTCTCATAGATAAATCAGGCCTGGATGTGTAGGAATAGAGGTTGAGGGAAAAAGGAGGTCTCAATGATTGATGTATCAAAAACACTTTTGTATGAATATATCCCTAGAGATATAGGAAATTACCACCCTGA
The DNA here is from genome assembly GCA_019776745.2 of Taxus chinensis. NCBI lineage: Eukaryota > Viridiplantae > Streptophyta > Pinopsida > Cupressales > Taxaceae > Taxus > Taxus chinensis. The sequence goes on along the minus strand of CM034148.1, from coordinate 293,185,365 downwards.
TTTTTAATCTTTTTACATACACGTTATGAACATGATCAGGATTCCTACATAATTCAAAAATTACCATTTTATCACTAGGGTACTTAGGAAGTCTGTGAGGAAGGAGGTCAAATCCTAAAACCTTGATGTAGGTGAAGGGCGAGAAATGGGTGAAGTAGCTCCCATATTTTTCAATCAGTACAGCCTCCTGAGAGGACATACTTAGCTCTATATTGCCTTCTAGTAATCTGATGATGAACATATTCAATACATCATTCACCTTGGAAAAGTGATGGTTACTTTCCTTTTGTGTGAGATGGGGATAATTTTTGTAGGCCGATTAATTCTAAGGCACATTGAGGGAAGTAGTTATGGATTGAAATAGCTTATGTAGGAAAGATCATATACTAGGAACTAGGTCATGGTAAACTTTCAGGTAGAAGGAAAATGGAGCAATTTTTATGAATGCATCAACTACTATAACAAATAATATGCAATTGCTAACATAAAATATGACACAAGAAAATAAGAATGTAAAGTATAAAATCATAAGAAAAGGAGGGAACTAATATGACTTAGCTGATTTACGTGGAATATGGAAGTAATCTTGGCAGGATAAAGTGTTGTCAATGATGCAAAAATCTTCGTAATTTATCTCTATAAATTTTGGAATTCATAGATAATGTGGGACAAGGATGCCCACAATAGCAAAGGAGTGCCTAAGTGCTGATGATTGGATATGAGCACCCATGACTGTGCAAATTCTCATAATATAGTTTTTTTTGTGCCATAGGGGTATCGAAGTTGTTCCATGTTGATTGTTTAATAGTTTATCCTAAATCTTTTAAGGTACATGTAACCTGTAAAATAAAAGTTCACTTGCATAAGCCCATAAACCAAATAAAACCTAAAAAGGAAAATGTAGAATGGGGATTCAGACTGACCTTGAAGATCACTGTGAGAGTCAACTTATGATCAAGCATTGCACTCAATCTCAGACTCCAGGTAGTTCTAGTGTATTTATAAATGATTCCCTAGAAAGCCCTTATACAAGATGCACTAGTTAGTGGGCTATATTTTCTCTAAGATTAAAATGTGTATATGGAATAGAATAAACTTCCCTTTCTTATGTTGTTTATATAGAATATGTAGTCCCTTTTCCCTTAAATGGATGCTAGATGAATACCTTGGAGTGTTTTAGGTCCCTTTTGAATGCAATCTTAGATTGTAATAGTAATGCTTAGTTCTTTTTCCTTTATTTTTAAAACACAACTATGTATTTATATGATTCCCTTGTTTCAATTTTGTAATTTACAACTGGAATGTCAACCCATAAGTAGAAAATATTCCCAAAAGATAAAAGATACACAAAAAGAGTGAGTGAGGTAGAAAAGGGTTAAGGGCACTCATAGGGGACAAGAGCACTTAGACGCTACTATCTTGGCTGGGCACAGGGGTTTGAATCCATGAAAGATAAACATGTAAATTATGAATGGGATATAGGGTGTGAAAGATGAAATATAATAAAATAGACAATGAAAGGAGGCCAAAGATAGTTTTTAGTCACCATTTTTATTTCTTAGGAATCATATAAATGCTATGATGCTTTTAAAACATAGAAATGTACCCAAGTGTGTGATTTTGTGTCTAGAAGATGTCCAAATTTAGACACCATAAATAATATATTATTTTGAATCCTAAACACATCCTAACATAAATGAAACCAATGCCAAAATGTGATTCTTCTTGTATCTCAAAATTTAGGTCCTTTTTCATCACCAAATAAGAGGGGAAGTTTTAATGTTTTAAATTTTTAAATAAACCTTTAAAATTTGGAGAAAACTGGATCTTTCTATATTTTAGGTAATTCACATAGCTTTCCTATGCCTACTTGTTTACTTTCTAACCTCATACAGAAATCGTAGGCTTGTTTATATAATTCAAGTTTCACCACTAGGATGTTCGTTCCCTGCACCTAGAAAATCTGATGTTGAAATAATTGTTCTTGAATGATATTTTCTTTCATAAATTTTACTATATATATTTAAAAACCTTAATTACTCTCCGAAACCACCCTAAGATACTACATATCTTCCCTAAACATTCTCGAAGGATAAATAATGGCTGAAAAATGATCAAAAATGGCCTTTTTAGGCCTTTGGGAGGACTTTCCTTTCACATAACTTTACTGAAATCATCCAGATAATTAATCATCCTCCCTTTCACATTGAAAAAAAATCAAATACATCATTAGTAACTGCCTCTAATCTAGTTTTATGGTATCATTGAAGACATTTTAATGATGAGAGGGGATCAAGGTGGTCAGAAAAACAAATATTGCACAATGGGCATAGTTGTCATGCTTTGAAATTCAATTTTTAGTCTAGTTATTTTACATGAAAACAAGATGCTAAACTTGTTGATTCACTAGAGGAAATGATTCAAAGTGAGAAAGATGTTTGAATAGAATGCAATAACCCTCAGTATTCTTCATGTTTAGAATTTTTTTCACTTTTGGAAGATTGCAATGATACAAAAAGAACATACTTATATGCTAAAATTAATAAAATTGAGGAGAGGGTTGAGTCATAAGACTTATTACTTGAGGAAAGTGTTGCAGATCAGTACGAGGTGGAATTTTTTGGAGAAGTAGAACAAAATTCAAACCAACTTGCAAATATTCTTCATCATGAAGAAATTTTTCATGATGACCCCATTCTTGGGTTTGAGCTTAAATAATATGGGAAAGTCACAAGGATTAATACATGTCCAAATATATATTTAGCTAGTTTAGAGCCAAAAACAAGTTGCCACCAGTCATTCTAAATTTAGATCATGACACATATCATCAAAGTGCTAAAGGGTCAACTACAATACCTCCAACAAAATATAGAGAAACTTGAGGAGGAATTATTTTTCTTTCTAGCTCATAATTTGGAAAATGGAGAGGAAAATAAGTTTTTAGATAGTTTTCCACTCTCATTAATGAAAATGTTCACTATCAAATCAATCAATGGTCCAATTTTATAAGGAAGGTAAGCTACGTCTCCCCACATGTATCGGGTTTTTTATCTCCCATTTCCTTTGGCTAGATTAGGGTTAGTTTAAATTAGATTATTGTAAAAAAATTACATTGTGCATGTTTCCACTTGGAACATGTGTGATTTTCATGTTTATATATAGTTGTTTGTGATCCTTTTGTTGATGTTACACATTTGGATTTTAACAAGTTTCACGTAAGATTTAAATAGATGGGGCATTTTACAAGTTTTATTCAAAGTCCTAAAAGATCAACTTCAAGTAGTTTCAGGTCAGTGTTAATTTCATATAGATTCAGGAGCATGTTTTCAGCGTTGATAAAACTTTTTACAAGATTATTCCTAACTTCATGCCCAATGGATTCTTCAAGGAAGCTGGTCTTCATCATATAGCATGAAAATTTCCTCTCGAGGTCTCGAAATTGTTGTCTAAAATTACACAACATGTAATTTTTAATGTATCAAAGGAACTAGCCATATGTTCAACAACCAAAATCCACAAGATACTAATTTATTCTACCGTGGATAGAAAGAATGTAGTTTTTAGTGGGTTCTCCTAATCGGTGAAACAAATAAATGAGTAGTCTGGAACTTGGTATTTTTTTATGGAAAAATTTTATTGCATAGAAAAAGATAAGGTTGGATTTCAACTAAGCAAGGTCATAATACACTTATAAAAAACTACTAGGTACAACCAAGGAAGGAGGAAAAATTTATAAATGACTAAGGATATAATCTATGGAACACTATCTTAGTGTTCCAAAAACTTCTCAAATAAATATTTCCACAAAATTTATAAATAGAGGTCTTTGGATAGTCTAAAGCAGAGTGGAAGGGTCATGATGTAAAAGGAAGTATACTTCCTCCTCTACAGATGGAAGAAATTTGAAAAGATACCATAAAATTTGTGCAAGAAGGTAGTATTTTGTCACAGATTTTGAGCACAAAAGAAGCCACAAGTATGATGGTACCACGCAAAAAATATTAAGTCATTCATGGAATTATAGAGAAAATGGTCACATATGGGAACCCATTAGAATTTAAAAACCCACCAAACATAAAATGAGATGAAAATATGTGGATGAAAGAGGAGGCAGAGAACTCGTAATATAATGTGTGGAGTTGAATTATGTTGTGGAAGGAATGATAAAGGTCGTGGATCAAAACAAAAACATAAAATTGTATAGGGCACCCTAAATTTTCACCTATTTTTTCAAAGTGAAGTTCAACCACTCTACTGAATAGAATTTAATGAATTATGCATGTCATTTTTCCTCCTGTAAAATATGATGGTGTGTGATAAAATCCATGTATTATACCCATACCTTTCATCCTTGGTAGTTAAATATCTCATTATAGCACCTCTCTCCTTTGTTCTCCTTTGCTCTTCTCATTCTCTATAACATTGTAAAAGGGATCTATCCCTTTATTGCAACAACACCAAGCTAAAATGGTGGTTGACTTCCCAGAAGTTCCAAACCTAGAACTTGGTCTTTGTAATGTAATTTTTTACCCTCAGCTATCATTGTAAGTTAATGTGCATACCTCTAAGTAATAAAATTGAGTATTATGGCTATTTTATTCCCTATTGTTGTGTTTATTGCACTTTTTACTTTTTGTTCTTTCTTTGGCATTGTTGAGTGATTCTCATATTTATAGGTTCCTCCATTATTGTTTGTTACAAATGTATGAGATGGGTAACTGTACATGGTTTTTTCATTCAACACATAATTCTTCCCTATCCTCCACGTGTTCTCTTTTCTCCTTCATTATCATTGTGGAGAGTGATCAACCCTTATCTTCTGGTTCTTTAATCACCCATGTTATCTTAGTTTAACTTTTTGCATCTCCTTCTCCCTAGTCCCTTAGAATTGTTAGAATAGGAATTAGTGGTAGGATTACTTTTGCATTATAAGTAGGTTATGTTGTGTGGGTTTTCAAGGATCTAGGTCACAAGGACGGTGACCTTCTATGTAGGTCTATCTAAATCCATAAGTCTAACACTTGGAGACAGTCCCATGTTGCCTCAAAATCATAGATCTACATGATTCAAGGTTTTGTGAATTTTTTTGAGCTCCAATAATAATAATAATAGTTTATAAATATTAAAAAAGAGACAAATTTATGAAATAATAATAACAATATCCTTTTTATAAGATTTTGATATCTGTAAATTCTAGAAAGGTGGTTTGAAATTTGAGAGGAGGGTTAAAATTTAGCATATTTCTAGTTTACGGTTTCTTTCAGCCTAATTTGGATGTTTCTCCTCAACTTTGGAGATGGGAAGGGTGGCCATGAAATAAGGTGGAAAACAAGTTGATAGAGATTAGGCCCAACAAAATGGATAAAACAGGTTATGGAAATCCATCAATGCATAATGGAAAATGTTTGTTTATTTATTTATTTCTCTTTTTTAGCTTTTAGCTTGTGGAAAACATGTTTGTAAGGTATAAATTCATCTTCCTTTGTATATCCAAGATCTTACATGCTTCTGTCGATTTGAATCTTGTTTTTTATAATTTTTTTAGTTTGTTGGGTGTGTACAGGGTTGTGGGGAGGGATTTTATAACGTAGCTACCCATCTACCATGGGGAAACTCTAACCTCTTATTTAGTGTGCCAATTCAACCTATGGTGTTGCATGGATTTATTGACTAGTAAGGCATGTGTGGAGTTTGATAAAATTCTTGAGAGACACAAAAATTTATGTCATGTGGATTACAATAGTTGTATGCTAAGAATAAAATGGATTTATTGAAAAGACTTTACAAAATTTCAAGTAAATTAAATTGGAAGTTGTAAGGACAAATTTTTACAACCCTTATTTCATTACACCTACAATGGATCTCTATGTTGCACTATTGACCTTCCTACTGTGTAGGGTTATCTTGAGGATAAATATAAACTTAATCAACTATGTGTCAATTAATATTGTGATGGAATGGGTGGTTGTCTGATCTTCCATGCTTGTAGGCCCAATTCCAATCCTCCATAAAATATTTCTACATTATACTTGGTTATGTCAAAAGAGGTGTTGGAACAAGGTTGTGAAAATTTTTGATGTCAACTATTACAGTTTTAATTTCCAAAGAAGTATTTTATATGAATTTGGAAGTGTTTTTAAGTGCATGTAGATCACAAATAAATTTCAAAAGGTGAGAAGGTTTTGGGTTTTCCCTTATTTTCTACACATTAATTTGAATAAAAAGCTAGAGATGTCATTCAAGGGTTATGTGCACCTTATGCTTTGACATAACTATGTTAGGAATACTAGTTTTAACACCTCGCCAAAAATGTTCTCTCATGAAATAGAAACAAATGGAAGATGTGTTCAATTTTCGGTATTGAAATAGGCCTTATGATTTCTTGAGAAGATGCATTTGGAAAGTGTAAATTTTTTTGTTATTTGTATCTGTAAAAGGAGCTCTAGTTTTGTGTCTGGTGGGTTGGAATACCAACAAAGAAGGAAATGTCTTTAGTAGGGTAAATTTTTTCTTTGAAGTATGTTTGAAACTAGATGTTTTTGTTAGATGCAAGAATGGGGAAACTCACACTATGCATGTGAATTGGTTAATGGATTCTCTTGTGATGTACTTGTAGCTTATGCATGTTCAACTAAATTGGAGTCCCTTATCTCTCTCTATATTTACTACTAAAGTTTTCTGTCATTTCATTATCATGTTATATTGCATATGTGTACCAACATGTTGCATGAAACACTACTTTGTAGTGAAATATATCATATTGTGTTAGTTTTTCACTGTCTTGTGTTGTATTATAGTGTTATGTCACCAATTGTTATTGTATTTGTATGAATGACATGATGTTAAATCACTATGTTCATTGTATATATGTATACATACATTATGTGACAATTTTAGATCATTAATTGGGGTCATATGGTGATTTTATGAACCCTAATGTATTATACTTGCAATCTTGGTGCATTATGTGGGAATTTGATGTGTTGAGAGTTATAAAATTATTGTGTTGATTACCCAATAATTATACCATGCGTATGACATTTTAGTTATTATGCATATATATCATTGTGCTAATAATGTACTTATGTGTTTTATTGTGTACCTTCCACTAACTGACCCATATGTGTAATTATAGGTAAACGTGTATGTGTGGAGTGACAAAATTTGACCATTTACCATTTAATTCGACATGAGTATGAACTGGGAAATTAAGTATAACATTGAATGAAAAATACACTTCCATTCATTTGGTATGTATGACCGTTACCATGTGGGCATCATATATATTTTTTTGCGTAGATACCTTAATCTTAGTGAACGGAAACCTATACCTCGTTCTATCTCTTTATAAGTAATTGTCTTATAGATGACCTTATATGGTTATGAATATGTTAAGCATTGTGGCAGTTTGGAGGTGATGATTCCAACATAGACTATGGCAGTTACTTTATTTGATCAGCTATTATATTGTTTTCTGAGTTGGAATAGATGTCAAGATATATAGTTGATGATATAGTATCCTGAAGAGAAACCTCTTTGAATCGATGTCAAGATATACAGTTGATGATATAGCATTGTCTTAGTTCCAAGCTTCCAAGAATGTAGGATGAGACATGAAAATACCAATCTAATTACCAAGATGAAAAATGGTGGTGCAAATTGAGTCAACAAATGATGTTGAATATTCAATGGTGAGTAGGGTGAAAACATGTCGTAGAGGAGCAAAGGCTAAGAAGAGGGAAGAATGCATGGAAGAGCAGGTCAAGGAAGATCAAGTAAAAGCTAAGGAGACATGGTCAGAGTTTTCTAGTGGATGGTTCAAGAAAAGAAATGATAGCTGAGCCATGGAGAAGAAATTTAAGCCAGCTAGGGTTGAGTCCATTACCAATGCATGGTCATGTTGAACGAGATGGATATGAGATGGATGTGGAGCCAAGCCTGAGTTAAGCCTATGAAGAGGTTTATGCGAGCATGCAATCTAATTCATCAAGGACCAATTCCGAAATTGAAGATTCGAGTCACCACCAATAATACAATGAGTTAGGTAATGAAAAAACTTGTAAGGCACACAACCTAAATCATACACCCAAAAAATCCAATAAACATAGAGGTTGAACAAGGTTTAGCCATAGATAGCTATTATATCTACAATACTCCTAGAAAATTCCCTACAAATTTGTTTCCATGTCTTTGGATGAATGAGGGATTTAAAAATTCTAAATTTTTTGTGATTTTAAAACTGCATAATTATTAAACCCTCAACTTGTCAATATAAAAAAACTCACAACCACACTAAATCAAGATAAATTCAAATATATATGCACATGAACTGTCAGTCACCCAAACGAAGTATTCAAAAACTTCAAATAACTTTGTAATAGAACTAGTTGATGGAAGAAAGAAATTGTTTATTCAATGCCTATATAGAAACAAATACATGCGAGCCATATATATGCTGCGAAGAAGGATGGAGCAGGAACAGTAACACAGTTACACAGGAATGGCTACAAAATAGTTACACAGCTAGTTACACGGCATGGCATGTGAAGAATGTATTAAGATAACATTCCCCACCTTAATACATTGTTACTACATATGTACCTCCTAAACAAATAAAACTTCACCTTGCCGAGAGGCTTGGTGAGAATATCTGCAACCTAAAAATCAGTAGGGTAGTACTAGAGATGAATTTGGTGGTTCAAGACCTGTTGATGAATGTAGTGACATTCAACCTAAATATGCTTTGTATGTTCATGAAAAATAGGATTCTTCACAAGCTTCAACACACCTTGATTGTCGCAGTGAATGATGGGAGGTTTCTCTTCAGGAATCCCTATATCTACAAGAATGTGATATAACCAAATCACTTTAAACAAAACTCCTCGTGTGGAATGGTATTCAGCCTCAGTGGATGAGAGAGCAACAACAGTTTGCTTCTTGCTAATCCATGAGATAGGTCTAGATTTAAGATGAAAAACATATCCTAAAGTGGATTTCCTATCATCAACGGATCCTGCATAGTCTGAGTCTGTATATCCCCATAAGAAGAATTGAGTGTTCTTCTGATACTCCAGACCAAAATCAACTGTACCTCGAACATATCTCAACACATGCTTTGCTACTATCCAATGACATTTCTTTGGCTCCTGCATAAATCTGGTGAGATATCTCACTACAAAGCAAATATCTAGTCTAGTATAAGTCAAGTAAAATGAGACTCCCCACAAGCTTCCTGTAGTGAGTGCCATCTACCTGTGGTGAATCCTATAATCTAGATAATTGCAAACCTTTTTCCATAGGGGTGGACCTAGGTTTACAATCTGACATACCATACTTCTCCAGGAGTGTCTTGGCATATTTCATCTGGGAGATGAAGATATGATTCTTCTTCTGCCATATCTCTAAGCTAAGACAGTAGCAAAGTAGCCCCAAATTAGTCATGTCGAAGGATTTCTTCAGATCATTATTTACATCATCCACAAGATTTCCAGAACTTCCTGTGACCACAAGATCATGTACGTACAAAACTAGAATGACAATCTTTGTTCCTACCTTCTTGATATATAAATTTGTATTTGAGGGGCTACCAGTGAATCCATGCTGCAATAGGTGATAATCAATTTTTATATACCATGCCCTAGGTGCTTGTTTGAGTCCATTAAGTGACTTTATCAGATGACATACCTTGTGTGGTTGATGCTTGTCTACAAACCCTTCAGGTTGGGCCATGTATACTTATTATTTAAGATCACCATTCAGAAAATCACTCTTAACATCCATCTGCTAAAGTTTCCATCCATTTTGTGTTACCAGTGCACAGACAACTCTTATGGTTTTGATCTTTGCAGTGGGTGAAAAGGTCTCGTCATAGTCAATTCCTTCTTGTTGAGCATAACCCTTTGAAACAAGTTGTGCTTTGTGTTTGTCGATTGAACCATCTGCCTTATATTTTGTTTTGAAAATCCATTTGTAGCCAATGGATTTCTTACCTGGAGGTAGATTGACAAGTTCCCACATCTGATTCTGAATTAGGGAATCATATTCAACATCCATAGCCTGTTTCCATTGTGGTTGGTCTAATGCCTCATGAACAGTGTTAGGTTCAGTGCTATCAACAACTAAACTCATGAGTGCAAAATTTACCTCATGTCTGGCTCAAATTCGTGTTTTGACTCCCGTAGAAGTACCTGGAAGTGATTTCAGGTGTGAATCCCTAATAGTATTTTGGACCCATTTCAGATGTTGGTTTTGTTACTACCGATGTGAATATGTGTTGTCCAATGTGCCTAGATCAATGAAAAATTCTCCACTCAGCTCTTCTTCTCTCTGAGAAGAATCATCTTTCCCATCATCTAGATGTGTGAGCAATCTATGTGATAAGGTTAGTATTGGATCTCCATTGTGTGGTAGGGAGTGAAAGGATGACTCATCACACACCACATCTCAACTCTTGTAGATCTTCTTAATCTTACGTACCATGAGATGATATGCCTTTGAGGTAGTACTATACCCCAAGAAAAGACATGGCAGTGTCTTTGCATCGATCTTCTTCCTGCTCTCATTTGGAACATGCATATATGTAGTACAACCAAAAACTCTCAAATGATGAATAAAAGGTTTACGACCAGTCCATACCTCTTCTAGTGTCTTGTTCTACAAGATCTCCATGGGTGCCTGGTTGAGTATATACACTGACGTCTGGATTGCTTCTACCCAAAATTGATCCTATAGCTTGGTGATAGAGAGCATACAACAAGCCATCTCCATAACAGTCCTATTGTGTCTCTCGAAAATCCCATTCTGTTGAGGAGTGTAGGGTGTAGTCATATGTTGTTTAATGCCATGTTGCTTTAGGTATGATAAGAACTTCTTTGATACAAATTCCCCCCCTCGATCTGAGTGGAGGAGAAGGAGAGGCTTCCCAGATTGTCTGGTGGCTTACTGGTAAAAGGTTTGAAAATGGACAAAGGCCTCACTCTTCTTCTAGAGAAAATATACCCACATTTTCCATGAGTAATCATCAATGATGAGTTGGAAGTACTCAAAACCATGGAAGCTAGCTGGAAGGAGTCTGTACATATCGGTGTGTATGACCTGAAGATGCTCCGTAGAATGATAAGAGGTTTGTTTGAATGGACCTCTATGTTGTTTTCCCACAAGACATCACGAGAAAACAATTAAGGAATGGGAGACTGGAGGAAGCCCTCTTACAATTTCCTTTGCACTAAGCTAATGTAGAGCCCTGACAGAAAGATGACCATATCGAAAGTACCATACTGTAGTGGACTCCACCATTAAAGCAGAGAGAGCAATGTTAGATGAAGTGACCATCTCCAGTGCAAATAGACAGCGCTTCATAAATGCTTGAGCAATAACTGAGTCTCTGTAGGAAATGATGCAGGACTTGACCCATTTCTCAACAAAGAATTCAACCTGCATTCGATGATTAAGAAGTTGAATCAAAGACAAGAGATTTGAGGTCAGACCTGGAACATATAACACCTTCGTGAGTGTACATCTTTGTGTCCCAGTAGGAATGATGACATCACTAATCCCCACCACAATATACTCTTGATTGTCTGTAATGGTGATTTGATCTCCAGTGGGCCGGTCACTCAGGGTATGGAACAAATTCTTATTGCCAGTCATGTGTTTTTTGGTACCTGAATCAATCAACTAGAAACTTTCTGATAGCTGCAAAGTCTATGTGACTAAGAAAATGTCTGGATGAGTTGTGTCTTAAACCTCTTCATTGGAGGTGGCATCCTGCTAAGCAACAATGTGACCCTTCTACCTTTGATTACGAGCACGCCATTGAGATTTCTTGGAATATCCTTGGCTAGAAGTGCTCTCTTTGCCAGAGTTTCCATACTTGCAACCATTGTAATAACAATTCAAATTCGTGTGCATATCTGTGGAGCAAATGTGGCACTATCCATCCACCTTGTTGTTCTGCTGCTTCTAGGGTGGCTGCTGTGGTGGACGCTGAGAAGGTTGCTGCTGAGGATGTTGCTTCTGATTCTGGGGGGCTGACTACCCTTTCCAAGGCTTATGTTTTTTCCTCGTGATGAGAGCCTTGTATTCAAAGGCTTCTTAAACATTCTACATGGATTCTTCCTATTGGAGATAATTCACCAATGTGGAAAAACTCACCTCCTATTGAGTGATGGTCAACGTGGTGATCAGTGTCTGAAACTGGGAAGGAAGAGCTCGCAAGGTGCGTGTGACTAGCAACTTGTCATCCAGCAATTCATCGAGAGTATAGAGTTCTACACGTAACTTGGCCACACACTGTAAGAAGGCTTCTACTGATTCACCATCATGCATACTCATCGTTTGAAGCTTTGTTTTAAGATACAGCTTCATCATTAGATTCTTGGCTTCATAGATGGTACATAATGCAGTTCATGCCTAAGAGGAAGTGGTTACTTCCTGAATATAAGGTTGAACCTCATTAGAAAGGCTGAGGGTGATAAGCATTAGTGCTTTTGCATCAGCCTTTTCATGCTTAGCCAATAGATTAGCGTCTGTGGGAGGGGCATCTGGGCCATAAATGATCCCCAAAGATATTCAAACTAAAGAATCGTCTGCATCTTAGTTTTACATGCGGAATTTTTTTTCCCTTTCAAGAGTTAGGCATCGGATAGCAATATTTTTGGAGCAGACATTTTCAAAAATCTCAAAATTATATTTTATTTATTTATTTTTCAAAAATGGCTACAACACTTACTAAAGGAATCTGTCTCGAACATGGGATCTATAGGGTCATGCAGTGAGACACGAACACTCCTGTGGGCATTCTACTTCACGTTCATCATCTACATCATAGCCACATTCAGGTTCTGTATGAATCCTCTGTGTTTGACATTGAACGTCGAACCAAAAATACTCCAATAGTCCTTGGCACACAATCTCATCAAAGAGAATATTCCCAGTGTTGCGGAGCTCATTGATCAAGTCAAAGAGCAGTCCAGTGGTGTCTTCATTGTCACTCAATGCCCAAATATTTGGTGCATTACTCGCGGTGCTTTGTGCATCTGAAATTTGTGACATATGCACACACATGGTTTTACAATTTGTAGGCTTTCTTCCACATTCTCCAAACAACAAATGCAATGGTCCCTTGATCCATGTAGATCAGAAAAAGAAACACAGGATGGACCTACACATGAGAAAATTATTGGTACCACTTCCTGCAGTAGGTCAAGGCATCAACTCCCACCAAGAAGTGAATGCTAGGATTTATTCACTAGAGAATATTGAGGGTTTGGACGATGTTATGGACTAGGTGGATCAGTTTCTTAGAGATGTTCTTTAGAACCTTCCTATCTTTGACTGTTGGCCATTGTGTTTCTCAGCACTATGGTTTGTAGTCAATGGTATTAGTTGATGGCAACTCAACAAATTCTCCATGCACACACGCCGCTTCCTCCAAATTTGCACTCATGGCTCCTCCTTGGTGGCTTCCTTTCAAACGCACAACATAGGAAAGGAAAGGAAAGCTGGTGCAGGTCGATCTTGGTCACTGTCCACACCAAATGAAATGCCACGCTCTACTCCAATTTGCATCCACGCCAAATGAAATGCCACGAACTATTTTCCAATCTTCCACGCAGGCAGAGGACGGACAGAGGCTCTGATACCAGTGATGGAAGAAAGATATTGTTGATTCAATGCCTATGTAGAAACAAATACATGCGAGCCATATATAGGCTGTGAAGAAGGATGGAGCAGGAAAAATTACATGGCCAGTTACATGCCGTGGCATGTGAAGAATGTATTAAGCTAACAATAGTTTCACCAGAATCACTTTGATACCATATTAGATTTTATGGATCTCTAATGAAAAATAAATGCATGAGTAATTACAGAAAATGAAATAAATAAAAATTATCTATATCATCTAATGATGCAAGTGGTGTACACTTATAAGAGGAGGAAAATACAACTATCACCTAGAGAAGTGGTGAATAACTCTCACTAACCAATTATGGAAGTAGAGTTGACTCCACACAACTAGTAAGATAACACAACAAAACTGGTAAGCTAACTCAACATAATTGGTACACCTAAGCAAGAATATCCCATGAGTGTAGGAAATCTCAAAGGAAATTAAAAGAATAAGGAAAATGAATATCCTACATTAATAGGAAATTATAACCTTTTCTTTAGCATTTCATTTAAACATGTGGTAGTTATGTGGATATGTTTACTAGTAAGACACGTAGGCAGTTTGATAAAATTCCTCAAAGTAAAACAAATTCTATGTCATGTGGATTAAAGTGGTTAGAAATTAAGCACAAAATGTATTTGTTGAAAACACTTTAGAAACGTTTACAAAAATACAATTGGTAGGTCTAAGATCATATTTCTACAACCCTTATTACATTACACCTATAATGGATGTTTATGTTGCATAGTCAACCTTCTTGTTGTGTATGGTTATCTTAAGGAAAATTGTAAACTTAATCAACTATGTGCTGATTAATCTTGTAGTGTATTATGTTTTTGTGTGATCTTCCATGGTTGCATGCCCAAATCCTAATCTCCACAAACTATTTTTGCAATCTCCTTGATGATGTCAAAAGAGGAGCTAGAACATGGTTGTGACAAACATTAATGTCAATTTTTGGAGTTTTATTTTCCAATGAAGTGTTGTAGAAAAGTATAGAAGTGTTTTTCAGGGTTCCTGTAGATCACAAATAAGTTACAAAAGGTTAGCAGGTTTTAGCTTTCTCCCTCATTTCTACACCTCAATTTCTATTACAAGCAAGATATGTCGTTCAAGGGTTGCCTGCAAATGATTCTCTAACATAATTGTGGTAGGAATACTAGTTTAAATTACTCACTAAAAATGTTCTCTCATGAATTAAAAAAATATGAAGGATATGTTCAATATTTACTATGGAAATAGGCCTTAAAAACATTTGAGTAGATGCATTTGGAAAGTGTAAATTCTTCTGTTATTGGTATCCATCGAAGGATCTTATGTTTTGTTTTTTAGTGGGTTGGACGACTAGCTAAGAAGAATATCTCTTAAGTAGGGTAAATACATGCACCAAAGTATGTTTGAAAGAAAATATTTTTATTAGATGCAAGAATTGGGAAACTCATGATATGCACGTGAATTAGTAAATGGATGCTCTTGTGGCAAACTCATAATTTGTGCATGTTCAACTGAATTGTAGGCCCTCATCACACTTCAATTCTCTAATAAGAATCGTTATATTAACTCTTTCTTGCATGATCTAGAAATTCTATTTTTCCTATCAGTGATGGTGTTGAAAATAAAACCAATGAAGATTAATTTCAATGAATTATATGAGATGTATTACTTAATTAGAAATGTATCCCTTTTATAAGAAACTATAAAAGTTACTTTGAACATATAGCCAACTCCAAAATTACCTCTTGAAATGTTTGAAAAAATCTTATAATAGTAATGGATAATTAATCCATGTTGTTGGCGAGTTGAACATATATTTTATTTTAAACGTACCTCTTGACGACCTTTCAAAATGTTAATAAAACCTATTTTTAATGACACACACAATGTCTTTCTAGATCCCGTAGTGGAAATTAAAGCTTTGATTGTATTCCTTATCACTTGGAGTGTTACACCAAACCATGTAATGAATTTGAATGTTTTTTTTACCATTTAGTGTCACATGTTTATGAGCCCTGTAGACCATTTCAAGGCTTTGAAATAACTGCTGAAAGTTAAAATTTTAGTTTGGTGTTTGCTTGTTGTTTAAATTCCTAGCATGGAGAAATGGAATTCACCCTCCACATACCTATAGTATTTATCAATGAAAATCACTACCAATGCTTAGGTCTAAGAAAATAACCTATTAAGATAATTTTATAAGTGGGTTTTATAGGCCTCTACTAATTGGGTGATGAGGCCATTTTGTTCCAATGATGATTGGTAACTCTTAAAATGTGGTCTTGGGTTGAACTTGGTCTCCCAGTTTTAGATTTTTCAGCTTTGAGGGTTTACCTATATATAGTGGAGTAGGAGGGAGTTTGACTCTCTATGTGTTTGAGTCTATGATTTTAAACACATATTTTTAATCAACTTCACTAAATTTGATGTTTTTTTAAACTTATAGAAAAATGGGGAAAATTATTCTAGGACCTTATTCAAATAAAATATCTATCAATAAACTTGTAAGCACTAACATATGACTGTATGGAACCTCCTTTTCTTGTTTTCTTTGAAAAAATTAATGTGGGACACATGGTGTCTTTTCTCTCATCTCTTTATCTCTCTCTTTATCTTTGAAAATGAAATGAAATTACAATTGTATTTATGACTCTCTCCAAAACTTGAGTAAAGGGTTATTTTCCTTATGAATTGAAAATTATGAAATTGTGAAATTATGCTAGATTGTAGGAAATGCCTTGCCATATTTGGATTCACCATGTTTTTATTATAGGTACCAAATACAAGAAGAAATTGTAGCATTACTTTTGTTTTTGTATTAACATATTATCTTTGAAACACATGTAATTGTAAATGGATAATCAACACTACTGTTATAAACATGAATGTTCTTTATTAATTTCTGTGATGAGTATGAAATTTTTCATATTGGTGTTATATAAAAATTGGAATTATATTCTGGGACTAATTTTTAATACATGTTTATATGTTGCTAATGGTGTCAATGTAGCTATTAATTGGAAATGAAATTACGATTTTATAAAGTGATCCTATGTGAATGTAAATAATGTATATGTTTGTGTGTTTTTACAAATACTTGGGTAAATCAGAAGAAAAGAACCAAATCTAAAGGATGACCTTCGAATAAATTTCTGGTGTGGGTTTCTCTTATGTGCGATAACCTTCATAACTTAGAAAATTGAAATTTAAAGGATGAGCTTAGTTGTTGTTTTATAATTTTTGGTGCCTCCTGACTTTGAGGAGATAAGACCACCAATTTCTATCTACCTTGCAAACATGCATGCTTATCGACAAAAGAAAAGAAACCACCTTAAATAGGAATGGTTATGGTTTGACAAATATTAGCATGTTACTTTAAAATTTATCTGAATGACCCTAATCTAATGATATTTTGGATTATTACCATTTCACAAATGTGTTATCCTTTTTTCGTTCACTTCAATGGGATTTAAGTGAAATGGCGATCTTAGAATGGTTCAAATTTGACATGTCTTGTTAATAAGTGATTTCCTTTTAGTAACCAACATTCTCTGGTAGTCTTAGATTGTGTAGGGGTATTGCTAATGTAACCATGATTATCCCACGAGAACAAAGTAGATGGTTTTCTAGTATGTGGAAGTGTGTTAAATTTAATGTTGTAAAGGTATAATATCACTTTGTTACATGAATGATGTAATGTTTTAAGAACACATTTAAATGGGTGTATTAGAAACTAAGATTCAATGGAAGGGTTGAACAATGTAACTATATGGAACCATAATGGAAATTAAGGAATGCTTTTTTTTTACATCTTTGTAATGTGATCAAATAGAATTTGCTAAACTGTAAATTATGGTGGCCCCCTCACATTTTTACCTCAAAGAGAATCCTGACTAAAATTAAATTCAAACTATTTAATTCTAGTACATGAGTGTTTTGGAGGTATAGGGTGACTCAAATAGGAGATATTTTTATTGAAATACCTCTTATAAGATTGATTATGGATGAAGATTACCTTTAATTTCTACCTATCAAATTGTGTTGCTATTACATGAACAATAATATGTTAACTTGTGAAAAAACATTGTAAGCAAATTTTAGTTATCAAGATTTAGTTCTTAATATGTTGACTAGGAGAGAGGAGAAATTAGATATTCATCCCCTTAAACTCATTGTGAAGCCTCTTCATGTTATTATCAATATGATAAATGATTCTTTGTTGGGAAATGTAAACCGATAACACTAAGTCTAGATTGAACACAAGTTTTATACGAATCATACATATTTATAAATACTCCCAACAAATTAAGTTTTCTTGATGTACGACAAGTATAAGGAAAAACTTAATATTCTCCCCTTTAGTGTAAAGTTAAGTGGAAATTTTTAGCATACCCCTTTCTTTATGCAAGAATTTCTTGTTATTGTTAATACAAAGTGAAACAAGTTGTTTCATGTTTAACATAGGTTTAAAAATAAGGAATCCTAGTTGGTAACAAGTTTATTTGTGACTCACATGCATATTAAGAATGATACAAGTAAATAATTAATTGTATAAGTGATATAATAATCCATTAAATGAATGGCATGTATTCTTTATGTTAAATGTTATAAAAAATATGGAAAATGGGAATCTTCTACTCTTGGAACTAATATTAACCCCTTTATCTTCATGTGAATTTTCCCCTTTCAAAATGAAGGTTGATAAAAATTTAAAGTAATAAAACTTTCTAAGAATCAAACCCTTAGTGTAAGAATGAAAATTAGTAGACTCGTATGTGTTTGAAATGATTTTAACTAACAATTGATGTAATGTAAATTCAAGAAGTAACCATATAGTGTTTATTAATTTTAAGATAAATTTTATATGAAATAAAGTATATGAAGTTTTGAAAAAAATAGAATTGATGCACTTACATTTTAATGTTCTTTTAACCTATAAGGATATACAATGGGAACTTATTTGTAATAAATATGTAAAACATAAAAATAAATGTGTTGTGGAACATGCCTATGTTGAGATCTTATTATGGTTGGGTCTTAGATTTATATTCATTCATTTGAGGAAGTGTAGCATTGTTGTACATGTGATGTTATCTTTTTGTATGTATGGGTCCATGTGGGTGTAAGTGTCTAGTGTGATTTTGTGTTATTCTAAGTGAGACTAAGTGGTGTCTTATAACAGTAAGTGAGAAAAAATAAACTATCATGGTTTATTTGATCTTGCGTTTTGGTCTGTCATGTGTGGAAATTGTATATTAAACTAGAAAAATGATTTAATATCCTTGCAAAAATATAACTTAGTAGATTTTTTATATATACTGATAAAAATTAAATAATAGAAGCTAAGGGCTCACAATTAAACCCTTTTAAAACCTCTGAACTTTGAGAAATAATAACTCTTTTTATTTCTAATAAAAACAACCTAATAATTACGTGTAAATCTGATTGAGAACCTACAATAAAACTTACTTAAAGAAAAGGATGATTATAAAGCCATCTTGAGTGTCCTTGAATTTCCATTGCCAAAATATTGTTGGTGGTGTTAACAGGAAAATAGAGCATGCAAGAACACCACTAAATGATAAAATTTAAATAATAACCTTGACAATGGTCTCTAAATTAAACTGAGACAAATAGGCCCTTGAAAACAGAACCACTAGAGTCTTTGAGATGTTGACAAAAGGATATGGTTTCTTTAACACACTACAGGATAAAAAGGATTTGTTTGAATTACACTTAAAACCCCAACAATTACCTCAAAATTGATCTAAGAAAACCGATTCCCTAAAAATGGTTCCACTAGAGTGTTCAAGCTATTGACGGAATGATATGGTTTCTTTAACACACTGCATGCTAATAAATATTGTTTAAATTATACTTCAAACCCTAAAAACAATGTCATAATTGAGCTGAGACAATCAATTCCTTAGAAGCAGCACCACTTGATTGTTAGATACATTGACATGTTGATATGGTTTCTTTAACACAATGCAAACTAATAAAGCTTGTTTGAATTATACTTAAAACCATGGAAACAATGTTAGAACTAAGATGAGACAAACACATATTTGATAAAAGTCCCACTATAGTGTTGGTTACCAATCTAATGCCCCAGAAAAGGATTGAGATGAATGAGTGGAAGAGGAGGAAATACAAATCCTTTGATATTTCATATTTTAGTTAGGGATGAGATATATCTTCACTCAATTTACCAAGCATTGTGGGAATGATAGGGAGGCACTTGACTAAGTGTGTGGATTTCCACTTGTTACTTTTGGCTCTACCCAAACTTGGGTGAGAGGACCCAAGGTACATGCCTAAGTAGAGAGGGATATGTGATATTTAAAGCCCTCAAACTTGTTGGGAATGTAAATTTCAGATTAAGTGTTGCAAGTAAATCTAGTTCCCACTCGAGAGACATGTAACAAATGTAACAAAAACACTTGGGAAATAAGACATAGGCTATTGAAGATGGATTTAGAATGTGATCACAAGCACCAATTCCAAATAAACAATTCAAAATTCAGAGTGTAATGACACTTGGGATTCTAACTCCATAAATCAGGGGAAAACACTCAAAAAATGGAAGTTTATGTGTTATTTTTGAAAAGATCTCATACAAGATGTGCAATGGTGATGAAATTTATAGAGGGGTAAGAGAGAAGGATTGATAGTGAAGATCAAAGTTGGCGTTGAAGGTATAAAATGGGATAAATAGGATCCTAATGTGAGTAAGAAAATGAATTAACTATATTTTCTTGATACATCTTATTGCAATCAAACCCAAAACCAAAATATTAATCTTACCAAAGGTTTTTTACCCTCATGGACATCCAAGTAAGGAAAACCATGAAAATTACCCCATGAAACTTTATCACAGACATCTGAGACTAAAGTTTCATGCATTCACCACATAAAATCCCTAAAATAACAGCACACCTTATGAAAGAAGATGTTCGTTAAGAGTTATTGCTAAGAGGAGTTTACACCTAAAGTAAATGATGTTACGTAACACTACATAACACCCTTCCCTCAATGCCCGGTTAAAAAGTTGCATAATGCTTCCCTATGGTTTTTTGACATGATAAAATGTATAATTTCAAACGGTAGACAAAATTCATTGATATCAGATCTATCTACAATAGGAAACAACAAAATTATACATAGAAGCATCAATCTATGAGTTAATTTGACAAAGGAGACAAGGGAGACATGTAAATATGATCTCAGATCCTACTGATGGTTATACAGCTATAACCACTTTAGAAAAAACCCAAAATGGAACCATAATGAACCAAATACTTTGACAAAAAATAGACCCCAAAAGAGAAAATCATGCATCCAGAGCAGGAAATCCCAAATTCCAACAAGCGAGCCCTTTGAAAATGAAGATAAATATTCATTTTTATAGAATAAAGTCCTAAACCTAAATGAATATACTTTGAAAAATATTAATCAAATGAATTAAGGATTTTACCTCATTTTAGGGATCCGCAATGCTCAAAATTTTTGAATTCAAATAAAAATTCTTGAGACATACACTAATTTTCCAACCATATAGTTCTTCGAATGTATTCATTAATGGTGAACATCTTCCCAACTTATTCATATTTACATCCATTGATTTAATCACTCAAGTTTGAATATTGGCCTTACATGTGGATGGATTTTCCATGTCGGATTCACTTAAATAACATGTTACTTTCTCAACGATCTAGATCTTTGAAGTTTTCATATGTGGTCTATAAGCTACTTTGTTTCTTGTATGTTGTGAAATGGTGACACATGTCCATTTTTCTACGCTCCCGGGGGTAAGAAATAAGTTAGAAAATCTATAATAATTATGAATACGAAGACTGCAAGATCGCATAGAATTCTCTAACTTGAGGTGTCATCATACATCATCATCTTTCTTTTTTATCGGGCCGCAACAATGGCAATACAGCTCACAATATTGTTAAAAATACAAAATTGTAAACTGATGAATTGTGAGGATTTTCCCTTCGAAAAATACCACCAAAATGTTCCAGGTGTACCCTATCGTTGTGCCCCAGGGATGGGAGTACAACTTTTAACCTTGCAACAACTATGAAGTTTGAAACTATAAGACTACAAAACATTTCCAGCTCATATCCTCAAGATTCTTTGAATATTCTATTTCTCATACATCGGGGGGAGACTTTGCAAGTTACACATCCCTATCAAATTTGATTTTGCATAAGGGTGACATTGGAGGTTGTAAAATTGTAGGAAATGCGAACTTACAGAATTTCCTAAATTTCATTTCAAAAGGCAAGAGACCTTATTAATTGGGATAAATCATACTACTAATGTCGTAATAACATCAATCGTGCCCCTTAAACCTGCAAATCATCCAATCAATAAGAAACATATGAATCGTTAATACATTACTAAAACACAAAAAACTAAATAGGAACATGGCATGATTTAGTCAATTTGAAACTCGAGGAAACACCATCCATATTTGAAAGGTCCAAAGCATACCAAATTCTAAGGAGGAATATGAAATATGACGTGATTTATAATAAGATCAAATCAGGGACCAACAAATAAATAAAGGATTCTCATTTATGGCAACCATATTTTATGGCCAAAGCTAAATTTTTGGAGAAGAAGTTTTTGTATTCCTTGAAGCAAGTCAACAAGATTGCCTCGTATTTTCGTACAAGTTCTAGAGAATTTGTAACAAAAGAATATGTTTTTAGATAGTAGGGGTAAAGATAGAGTCATGTCTTAGAGTTCTCCTTATACTCAAATTATTTTGAGTGAGCATCCCAGTGGATTTGATTTTGTAAAAGGGATGTGAAATATCTCAGCTTGACTTCTAATACGTAAATATTGGTCATCAAAATGGTGTCATTCGGTATTAAGAGTCCATATAGAAATAATTCACAAAGGAGGTTTTTTTTTTCCGTAGTTTCCATCATAAATTCCTCTAGAAACTGTTTCTCATCTTCTATATCATAACGGAGGTCACAAGATATCCTTAATAGCACCCACTTAAAATATTGTTCTATAATAAACATACTGTAATATGGAGATGGTTTTTTGCAAGCCAACAAATGATTTCCCATAGAACATGCATCTATGATCCTCTTTTCAAGTTTTTTCTTTTGTCTCCTAAATTTCTTTTTATTTTTTTAGTTCTTTAATTTCTCTTTTAAATTTAGCTATATTTCTAATGCCATTTATATTATTTTTCCCAGAGTACATCTTCTCTAATTAACCATCTTATTACATTATAAGGTTCGATTATGTCTATTTGAGTGAATGCTTCTTGATACTCCTTGTGTGTAATAAGTGGATTTTTTGTTGCTTGACCAGGATCTTTAACATTTTCCTTTGAATCAACATGTGGTGGATTGAAATGTGTTTGAAAAGATTCGATATCTAAAAATGCATGTTGGGTAGGTGGTGGATTTTAATTTACTTTTGTGACTACCTACATAAAATATAGATTTTAGAGTGTTTGAATGATATCATCCTTCTCCTTTATTTCTTTCTTTACGAGAAGGATTTATCTCCTCTATTCTTCAATCATCTTCTTAGCATTGAAAACATATAATGCATAGTTTAATTCTCTACTTTCATTTATTGGAGGTGGTAGTTGTTAGGAAATTAATAATAATGTTCACATTATATGATTGGGTAGTTAGTCGTATTTAGTTAATTAAGTAATATTGTTAAATATAATAACAATATTATGTACGTGGTTATGTGGTTATACCCATATCACTATTTATAGGTTTATTGTTTGTAATACATCCTATTTTATAGGATGTTTTGTTACTTACCTTCTTGGCTATTTAATATCCCAATGTATTGTGTGAGAGAACACAGAAGAAATATATCAAGAATATATTATCTTGAGAAAATATTATTATGTTATTTTCCTGTGACGGTCTTTACTTAACTCTAAATTTGGTATCAGAGTGACTGAATTAAAATGAGAGTCTATTGAAGATTATATTGGCAGTAAAGCTTCAATTATATGTTGGTCTTCAGTTTTTGTATTCAAATATTAGCAATTAGAATTGAGATCTACCAGATTATATATCTTTCTAAGTTCATGTGGATTAAGGCACTATTTTGTGTCTTCACTGTTTTTTGGTAACTGAATTATTTTTGTGTGCCAAAGAGAAAACTGCACAAGGAGGCATTTGAATCCTATCACAGTTCGCAGAAAGCATATTCAATTTTTTGTTAGAAAATAAGAACACGGTCATCCTTGGTTTCACTCGATGGATCCAAACAATTATTTGAGTCTCCATGTTAAATCAATTTGTTAGCTGAGACAACGTGATAACAATTTAGAGGAGCGCCAGATGGGAATTCTGATCGTCCTATGCCATGTCTTCTAAAATCTAGGACTACAATGAACTATTCACATATGTATTTGATTTTTTATCCCCTTCCACTTGCATCAAAATTTTTGAAGGATTCACAAATATATTTTGCTGGAAAGCAATAAAGGTTGCATTCAGCTATTGTCAATTATTCAATGTGTTTGGTGTTATGGTGATTCGGTGTTGCGGTTCTACATTTCTGAGAGACTCCACCAACATTTATGTAGTTTTACACCTTGTAGCCTAGTGTGGTGTTGAGAAGGAAATTTGCATGAATTTTAAACATGCATGTGAACGGCCTGATCTAGATCCTTACAACTTGGTGAATAGTGTATCATTTTCTCTCTGCATATTCTGATATATGCATAGTTTTATATCTAAGAATTCCAATCGGATATATTCTTTTCTCCGCATGATTTTTGTGTTGCATGAGAGGTGAATCAACCATGTCAGAAAGTCGATAAGCAAGATTTGCATAGCAGGAAGGTAGATATTCATCTAACAACTGTAGTTTCCATCATCCACGTGTAATTTGATCAGGTCAAGTAGGTGGTTTTGTTAGTCAATATTAAATTGTCTTTAGATGAAATCGGTTGAGGTTTGGTCAAACGGTTTAAAAAATATTTTTAAAATTTGTCATGGGTCAACTGCCATAGATATTTGTTATTTATTGTGTCTTAGTTTTACAATTATAACATTGTTATAAGAAGTAATCTTTAATTACTTTTTAATAGTTATTTTTTAATCATTTATTTCGTATTACCATCTTGTATAGTTAAAAGGAGTTATTGTGTCTTATTTGAGTCATGTTTTCTTGTCCAAATCAAAAGTGTTGTTTTTAAATTTGTAAATTATCATCAAAAGTCATATAATTGCAAAAAGTACGAAAAATAAAAATAAAATCCTCATGAATGTATTTTCAATGTTACATGACGTCCAAAAAAACAAATAGTTTCACATTGTGTGACGTAAGATATAATAAACAATGTGGAAATAGTTGAGCTTCATATCCAAATCCGATAGAGTTAGCAGCATGTTATTGGAGGATAGAGGCACCGGAGGCTAGAGGAAAACCAATGACCTCTCGTCAGTCACCAACGATGGGGCCGCACAAAGATGTGGTGGAATTTTGTGGTGTGAGTTTGCTTTAAGTTGTGTTCTTCAATTTCATAGTACCTGCTTTACAATATAGTGTGGATTTTAACATTTCAACGTGGTGTGAAAAATAAAAACAAATGTGGTATGTTCATGTTCATTGGTATGTGGCTATTCCTACATAATTCCCCAATTCTAGAACATAGTGAAGAACATATAACATAGTGAAAAGAAACATCATGAGTATTGGTGAGGTAGAATAGTCATATGTGTTCCTGTTCATAGCTTGGTTCGTGGCTAGCCTCCTAAAAACCATTCAAGGCTTTTCATATGTGTTCTTGCTTGAGTTCCCACACTATTAGATAAGATGTGTTCCCTAGAGTGACTAGTTGATAATCATATGATTCCTAAGTGTGTTCCCATCCTCTTCGGTCATATGTGTTCCCGACAATACATGGTTGATAACAAGTTGATGTGTTCCTTCTTCTACCTTCAGTTCGAGTGTGTGCCAAGATCATGAGCGTGCAAAGGTAGCAAGCTGCAAAGGAAGTGTGAAATTTCTATTGTTACCATGTAAACATTAATGGGGGAATGTTAGGTAATTAATAATAATGTTTACATTATATGATTGGGTGGTTAGTCATATTTAGTTAATTAAGTAATATTGTCAAATATAATAATAATATTATGTGTGTGGTTATGTGGTTTTACCTGTATCACTATTTACATGTTTATTGTTTGTAGTACATCCTATTTTAACAGATGTTTTGTGACCTAACTTCTTGTCTATTTAATAGCTCAATGTACTATGTGAGAGAACACAAGAAATATATCAAGAATATATTATCTTGAGAAAATATTATTGTGTTATTTTCTTTTGATGGTCTGGAGTTAGCTCTATAGTAGTTTCTAAAATTATTCTTCAACTAGGGTCTTCCCTTTGTCTTTCCTCATATCTCTCATTGGAATATCATAAATAACCTCTTCCCTTTCCTTGGGTACAATGCTCTTCCTCACCTATGGGTCATCCCTGATGCTCTCCAATCTTTTAGCTACCATTTTTTCTACTTCACTGGAATCCTCATGAGAAATGACTAGTGTTCTTGTTCTTGTTCTTATTTATATTCAAGGATTTTCCTCCTCAAAATATCCTTAAGAAATAACTAAAGGAACAAATGGTTGAACTGATTTTTTCTTTTTCTTTCTTTTATTGGTAGGATATGCTGGGATTTCTTCCTCAATTTACTATATAGGGCCCTCGGTAGGCATACTTAGAGGAGTGAGTTCATAATTTTCTATAAGAAAACACTCCATGTTTTTCTTCTCCTTCTTTTTTTATAGAAAATGATTCTTACAAATCAACTATATCAGCTCGTGATGTTTTTTTATCTTTTTGATACCTTTGAAATATAAAATGAAGAGATTAATACAAAAGAGGGGGAATGATGAAAGGATGTTGTTTCCACTTTTCAAAATGGATAACCATTTTCATAGAGCTCCCTAAAATAGTCCCCAACTAGCGTTCACAAGAAAAATACCTTCTGAGCCAAATGGACACCATGTCCCAAGGTTTAGGTAGGGATTCTATTTTAATTTCCTTTTTCTTACTCTGCTGGTCACATACTATCTCTACTTTTACATTGTGTGCTGGAAAAAGCTATAAACAGATGAGTATGGTATGTTTCTACTAGAAAAATTTTCCCCTTTGTTTGAATTTTTAGAAATTTGTGCAATAATATTAACATTAAGAGGGCTTTCAACTCATTGTACAATAATATGGTAAGTTTGAAGATGCATAGAAAATTGTTGTATCAGTTACAAGTTATAACCCTCAGATTTCTTGAAAACCCTAAACACCTAGCTATCTTAAAAATAGATATTGTTTCCCCATATTTTAACAATTCCTCAATCAATTTAGAATTTAACTTCTTTAACCCGATATTTCACTAGACATAACTTCTTGAAATTATATGTAAAATTACTTAAACATAATAACATTTATCATAACATAATTTCATTTTCATTTTAATTTTTTATATTTCAATACTTTAAAAACCCTTACATGAGATACCTTTAATAACATGAGTAATTGCTTTGTTGACATACATACATACATACATACATACATACATACATATACATATGTATCTATATATATATATATATATATATATATATATATATATATATATGTATATATATATATATATATATACATATATATATATATAATATATATATATATATATATATATATGTATATATGATGTGTTATTATAAATAAATATTTATTTTTGTTTTGATAATATATTATTAGATCAATGAAAATAACTCAACATATGACTGAATAATTATTTTAAGTGATGAATACCTCCTTCCATTCACATGTCATGTTCTTATTGATACATTCTTAAGTGTTACAAATTTTCCCCAAGATCACCACAATCAAATACAAGTAGATGGATAGTCTCTTTACAATTCATGGGTATTCATTCTCCTTTATATGTTTTCATTTCAAGATGGGTATAAATTCATACTCTTATAACATACTAGTACGCTTGTAAGTTCTATAAAAAACCTTCAATATATTTGTATGGTTGAATCAAGTTAAATGTATTGCCATTCACAATAAAAAAATAATCCTTCTAATGCCTTGTAACATATATTTAGGAGGGTAACTTCATCACAACTAGAAAGTAACTTCTTATGTCTCTTCCATACTAAATATTATATATATGTAAAGTAAGCACTTAATAATATTAGTATGCTTAATACGTTGTTCATTCTAGATTCCAGTTGCCTAGAAAATTTAATATGAATATGTTCTTTTGGAGAGGTGTTTACTTTGTAAAGAAAATATATCATAATGGTCAAACTTAATTTTTCATTATTCTTCAGATATATCGAACTTCTTAACACAACACTTTGAATTCAACACAAACCCTATTTCTAGATTTCTCCCTATAACTAAGGTTTCACATCCTCATGATTAACATATAAATTGACAAGAATCTAAGTATAATAGGGATTCAAAATGAGGACTAAACTTTACCCAATGGATTCCAAATGATGGTTAAATTGGACATAATGTTAAGGGATCAGGTTATTTACTCTTCACCATTATGTTGTTTAAACTCCATACTTCTTCCTTTGGACCATTCATACGTCCAACTCCGAAAAATTTATACTCCCAACTACTGTTGACCATTCATACTTCTAGCTCTGGAATTGTTTTCCATGTGGTTAATTACTATTGTGGACCAATGTTAATATCAAATTTATCTTAGTTATGAAATTCCCTCATCAATGTGAAAACCTTTATTATAGATTATAGTTTGAAAAGAAACCATAACAAATTAACTAAACCAAGAAAAAAATATATGTTGGAATATTATGCATACCCCATTTTCATTTACGTAGTATAATAAGTAATTTATATGACATCCACATGTTAGGACAAAAACACAATAAAGAAATACATATATGATGGAATACCTTACATTTATCATTTTTATTGTTAAGTAATTATACAACAAGTAATTAATATGACATCCACCTAGGGATGAAACACAAACAATAAGATATAGCATAGATGAAGTGGTAAAATAAGAAAATGAGACAGATCATATAATTTACCTTGAGCGGTAAAATTCACATCCACGCTAAACACAAGAAACCCAAACCCTAAAAAAAACATACAAGAAAAATCACCGAAACTATAAGGACAACATGTCCATAACTATTAAATTTGTGGCTACCCTAAACATGACAGTCCCAAACCCGAAATACCTATAACATTTAAATATTTAGAGTAGCAAAAATAACCCAAATACTAAACACAACATGTTTAGAGAAGTAAAAATCAAAACCTCACTAAACACAACATAACCAAACTTTGTATTTAATAATTAGTAGGGAATGAAGGTAATAAAAAACTTTCATTTTAATAATCACTTCCTTTTAAAGGACTTATAGCTACTTATAAGGGTAAGGCTTGTAACAACAGTTCTATGACAAGGTAATTTACATTATTTCCAGTTATCTCCCTACTATGGTAACCACGTGAAAACTTTGGCGACAAAGAAAAATGTAGTTTTTCAAATTTCTTCCAAAGTAAATCTAGGGTTTTAAACCATCATGGGTAAAACATAATTTCACAAAAAATATAATAATATATCATTTATTCCAAATGATGATTAAATTTTACCCAATGGATTCCAAATTATGATTAAACTGACTACAATGATAAGGGGTTGGGTTTCTATCCCCGCATGATTATTTGTAATTAAACTCCTATAAGAAATAATATAGTTATATTTTTTTGTGTTTTATTTCTATGCTAACATGAAGGTCTAATGGTAATATTATTGTTTCATACTTCAAAATTATGAGTTATTTTAGTACATTTAGGCTACAAAGGATCATTGTGTATGTGTGGTCAATGTTTTCGTGATGTCAGATGTATTAATTTCTATATTGTTAATTATGGATATGATTGCACTTGATTATTTTTATATATCTCAATACATATGCGCCAAATTTTTTAACATTTTTATAGATTTTTTTTTCAAATAACATACATTTAACTTCAAAAAATATCTTTAACAAACTTAACATTGTTATCCTCTTTGGCATAATTTACAACTCATGTGATATGTGTCTACATGTTTTTTTTTTTTTTACATACACAACAATTTATAGTTTCTTTATCTGAATTATATGGTCTTACAAATTTTCTTTCATCTAATGAACTTTGTTTTTTTTTATGTTTTTACAACATTGATGTCTCTTACATTTGTAGAGTATGATCATGTGGACATTTTCTGAAAATGTACTAAAGTTATAGATGGTATAATATATCCAAGTAAGAGGACATTACATTATAGAGATGTGGGAAGATGATTTTTTTTTTCAGTTTTGACATAGTATTGTATGGGAGAGTAAAATTACCTATTGTAGTTGATGAATTTGTAACCTTGGTAGATGTTGAGAATATAGGATACTACACTACTTGGGAAGAAAGTGAATTGTCAAAGCATGGAGTTTCATCCATTCTCATTGTTTACAATAATCACATTTTTAATGGCTCAATGGATAACAATGATACAAGAGATGGATATTACAATGAAGACACTAAAAGTGCCATCAATACGTGTCCTAAAGATATAAGTAATTTTGTCATAGTCAATGTCATTTTTAAAAATAAATGTTCTAGAATAGGTGATGACATGGCCATGGGTTTGTAACTCATGTGATATAAGATCATGAAATTAATGGAGAGAGGTTGGGTCCATTTAATTTTAGTGTATGTATAGAAAATGTGGTAAATTTGTGTTTTGATTGCTTAAATATACTACTGCCCAATAAGTAATTTTGTTTTTCCAAGAAAACATTATATTTTCCATGAAACAAGAAGTATCATTATGGTTAAGTAAGGGAGAAATCAATTGGATGGTCTACACCTTGTACAAAGCGGTGAACGCAATTTAAATTTCAAGGGAGTTGTCACTAAATCATTCCATTTCAACTTAGATGCGAGTAGCTATGTTATAGAGGGAACAAGTAACAATGTAATTGAAGGAGACATCATACATTTTAAGAGATTGGATGCCAATATATTTTTTGTGCATATTTATAGAGTATTCAACCCTCCTTACATATGATGTTTATTGTCTAAAGGATCTCTCATATAATGTCCTGCTAGGAAATTGGCCAACATAAACGGTTCTCAGATGAGTATTAGATTTAAAGAAATCCTAAAAGAGGTTGAGGTCATCATGTGGGATACATTATAATAATGATAACCTAATTTTTTTCATCCAATTTATATTTATGCCAATAGTTACAATCATTACAAGAAAGTGATAAGAAGAACTTACAATGCTAAAAAATGTCAAAAATTGGTTGCCTCTCTAGCAAATCCATCAAATTGAAAATATGATGATGATAGAAAATGGTCAATATATATAGATGAATTGGGAAATGTAAAATATCATTGTTTTAAATCTAATTATCTCCAAAATTTACCTCTTACTTCAGTTAGAGTTCAAAATATGTGGCGTAAAACTAGATCCCTAGATAAAATTGACAGAAAGAATTTTTGTTTGATACAGTAATAGTAAATTCAATTTTCAATGTGGGAAACCAATCTATGGAGTTATATTGAATGACATTTGATGGGATGTATGTTTTTAATAATTCATGCTGCAAAGTTTAGTGGTACTAATGGAGTTCCTTCTATAACATAAATCTAACTTGATAAGAGGTTGCAGGGATGTATTCAATGGTAACATTTGAAAATAGAAACAAAGCTCAAATACCACCACAAAAATTTCTTATATATGAAAAATTGTTGAGATAAATTAAGATATCTCTCTAGATCTAAATCGATCTATAAGATAAGATAGAGAAAATTTTCCTCATAGGTTTCTTCATCCATTTTATACCAAAATATATTGCAAAAAAGTGTAACAAGGAACTTGAATTATTGATACTTCCTCTTGTGTCACAACCAAAATTCAACAACATAATGAACAAAATATTTGAATATGTTTATATTTCAAAAAAATCTATTTTGCATATGTTGTGGGTGCTCATATTTGTACAAAAAATGTAGATCCACCACATGCCTAGAAGCACTCTCAAAAATTGAAGAGGAACAAACATGGAACAATGTTCATATATTTAAAGTTTTCATGCAACATACTATTCCCATACATTGCAAGTAGAAGAACATCCTCATTGATTATTGAGAATTGTGCATGATAAAATAGAAAAACTGAAAAATTCCATACGAAGGATGGGAAAATAAACAAAGTCAATAAGTATTGTTATGAACCTACCTGTTACTTTGACTAGTATACTCACACATGGACACAAGAAAGTGGATTTCAGACACTTTTTCATGTCATTTTTTAAACGTGGAGTAAACTACATAGTCACATAATTATCTTTGTCTCAAGAATCTTGAAGGACCGGTAATTAATGAGGATGGAGATATACAGTACATTTTTGGATCATCCAAACAACCATTGCATGATGCACTATTACAAAATGGTGTGCATGAAAAATTTAAATGGTATGAGAAAATATTTTACCAATAAGAATCCTAGTTAGTGTTGCTAGTAAAAATATTTCATTAAAAAGGTAACCATTTATCATTTAATTGTAATTAGATAATGTTGTGGGTGATAACAAGAATCGTACCTTATTTTTATTTTCATCAATGTTGACAACACAAAAGGTATTCAACATTGTGTATCTAAGCTTCCATCTAGTAGGATGCACTCATAAGGATATAAATGGGACTTTTGGAAGATTAAAAACATCATTACATAAAGTAGATGTATTTTATTTGCCACATATTTTGGACTCCTACTACACATGCCAAGAAGGGTCAAGTATATTCAATCCTTACCTCATTGAGAAATTCTACAACTTCAAGGACTTTGTGGAGCCATTCTTGTTGGATAAAAACCATAATATTTTGGGCATAAATAAACCTAAAATGTCTAGATTTCATGTCATGGATGGCATACCAATGATGGATTATAGGGAAAGTGCATGGAAATGGGGGAAAAAATTGGA
The DNA here is from genome assembly GCA_019776745.2 of Taxus chinensis. Taxonomy (NCBI): domain Eukaryota; kingdom Viridiplantae; phylum Streptophyta; class Pinopsida; order Cupressales; family Taxaceae; genus Taxus; species Taxus chinensis. The sequence goes on along the minus strand of CM034148.1, from coordinate 293,152,650 downwards.
CACATTTTCATTTTTGAGAAAAATATGAGCGTGTGTTGGGAAAGCGTGGGATCGTTATGAATTATAAGCTTTCATTAGTACCAAGCCTAAAATGTGAGCATGTTATAATGTGAGCGCGCTATAACATGAGTGTGTTATAATGTGTTCATGTTCTTATTTTATATGTGGCATATCTGGTTGTGGGAGGGATATATTTACTAAAATAAATGGTTTGAATATAAATATCACAACTCCATCGGTCATAGTTTAGAAGATGGTTTTTCATATTCTAATCTGGTCAATACATAGTTATTTTTTAAGATTTCAGCCTTCAGCCTAAATTTTTAAGGGTTTAAATTATATAATTGATGTCTATTTTGGAAAAGAATATAGTCATTATTTAGGTTTTGGGGCCTTTTAGAAGTTTGGGAAGTAATTTAGGAAGATTTAGGAAAGTTTTTCTCATTCAAGGATAATCTGTTCAATAACATGTTTTCTAGGTGTAGGTAACAAACACTGTAATGATGAAATATGACTTCTCTGGATGATTTTGAGAGCTTCGTAAGGAGTTAGGAGGAAAACAATATGAAATGAAAATATATGTGAATCTTATATGTGCTGGTAACATATATTTTTCTCTAAGACTTGAAGGTTTCATGAAGAATTTCAAAATACTACAGCTGCCCCTTTCGGTTCGAGATAAGAAAGGCCATAAATTTGCAAGATCTAAAGAAATGGTCACCTTATGGTGATAGGTGAATATTTGTAAATTTCAATAAGTACATATTGTAATGGGTATTGTCATAAATAGACTAGTTTTTACCATGGGTGATGATCTCATGAGGATAGGGCCAATTATTTTTTACTGAAAACACCTTCCTAACACCCCAGGTTGTGTTTTTGAGTGAAGAAACTTATAACATGAAATAGTGATAAAAATGTGAGTTTCCATGAGTTGAAATCATGTTTTCTTAAACCTCAAGTGATGAATTAAGTGTTTAGAAACATTGTTATCAGATCCACATCGTGATGGGGACATAATATCCCTGAATGATCAAAACTTTTCTAAATCTTCCTAAAAATATTACATAACCTTCAAGGATTTAAAATACCACATTTATATAATTAATACCTTTTCATAACCCTTTTTAAGGACACACACGAGCTCTGAAATGGACAATATTGGCCTTTTTATGCTTTCAAATGAATTAGTCTTTTACTACACTTCAATGAATGGAATAATGGACCTTTTAAAACCTTTTTGAAAACTTAAACATGTTCACCAAATTCATTAAGAATAACTTCAAGGAAAATGTGTTAATCACACAGGAGGAAGGTGGGAAAAGAGAGGGATTCAAGAAGATTAGTGAGGAATATTTCACATTATGGATTGGTTTTCATAGTTTAAGTTTTAAATTTTTGGGTTATTCATTTCACACATGACAACATCTCCATAAGAAGATCATTATCTTACCCTTCCAGTCTTCAAAAGCATACTTCAATGGAATCAGATTTAGGATTATCATACACTTATTTCTCATATCCATCTCATGAGAATAGGTGAATTTTTTATCCTTCAAACATGATGATCTTGGATGCCTCACTAGCCTAACTAGCTCATTTCGATTTGTTTCTAGAAGAGATTTTGACACTATGGCAGAGTTAGGATAAGATCATCATCAATTCACTCACTGATCAATAACCTCTAAACCCTAAACACTAAGCCATAAACCCTAATCCCTAATCCCTAAGCCCTAAGACATTAATCCTAAGCCCTAATCCCTAAGCCCTAAGCCCTAAAAACTAAACCCTAAACCCTAAATCCTAAACCCTGAACCCCAAAATATAAACCCTAAATTCAAACAAAAATTTTTACCACCTTAAACCCTTAATCATAAACCCAAAACCCTTAACCCCAAGCCGTAAATCCTGGATGATGAGGCTTAAACCCTGAGCCATAAACCCTAAACCCTAAATCCTAAATTGTGATCCCTAATCTCTAAACTCTAAACCATAATCCCTTAACCTAAAATCCTAAGCCATAAACCTTAAACCCTCAAACCTAAACCCTAAACCATAAGCCCAAAACCCTCAATCCTCAACCCTAAACCCTAAATCCCAAACCCTAAACCCTAAACTGTAATACATATACCATAAACCTTGAGACATATACCCTAAACCCTAAACCATGATCCTTAAAACCTAAACCTTAAACCATAAACCCTAAACCCTGACTTTTAAGCCATAAACCCTAAACCATAATCCCTAAGCCCAAAACCTTAAGCCCTAAACCCTGAACCATCAATCATAAACCCTAAACCCGGAACCCTAAGCCCTAAACCTTTAAACTTGAACCCTCAACCCTAAACCTTAAATGTAAACCTTAAACCCTAAAGAATGAGCCTTGAACACAGAGCCCCAAAGCCTAACCCCTAAACCCTGAGACTTAAAACCCAAACGATAAACCTTTTACCTTCAACCTTAAACCCTAACCATTAAATTTTAAACCCTAAACCATAAATTGTAAACCCTAAATCCTCAACCCTAAACCTTATACCCTGAGCACTAAACCATAAACCTTGATCCCTAAACCTTAAACCCTAAACCCTGAGCCCTAAACCATAAATCATGAGAGATTCAATAGTGAATCTTGTCTTCTATGGAAGATTCCATGAGTTTTTAAATAATTTTAGAGGGAAATAATATGCATTGAAATGTGTAATAGACAGTCACTTAAACAACATGTGTAATCAAGATAATCATGATGTTCGTGAAGGATCTAAAACATAAGGAATTTTATCAAAATTCAAGACATTAAGGGAATGATCAACATGGGAATGATGAGAAAGGATCGTCATGAGTGGTTATGATAATCATCTCAAGATCACAAATGGCATAAATCTCTTTAGATTGTTTCTAAACACTTAATCAATACTTAGCAATGTGTTCACATCTTGTAATTCAAGGAGTGGATTTCACATTTCTTCAATGCAGTTGGAGTTTAAGAGGATGGAGCTCAACCTCAAACATTCCTTCAACTCTCATTCATGGATCAATTCTTCCATATAGAGGAGAAAACCTATTTCCATGTGGAGAAATCTAGTGAAGATATGTCCAGATACTATATTCATGTTTCCACTCATGTGAAATCCTGTTCACGGAAGTGAATTGTGAAGTTAAAAAGAATATCATCATATTCAAAGGTTAAATGGAAAGCTCATGGAGTGAGTTGAGGATCATCAGAACTTGAATATGAAATCATGTTAAAACCTCTTAAAGGAACAATCCAAGATGATCTATTCAAGCTACACATGCATTTAGGAACATCATGTGTGAATGATTAAGGAATCATATGTCTCTATGAGAGGCATATGAGAAAAGGGGTGTATGATTATCATAAATTTTATTCCATCTGAGGAGAATTCTGGATCCATGACGGGTAAGAGGATGATCTTCATAGAGAGAACCATGTATGTAAGAATTAGAAATCATCTGAGTTTCAATTGATGTCATTCACTTGGTAGTGTTCTTAAAAGCTCATTTTAACCTTGTATTGTGATCACACTTCAAAGGAGGAAGGACATAATAACCACATCATTTAAGTCAAACCGATGACCACATGAAAATAATCTCATTCAATGAAAAATATTTCCATTTATATGGTGAATACCTATTTCAGTAAGTGATAGATAACTACAAAATGGTTTGAGAATCATGGAGTTGATTTTTTATCACTAAGGTTAATTATGGAGGCCTTGGAAAGTAAGAGAGTAATCCTCACTCTTTCCTTGTTATTAGAAGAGAGAATCCTATTCCCATCACAATATAGGTCTTAAAATAATGTTTCTAAATACACAAGTCATCACTTCAGGTTTTAGAAACATGTTTTCAACTCATGGTAACTCATGTTTGACTACTTTTTCATGTTAAAAGTTTCTTTGCTCAAAAACAAAACACTAAAACTTTAACACTAAACCCTACCCCCTAAACCATAAACCATGATCCCTAAATAATAAACCCAAAAACATAAACCCCGACACATAAACCCTAAAACCTAAACACTAAAATCTAAGTTGTGAACTATAAACCCTTAAACCCTTAAAACTAAACCCTAAAATCTAAACCCTAATCCCTAAGCTTTAAGCCTAAATCCCTAAACATTAAGCCCTACACCCTAAACCCTAAACCAAATTTTTACCACCCTAAAACCTAACCCCTAAACCCTACATGATAAACTGTAAATAGTAAACCCTGCGCCCTAAAATCTAAATGTTAAACCCTTAACCCTAAACCATAAATCATAAACCTTAACCCTACACCCTAAACCCTAAACCCTAAACACTAAATATTAAACCTTAAACCCTGGGCATTAAAACATAAACCCTAAACCTTAACCCATGAGCCCTGAACCTTAAACCCTATGCCCTAAATCCTAAACGTAAAACCCTAAACCCTAAACCCTAAACTATAAACCATAAAACCTAAACCTTGAGTCCTAAACCCTAAATCCTAAGCCTTTTCCCTAAGATCTAAACTCTAAACTCTTAATAATAAATCTTAAACACTCAAACCTAAAACCTACAACCTATTTTTACCACCTTGAACCCTAAATTGTAAAACCAAATTGTTAAAACCTAAATCCTATACCTTAAAACCTAAATACTGAGCCCTAAACCCAAAACCTAAACCATGACCCATAAAATCTGATCCCTAAACCCCAAACCTTAAATCTTAAACCATGATGCCTAATCCCTAAGTTCTAAACAATAAACCGTAAACCCTAAAACCAAACCCTAAGCCCTAAACCCTGAACCCTAAACCCTAAACCCTAAACCTAGAGCGATAAACATTGAACCATATACCCTAAACCCTTTGCCTTAAAATCTAAACCCTAAACTATAAATCCTAATCCATAAACCCTAAACCCCAAACCCTAAAACCTAAAACCCTAAGCCTTAAGCCCTAAATCCTAAACCCTAACCCTTAAACCTTAAACCCTAAACTCTAAACCCTAAACCTTAAACCCTAAAACCTAAACCCTAAACCCTAAACCCTAAACCTTAAATCCTTATCCCTAAACCATAAACCATAAACTCTAAACCTTGAGCCCTAAATCGTAAACCATGAACCCTAAAGCCTAAACCCTAAAACCTAAAACATAAGCCCTAAACCCTAAACCCTAAACCTTGAGCCCTAAATTTTAAACCCTTAACATGAAACTCAAAACCCTCAACCCTAAACCATACACCGTAAGCCATACACCATAAACCCTAAACCCTAAACCAATAACTCTATACTAGGAGCTCTAAACCATTAGCCCTAATCCTAAAACCTGAAACCCTATTTTTACCAACTTGAACCCTAAACACTACACCTTGATCCCTAAACCCTAAACCCTAAGCCCTAAACAATATTTCTAAATATTCCTAAATTTTCTCTAACCCTTCCAAGATTCTTTGACATCTCCTCTAGGTGCTTAACATATTACTTGAACTCTCCCAGAGGGTGTTTGACTAGCTCAGAATGACCTTTTTAGGCCTATGAAGGAAGTTATCTTCCATAAAGTCACACTAAAATCATCAATCATTGTATCCAATCTTCCCTACACATTGAAAGAAACTTAAAAAACATTGTGAATAATTTATTTTGATCCATATTCAGAGTGGTACGGTACTTATTCTTATCACTTTTCAAAATCATGAGCATATGCATGCCATATTATTATATGAATTTTAAGTTTCAATGATTTCAAGAAAAAATGTGTCCCTTTTTGACCCCCTTTTGGCCCCCTATTTACATGCACTTACCCTATACAATGACAATAAGGGATTTATGTTGGTCTAGTCCAATTCAAATATGGTTTACAGAGGATCATTTTGAACCAAACTTGCAGTAAGGATGACCTCCTTTAGCATATTTTAAAGAACTCAAATAAATGAAAGATCTAAAAATGGAATAAGAGCATATATTGAACATTAGGGGAAACGTGTAACAGGTGAAGGTAATGAGTATTGTCTTCTAAAGATAATTTATTGGGAAAATGTTTTCCATTCTCTAGATAGACCATCTATAATTTATAGTATGAGGTCATATGTTTGTTATTGGCCACAAATAGTAGAGGAAAAAAATATATATGAAAAAATAACATGAGCCACACATATTCACAGAGAAGAATACATTAGTCAACATATCTTAAGTAATAATTATATTTACTTTGGGCATGTATGTGGAAGAACTAAAAAAGAATTCAATCCATTTAAGGATGTGTTCAAGGGACACAAGATTCTTATATGATCATGAAGTTATAGTGAAAAAACATGGATGGGGAGAGAAAATGGGGATGTTTTCCTTAAACGGGAAGGAAATCATGTAAATAAAAAGGTGAGAGTAAAATATTGGAAAAAACTACAAGGAGTGGAGAAGGTGCAAGATTGTATCAGGATTGTTTAAGGACATAAAACATGGACCATATTAGATGATATTAAAGAATATATTGATATCAATAGCATTATCTAGGAATGGAAAACAAATAAAAATAGGAAAAATGGATTCATAAAGATACTTGATTAAGGACATGAGGCCATTAAATCATAACTTGAACTACTTGAATAGGGTAATTAATGTTAACATGGAGAAACTATTGAAGATCATAAATTTCTATGTGAAATCATCTTGGCCCAAGATGTGTGTTTTAAAATAAAATTATCCCAAAACATGTTATAATAAAAATATATAGTTGTACTATTATTTGATATTTAAATAGAAGATTGAGTGTAAAGTAACGAAGAGTTTTACATATAATTATATAAAACAGTGTGTCGTTTATGGAAGATGTTCATCTTATTAATTTATTAATTTTTATATTATTTTTAAATGGTATTTTGAGAGGGACCATACACTAATATAAAGATGGTTCCAAAAAGTGATTTACAAATAAACATCATTCATTTTATAACCAGTGGGAACAACAACGCAAAGAAAAAGGGCCTAAAATCCAAATAAAGCAGTTAGGAAAAAAGGAAGGGAGCATCCTACCAGAAGGAAGCATGAAAACAACAACATTGCATCACCATTGTAGCTCCAAAACAAAAAAACATGGAAAAGCAACAAAAAATTAGAGATTCATGGGAGCTCAAGATCAAGGTACCCTTTGTACCTGCTCCTAGTGATTTTACTAGAGAGTGGAACCATATTCTTTCATTTATATTTTTTATATCACACAGTGCTCCACCCATCATCCAAATATTCAGTCACTACACCACCAAATGTCAGTTTGACATATTAACAATAACACTCTCCCTCCTAGAAGTCTAGGATATTAAGAAAATTGGGATAAATCTGGGAATGATTCAACTTCTTGACATGTAAAATTACTTCTATCTTTCCCTTCAGAGAGTTCTCAATAGTCCACTTCCATATAATTTCTTCATAAGATACCTTTAGAATATCTTTCCTATTCAATGCAATAGACACTACTTGGTCCATCAAAGTAGAGCCATTTAAGGTTTTTGTTTTCATATAATGTAAATAGGAAGTTGGAACAATGCTACATGTCGCACTTCATTAGGCCCCAAAAATGCCTGTGATATATCCTCTATCACTATGATATCATATCATCAAGCTAGGAATGACTCGTCACCCAACTCCTTAGCATCCTCCTCTAAGAATTATCCAATATATTTTGAATATTCCTCTAACCCATCATCAATGTATAATTCCTCCTCTAGGGTATCTTCGCAATCATAATGATAATTCCCCAAATTTGAGTCATTTTCAGGGCACCCTGTCCTCAAACTAGATTGACACCCTCAGTAGTACCAGGTACCATTGTGGTTTCAACCAAATACCACCCATCCTGAGTAAGTATATATGAGTATGTATTAACATCCAGCCCAATTGTGATAGGATCCCCATGCCTCACCTTTGCACACCTTATTATGGTTTTTTATTGGGGTCAGTTTACATTTCATATCAGTTCAGATGTCTTGCATGCATCCATCCTATGGCCACTTGAGAAAATTTTTGAGCAAAAGACAGAAGATCTTTCATAAATGATCTTCTTCTAGATTTTGGTACCAACTTAAGAGGTAAGAAAAATGGATTGAGGGATGGATTTTTCCTTGTTCATGCTGATATAAAACCTAGCACACACCATTCTTGATCTTTCCAGTGTACTTGGATCAAAGCTCACAAAATTTTTGCAAGATTTAGCAATCCCTAGGATTACATCTTAGTCCCAAAAATCTATAGGAAGGGCAGGAAGGTGTACCCAAACTGGGAACTAGAGAATACACATAGGTTCATGGCTTCTAAAGACATAGGTTAATGATGGTTTTTACAATAACCAATACCCCTTGTAGCACCTATATAACATCAAGATCTAAGCCAAAAATCAATAAAAAAATTTCATTACCCTGGGGAATGTTTTATTAATTTCTTTTTAATATAATTTCCATAATGCAATTAATTTAATTCATAAAAAACATAATAATTCCTTTATTATGCTACTAATTTTATATGTAGTTGGTTGTGATTTATAGGAAATTGGGTATGATTTACAAGGAATTCATTTTAATATTTCATGCTTTGGTTTGTTTTGGAAATTTTCCATGATTTATGAAATCATTAAAACCACAAAATTTAATGATATTTTCCTAAGTTAATTTGCATAACCCATAACTAATGTGCATAACCTATTAATTAAGTTTTTTTTATCGTTAAACACTTTTGACTAGAGCTATGAGCCGGAGGGTTGATGGGACCCCACCCATTATAACCAATGTCTTGAGACTAGATATTACAATTAATCTAACATAAAGCATGACCACTAATCCCACATTGATGATGAACTTTTCTTCCACAACCATTTTTAGGGCCACCGGCCACCATGAACGCCAATGCCGACAGTGAAAAGTCAACCACTACCGATAATAACCACCAGTGACAACCACCGGTGATACAACACCCACCACCATCGAGAAACCATCCTGAAGGGATCACGCCTATCGAGATTTGAACCTGGGTGGATCCGGACACAATCGTCCGTCTTAACCGATCCATCCAAACCCCATTGGCCCTATTCATTAATCTTTGACACTAATAAATCTAATAATAAACAAAACCATGAAAATGATAATTTTAATAACTCCAATTATGCTCTTAGCATTCAACTATGTATTAGACCTAGTGAATTGAACACTATTAAGTTTGCATATTACATATGCTCCCCTACATCTCAATCCTTCGTTCAAAAATACTCCAAAGTTATTTTTTTAGAATGGGAAAATTCTCATTCTATTTTAATTTGTTTTTTATTGTTATAACAAATTTATAAAGTGTAAACCTTTCAAGACTAGATACTTGACTATGTGGTAGCAACTTTATTTTTAGACATAATTATTTATGGTTTATTATTTCATTACATCAACTAAATTATATTATTTGAATCCCCTAATTTTTTGATTAAGAACTATAAAATTTATATGCATAATGACCCATTAATTAATTTTGGATACTGAATAACCTTAATAAATGAAGCCACATAATGTTTCAATGAAAAATATTCTTAAGTTACGTGTGTAGAATGTGCAAATGCCCATTTTAAATTAGCTTATATAATATTGTTCTAATATTATATCTATAGAGTACAAACCTTTAAAGGGTACAGTAGGATGATTTTGTTGATGATAAAAAGAGTTCTCTAATTACTTGTACAGAGTGCAAATATTTGAATATTATATTACACTACTTGAAAATCAATAATAACAATATTGAAATTTGATATCAAACTAGATAAAACCCAATAATGGAAATGTCATAATCCAATTTCAACAATTATAAATCCATAATTGATGAGACTATAAGTAAAAATTCCTGGAAATATGTAACGATTTAAAGAAATTATGATTTATTCATTGAGGTAAAAGGATAAAATGGTGTTAAGAAAGAAATACAAATGTCTTTTGGTGCTAAAGAACTAGTGACACCCGAGAAGAAGAATATAAAGTGTGCAAGCAATGCACAAGATAAAGTGAATAAGTTAAAAAGTAATGCCATAAGAGTAATGGGTTGATTTGGAATATTTAGTGAGATGCCTTTTCAATGATATGAAGTAGGTAATAAATCCTATGAAGGTATTCATAGGGATGATGAGAAGAGGAAGAATAATAGTGCACACATTGTGTAATTAGAATAAAGTGACGAGATAAAAGAAGAACGGGAGAAATGAAATTTCTTGATGGTATAAAATAAGTTCTTGAAGGTTATGGAAGAATAATATGAGTTGTGACATGAGACAGAACACATGTTTTACATAAGGTGAAACACTATGGGGAAATGATGAACATTATTATCCGATATAGGAAGTAGTTACAATTTGGAATTTTTGTAGATGGTGGAGAATCCCATATTGGAAATAAAAAAATAAAAATCATTATAGATTAACTTGGATAATAGAAGGAAAAATAGACATTGTGAAGAAACAATACAAGGTTGAGATGATGAAGAAAAAATTCATGAAAACAATTTAGTGTAATGTCTTCTTGATGCATGCATGCACTATATTATTAGGAAGGCCTTTGAAATTTGATAGGGGGTGCTATATTATGGAGGAAAAAATACTTTGAGAGTGTAGGGGGAAGTTTGGAATCACATTCTTAATATTATCATGGATAATGAAGAGGGAATTCCTTGGAACCACATGGTGGACAAGGCTATTAAAGATGGAACATTTGTAGAAGTGTCAAATGTTTATATAACATAAACACATATTGAGAGGAAGTGGGTGAAATGAGATTATGGAGTGACAAGGGAGACATGCATGATAGCGTGGGGAGATATTGTATAGACTGGAAAATGTTAGAAGTTAATTTTTTCTGTAAGGGGTGAGAAGAGATATTGTGTTGAGGAAGCAAGTATGGAGAAAGAAAAAAATTAGGATTCAAAAAGGTAAGATATCATATTAAACTTTATATGAAGAAAAAATGGATGAATTAAAACAAATTTGGAGGTGGATGGTTTTCCTCCAAAAAATTTCATATAGTTTGAAGATAGGAACTCCCTACTTGCAAGAAGGAACCCCATGCCCTTAATTGAAGGATAAAAGGGTGGTTTTACCACTTATCCCATGAAATTCATGACCATGTTCACATTTGGTAGTACATGAGGTGTATTATAAAGGATCATATGGGTTGACAGGTGATCTTGTATGAACAAAAATTATTCAAAAATATTAGAGTTACTCTTGCTTACATTTTGTGTTATTGGTGGGATACATAGTCAAATAGTGTGTTATATGCATACCATACAATAACACTTTTGTATATTTTCTGTATAGGTTGTGTGTAAATCCATTGCACAATGTCATTATTGTACACATTTCAATTAAACAATATTTTTTTATCACATATTTCGTGTAAATTTGTAGAACCATTAAACAAGAATGGGATAATATAAAGTTTCTTAAGATGTGTAAACCATTTGACAAATATCAACTGAAATTGTCAATCTTGGGCAAGTTTATTGAGTCAAACAATGGATCCCTTAATTTTTTTATTGTTTTTTTAATCTATGGTATCAAAATAGTTAGAAGTCTTGTTTGTGGAATTAGATTCAAATTTATAAGATAATCCCATTATCCTTAGGGAGGTATATCTTAATTATTCATTTATAGGCATATAGAAAAGTGGATGTGAGATTAAGGTTCAAAGAAGAATGCCTTGGAATTTTCTTCAATATAACAACTTATATGCAAGTTTGGCAAAGGGACTGGGTTGTTGAGTAGTATATATCTTACAAGCATTATTGAGAGATGTAAGACTATATCATTAGGAAAAGTGAATTCCACCCAAAGTAGGATCTAGTTATGCCTTTCTAAAATTACCATGAAGCATTGCACCCATAAGAAGAATAAAAAAAAAAGTGTTCTAAACATATTAACACCCATGTTCATATATTACCCAAATGCATGTTTCATATAAGAAAAAATAAATGTAAATCCCTTTATTTATGATTTGAATTATATCCATTTGTACTCCATGAGGATTATAGGAATATTTTACCCAATCATAGGGCATGGCCTTTGAGGGGATTCATCTAAAATAATAACCTAGGACTAATGTGAAATTATCTAACCTTAATTGGTGGGGTCGGTATCGGTAGATGTGCTCACTATATGGTCTATGATCCTTAGTATCTTTTGTAGGGAGGAGTTTTAGAGACCAAATCCCACTAGTGGTTGTGCTATAAATCTTCAACTTGGAGTTGAGGGATGATTCCTGAAGACTGTGCTTTACCGTGGCCATCTTAAACAAGTGACTCTTCTAGTTTCAGAAAACTAGGAAAAAAAACCAAGTACATGAAAATTTAAGATCATTAACAATAAGGACAACATTAGGAGAGGGGGTATTACGTGACTGTATGGTTTGACTATATGGTTTAATTTTATAGTTATATTTTGTGAGGGCTTAGGATAAAGGCAAAAATTCCTCATCTCCATGTTGTTGTGAAGGAGATTGCAATTGCATTTTTTTGGTCCCCTCTTATCATGAGCTTCTCCCTCCACCAATGGCATCACCACCAAAATTAATAAGATATCTCAAAAGATTAATTTTAAGCTCTTCATCAGTTGGCCATCTGTAACTATCTATAATAAATTATATAGTTGGGGGCCAACCATGAAATTAATAAAGTATTGAACATAAATGATTAATCTTTCTCCTCCATCTGTTTGTACTTACATTTTTTACTCTTAAAAGTATGCATGTAAATGCTAAGCACATTAAAATTTCATTATAAAATTAAATTATTATAAAAATATTATAGATATAATTCTAATTCATAAAATATGCAATAATATTCTTCATACTACTATTATTTAAAGTTATAAAACTAGACTCTTGGGATAAATAAATACATTTTTAGTGTGGTGTAAACTTAGGCATAAATAAGATTTAACAATAAATTAGACAAGAATTGTTTAAAGTAAATAATAATTCTTAAAATTAAATCAATATAAACAACATAAATATTATTAAAAATGATCAAAAAACATAATATAAAATAAAATATATTATATCAATAACCTTCTTAAGATCAAAATCGCTATAGTGTATCAATATACATAAGAATTTTTTTAAAAAAAATATGCCTGCAACTCTAAAACAAAACCCTAAAATTTTTTTTCCCAAAACCCTATGATAGGGGATTGAAAAGGGTTTGATAGTAATGGGATGATCAAGAAAAATCACATAGAGAGTGAATACCTCTCATTGATCAGCCTCACGTTTGGAAAATATTCTATCTTTGGTGGCATAGAGGATAAAACACATGCCACAGATAAGGATCGACTTGCTACACACAATGTCGTTCAATCAGGGACTATTGGTAGTACAAAGCTATGTAAAAACAATAAAAATAGGGCTCTTTCCCCTCATGCAATGAATTTCACATCCTAAGCCTGCGTGAATGAAAAACATAGACCCGAACCTAGCTCAGGCCTTAAGGCCTCTCTTGTTAAAAAATTGCAATGGTGCTACCCTCACCGACCTTGAAGCTAATGATCACGAGGGTGGCAGATCTAGAGGATTGATTTTGGTACTATTTTCAGAGCTTTTGATCCATAATGGTGGAGGTGGTACAGAGACAAGACAGAAGGGGTAAAATAGGGAAGGATCCAGGGGTCCTTCTTTTGTTGATATTGTATCCAAATAATCAAAAGCTAGTGCAAAGAATACCATGAAGCCTGGTGCGAGAAAACCAAGTGTAACCTTTGGAGATGACGTCCTCGAAACTAAGTCCTTTTATCAAAATCATGCCTTGATTTGCAGATTCACCAAACTTTGGCCTAGCCTAATTGTCCTACATGAATGAATCTCTAAACATTGGATCTCACTTTTAGAAGGAATATTAGATCTCTACCCTTGTACTAAGGAATTTTTATTGTTGATTTTGAATCCATAGCTGATAAGGATCTCATTTCTAATAAACTTTGGATCTGTGAGAAAAAATACCTTATTTTACAACCATGGTTCCCATAATTCAACCTTCTCTCTGATTATTTCTCCCACAAACTAATTTGAATCATATTATCCCACCTACCTCTTCAATTATGGGATCAAAATTGTCAGATAGCCATACGAAATACCTTAGGGAACATCATTAACAGTGACTCCCAAACCACTAATTACAGACATACAACCTATGTAAGAATTCTTGTTGAGATTGACACTTAAAAGGATCTTCCAGCTCACATTTAACTAAAGGTGCAAAATCAAACTTGGACTCATCCCTTAGACTATGAGGGTCTTCCTTTTAGATGTAGGAAAGCTTTCTCTTTGGGGAATTCTACTGTAAATTTTGAAGTGATAAAGCATAAAAAGGAGAATGTTAACTGATGGAAAAACACCCTCTCGGAACATCTAGTATTTGAACCTAAGAATATCTATGTTTTTTATGTTGAGGAGGAAGACATGATGGAAAGACTCCCTAAAACACATTTGAGAGAGATCGCATATATTACCAATAAGGATTCATCCGGTAGTGAGACTCTGGGGATTGGAAACATTGAAATAAAATATTTTGTAGTGGCTAAGGAGAATGTTCCTCCTCGGTCTCCTTTCTCAAACAATACATACCAGCCGATCGTGGATCTTGAATTTTTCATTCCTTACAGAAAGGTTTTTATGAATGGATTATGATACATAACAAGAGGAAAATTTTTTGCAAAGAAAATAACTATTAATTCATAGTAATTTTTCTATTTGCTTGATGTTTTATTGTTCTTTTTTATTATTTTCCGTACTTCTCTTGGAAAAATGTTTTTCAATTTTTTTTATTTTATGTAAAATCATGTTCTTGAGCACCCTTTTGTTCTAGTACAATATCTTATTTTGATTTTTGAGCCTTCTTGTACAGGGGTATAGTCCATTTCAAAAAACTATTTACCCATAGTAAAAAAAAAACTTCTGAAGATCAGGATGCACCACCAGTATTGGTGGTTGAAATTCTATGGAGAACTATCCTGCTACAAGTCATTCAGCCCCATTTTAAAGAATCTTATGTACATGGCGATAACTAACCACCTGAGGATTCTTTTCCTGTAGTCCTCGAAGTTCAAACTATTTACCCTCAGAATGAAAGTGCATGAACAATTCCAAGAAATTTAGCTCTATGGCGCCAAAATTTGTGAGCCACTGAACACCTAAGACAATATCATCTCTATGCATGGTAATATCAAACATCATAGATTCCAATGTGTACTCATCCATCATAAGTTTAAATTTATGGAATTTACTTGAACATTGGACAGTGCTACAATCTACTATCATTACTTGAAATTCAGGTGTTGGGTAGATGAAATAATTTTTCCTTTCCATCAGCTTATGATTGATGAAATTATGTCTGCTCCCCAAATAAATCAATATTGTAAGCTTATGCTTCTTAAGATAACCCACAACCTAAATATTTTATGGAGTTCTAATAACTGATAGAGCATGGAATGAAATAGTGGGTTGGGGATCTTCAGATTCTTCCTCTAATTTTTCCACATCCTTTCTTGATGTTTCCTCATATTCCTCCTCATCACCGGTCCCTTCAATATAACACAATTTTTTATTAGAACATTTATGACCTAATCCATATTTTCTATCAGAGTTAAAACATAACCCTTTTTATATTTTACTTCAATTTTTTGAGGTGTTAGTCAAACTAGCTGAGGGTACAATGGAGGAAAAGTGTTACAATATTTTATGTTAGTGAAGGTCTTCCTTCTAATGGAAAGAAAAATTTCGTCTGCCCTACACACCATAATAATACAATCAAAAATATTGAGTTGATTAAACATGTGAAACTCATGCTCAATGTGGTCCATAAGACCCCCAAGAAATAGGTCATCTAGATACTCTTCTGTAATATCCTCTACAAGCAAGGAAATATTTTTTCATAACTTTACTAATTGTAGTGCCCACTTCCCTTCGACACTTTTCATATTGATCATGATACTGCTGACTATATTATGGAAATTATTATAGTTTTCATTTAGTATGGTGTTAGACGTCAGATCATGGATTATTGTTGACTCTGATTCATAGATGATGCATGATGATTGTTAGAGACATTTTATTTAGATGTTGACATATGCTGTTGGACATGGTTTTATATATATATATATATATATATATATATATATATATATATATATATATGGATGTTGTTAGGACATGTGATATTTGGATATATTGATTAGACTGAGAAAATTGAATTTAAAATTGAAGATTATATAGTTGTTGATGAAATTGTAAGTGATATTGTTGATTGTCTAGATGTTTTTGCGATTCATATATATATATATATATATATATTGACGATTTTGAAATTATATTATAGTCATTTGGATGTTCTATTATGGCCATGAGGACGAAGGGGTATTTTTATTGTGCAGGTTACAAATATCACAAAAAACATAGGGGGATTGGAGACCAACCTCATTAGAATTCTAGATGAATTCAACAAGGTCACCATGTCAACTTGTATTGTTTGTGTGTGTGTGTGTTTGATTGTTAGGGATTCCAATGGGGGGATCACCTTTAAATGTGAGCAAGGGTTATGTGTATTTATTTATTTGGTTCCTTTTTATTGATATTTTTATGTGTTTATTAAGTGATGTGTTTACCGCTTTCATTATTATTAATTGTGGTAAATTAATGTGAGTAAACATGTTGTTAAAATTAATTAATCAAATTGGGAAATAAGAAAGTAATTATTAGAGTTGTTGACGTAAAATTAAAGTGTTATGAGAAATGTGTAAGTGATGTGTAAATTAATTTGGGAGTATGAAACACTCCACCTTTTAAAATTCGAATTTGTCCTTGGAGGCTGATTTTTGGAAGCTTTTGAGACAAGTTAAACTTGTCCTATACCTCTTAAATTTGTCATGCTAACCTTACCTATGGTTGTAGGGTTTAAATATAATCTTCATTATGCATTTTTTTTGTAAGTCAAGTTGTATGCTTTAATTGCACTTTCTTACATTGCTTTCAATTTCAGTCCCTTATGAGGTGTGGGTTTGATTTGAGTTGTGTAAGGTAAAAATGTCATTTATTCACCTAGTTATTTATTATTCCCTTGGAGATTGAAGTTGAATTACGAGTTGGAGTTGAGAATGTGTGATGTGGCATCCCACATCAAATCCACCTCATCCTCTTCTCTTTCCTCTTCTATATATTTGAATTCCTTGGCTTGTTTTTTGGTTACACTCTTTTGGTTTGCTTCATTTTTGGATCACTTCATTTTTGTGCGACTTGCTCTTGGATGTTTTGGGAGATCTTGCAAATTGGAGAGAAATTTTGGAATATTTTTGCATACTTTTAGATTGGTTGATCTCTTGGTTTGCTGTAGCATTCGGAGAAAGCTTGTTGTTTTGGAACTTGGAACAAACTCCATCATGGAGAGGTAAGAGCTTAACTCTTGGAAATACTCTCCTTTTATTTGTATTACATATGTAAATGTTGAATTGTGTGAATGTTTTTGTATATATTGTGGGCTGGTTGGGTAGATGGCCTAGGAATGGTGTAGGAGAAGACTATGGGGGGTTATTTTGTGGGAGTGCATAAGTGTGTTTTAGGGAGGTATAAGGGTGGAGGGAGTTGGGATTTGGTTCCACCTTACAAAGAAATAGCTTGCTATTTATTTACTCGTTATGGGGTGCCATAAGAGGTTGGGGAGACATAAGAAAATGTGAGAAATAATGGGTACTTGGGGGAGGCATAAGGGCATGATAGGGTTTTGAAATTTTATATATATATTGGGTGGATTTGTTCTCAGGTGGTGATACCCATTTTCCCCTTTGGGAGGCATAAGCAAACATCCCCCATAGTTTCTTGCTCCTTTGGCTTGCATGATGAAGCCTGAGTGTTGTTTGTTGTTTTATTTTATGGTGGTAAATTGCAGTTTTGTTTTGAGACTATGTTTTGAATGTGAAATTTTGCATGTGTGTTTGTGGAAGCCTGTTGTTGCCATGAGTTGAATCACATCTTCCATTGCTTTTTGGTTGGGGGCTTCGGGGCCAATGAAGAAGGATGGATTCTATCCTTGGAATTGGATGTCTTGGTTGGGTTGGAGAACGTTGCCTTTCCCCTACTCTTGTTGTGATAAAAATTGGAAGAATGATAAATCTACATGTTGTTGTTCTGCAGCAAAGTAAAATGAAATAAAATAGGTTGACAGTCCCTTGTTGAGATAAATCTTATTGTAACCTTCCCACTTGAAGTGGATGAACTTGTATATGTTTTATAATGGAAAATATGTTGTATTGAATATGAAAGTTGTAAGATTGAAATGTGAAAGAGATATACTCCGTTTTTATTCTTTTGAAAGAAATAATTGTATTCTGTATGATGAATTTGAAGAATGAAAGAAAGAAGTTTGTAAGATTTCCCCACTTTGGGAACAAAATAAATGATTGTATTACTATTTCTGGAAATTACATTGTGGTATTGAATTTACTGATCATTTAAAAAAGTATTTGAAATATCTGTTTGAAAGGAAGAAATTCATATGAGGAAAACACAGAGCTTGTTGTCTTTTGAAATGTGTAAAATTTGAAATGAATACGTATGAAATTCATAATGCATTTTGGTTTTGAATAGTTTAATTTGGCATTTGAATCAAAATCAAATGTATTAGATTGGAATTGGAACGTATCCTAATACTTGGAAGAAGAAAAATGGAAAATAGATCCTTTCGAATTAGATCTCTGTTAGACATTTTCAAACTGGCAAATAATTATCAGAAAATGTACAGAATGACCCCTGCAGACTAGGAAAAACATTTGAAACATTAATACAATGCTAAGAAATATCAAAATGATCCCACACAAACTATAATACTTAACAAATTTTTCATAGAACCTTTCAAAATCGGGCTCAAACAATTTCTCAGTCGTTTTTTGCTATTAAATTGGGGAAATTCGAATTGATCTTCAATCAAAAAATTTAACCCTTGAAATCTATTCTAAAATATACCAAGTAAAATCCTCCATGCCTATTTGAAAAGTGGAAAAAGAATTAACGACAAATTTGAACAAAATTGATAAGTTAAAAATACTAGATCACTTTCTAAGTGATAGAAAGATGTTTTCTCAAAATTGACCCTTTAAAATTTATCAAAATCAAATTCCTAAGGTTTATCTTAAAATAGGACATTGAGAGATTTCTAGAAAGTCCTTGTTTTCCAAAAATTGAGTTCCCAATCAAAAGTTATGGCCTTCTGAAGTTTTTACCTCATTTCGGGCTCAAAATAATCTAACTGTCAAATTTTAAATGAATAAAATATTCTTGGGTGGACCCATGGGCTAAAAATTTCCTTTTTTTTTCCCAAAATGTGAAAATTCATGAAGTTTCCCGCCGCTCCGCTAATCCGCAAGCCTTCATTTTGTCTAAAAATGATCTAAGTCCAAAAAGTTAATTTGGCAATTTTGCCTCCGCGGCCCCATCGCCCCACAGCCAATCATTGATCGACACGTGCCTTCGTTGGGTGTCGGCAAAAAAAAAAGGATAAAAGCCTTAAAATTCTCCAGTGGCCTGAGTTTTCACCAGAATTTGGAAATGTCGACACGTGTTCCCTTACGGACTCGCGGGAGTGTGGAGGCAAATTGCGCCTTTTGTCCCAAAAGGGCAAAAGTGCTAAATGTCTTCCACGCTCCGTCGGTCCACGTCTGGGAAAATTTTTCTTCCCTACTGCACCGGTCTGCTATTCTCCTCTTGGAAAAGTTTCTCTCTGAAGTCCATAGGCCCGAGTTGGGAAAACTTTTCCTCACAGGCCGACAGGCACTCTTGGGAAAATTTTCACCCCAAGTTCCGTCTGGTCCATAACTTGAGAAATATGAGGAGTTAGGAGAACTTATTTATATCATCTGGAAAGGTGAGGAAATTCCCTACCTAATGGGAATGTTTTCAGGAATTTTTAATTGCGTTAATCATGGGAGAAATCAAATTGAATCTTTAACCGAGTTCTGCGAGTGGGTAAGTAAGAATTTACTCTGATGATTTTAAATATGTATTATTTTCCCCACTATAATTAAACCTTGCTCTTGTCTTAGATATTGTGGAATTAAATACCTTGGGTATTTAATTGTTTTGGTCCCTTAACCCTAAAATTTTAATCAGGGAATATTTAGCTAAAATGTCAATGTAATCAGTGATTAAATTAATCCCTAAGGAGATTTGAGCTAGGTGTGGACTTATTACACTTGTTTCTTTATAATGTGGAATTAGTAATTATTATAATGGGAAAATTTATCAGTTGAATTTAATTATCCTTGAGACTTTGGTCGTTAACACTTTAAAAAAAAATTATTCCATAATTTTCTAACTAAACCTAGGTTGTTCATTGGGTCTCAAGTGGGTTGTTTTAGTGGGTGTTACAAATGGTGTCAGAGCGATGTTTCAACCTGGTGTGCCATTATGCACACTAGTTGTATATTAACTCATAAAATCTGCACATCTTTTACAATCTAGTGGAGTGCAACACCTGTTTGAGAAATTGAGCTCCCAATGTCACTTCTAGAATTATATAGTCATATGATATGATCTGTTCCTTTGAACTATAAAAATTAAAATAATAATAGTGTATGTCTCTACAGTTATTAAGAAAATATTGACTACTGAGTGGCCAATTGTCTTAACAAGTAGGGTACGTCTATTTCAGAATGTCAAATTCATGGATTGATTTCTATAGTTAGAACTTAAAGTCATGTAAAGTCAAACTTAAAGTCTTTTGAATTTGTCATGCCATTGACAAGTAATAATAACTAATGATGTTAATTATATTGATGTATGCCATCTTCCTTCTTGTAGTGAGATAAAATGATTAAGTAAATGGAGTTTCCCTAGAAGATAAATTCTATAATGTGACTGTTATGTTGACAATAGTGGTTGATGTCTTAGCAGGTCGGGGAAGGGTTTTCATTGCCATGCGTAATGTATGTTACTGATCCCTCAAGTTACAGTAATTAGTTGCCAAATGTTGGTGGAATACTTTCAGACCTCTGTTATCTTCCTTCATAATAATTGTTTTATATCTACGCTATTTGAGATCTAGACATTAACTATAAGTTTATTCCATCATTACCCAATACTCTGAGCATGTTGTCCCTTAGAACTTACCTGCAAGAGCCAATGAGTATAGTCATTAGTGGCCGAAATAAGGTAGGGACTATGCAAAGTGAAGATCTCATTGGTGTCAAATCGTTTACAGATATTTATATGAATCCCTTATAGTCCCCTCATTTTATCATTAGAAAACCAAATCTTATCTTATCGAATTGGATCTGATAATACCCTGACGTTACTTTCCAGGCTTGACTTATCTAATTGTGAGAATTGTCAGAAGAATTTTGTCTACTTAGCTACTTTCTTGATTTCTTTGATATTCTATTGGAGCTTTATTGTTGATTGGGGACTGGGGGCATGTTATTTTGGTGGAATGTTTCAGACTGAAATGAAACCAGGATTTCTTCAAGGAAAATGATGACTCCATCCTATGATACTTGTCATTCATAAGCAGGTGTGTTGTCATATCGAGTAAAATACAAAAAATATGGTGTCTCGGAAATGTCCTCTTAGATAGCTTAAAAGTTATACCTATGCAAAATTTAATTCATGCCAACCTTGATGTCTATCTAGAATCTTACCTGACCATATTTGATGTACCAGTTGCCAAAGAGCTTTGGAACAGGTATGTGACATCCATCAAAGCATGAAGGATAGAGGAATATTATCAGATGTTGTAGTTTCAAATGATCTCATAGACATGTATGCAAAGCCGCTTGAACCTCATCACAAGTCAATGGTGTTAAACTATGGGTTGATCGAAGTTATGGTAGGGAAATTGTTGCTTATGTGGACAGCAGTGATAGAGTTATGGAAAAATAGGTTTGTTGAAAAGGCTTAGAAACGTTCAAGCTCTTCAATTGGCATGTAAAGCCTAGTTTTATCAAGAGTTGCCTCATTTATTATCTTAAGAATGACCCTGAGTGGATTGTATGAACATCTTGGTAATTATTTATAGATAATCCAGCATTCGAGTATTGTGTGCTAAATTGAAGTCACGATATCATATACCATTCCTTCTCATTAAATATTGACTTTTTAAGATGACAAATGCAGATCCATTTGCCACAATCACTTTGTAAAACTGTAATTAAGGAGATTTCACCTTGAATATTAACAAATAAACTAGAACATAGATAGATAAAATGGTCCTTTCTTTAAGCTTGGTAGATTAATAGAAGGAATAAAAACCATGTAAAAGAACAAAAAAGGAAAAACTTTGGTCATCTACCTCCCCTAGGAGTAGAATAAGTATTTTGTTTGTCTTCCTATACATAATGTCGAGATATCATGGCCACCTTAATGGTGATCCTTATACACAAACATGTGATATCAGAATAAAAAAGGAATATTTTAATTAAGAAAACTCATAAAGGAATGTGCTAGGAAAAATGAAACTACAACTTTTGACTTAATGAATTGAGTTATAAAATAAGTAAGATTTATGTGTATTGAGTGCAATGTATAGTTGAACCTATAATTCTATCGCCTACCTAAACTTGTGAAACACCTGGTGGATAGTAATCTATTCTAGTTGCTTAGTACTTCTTGTTCATAGATGTATTTTCCTTTCTTATGGGATTTTTGGGTCATCATACCCTTATCATCCCGTAGCTTGACGAATGTGAATTGTGGTCCTTTTGGATTGAGACTTATCTTTTGTTTGAGAAGCAACCTCCTTACGTGTTGTCTTGTCCTTGGAGACCTAAGTTACTGTAATTTTAAGGAAACATATGTTAAGGATCGCATAAAATAACTATTAGGAAGTATTATTAATTCAATTCATATTTTCTTGGGTCACCTTGTTGTTGTTGCCCCTTTTCCATTACGATGGAAAGTGCAAGATGATGTTATTTGGTTTTGATACGATGTACCCTTAGATTGTAATTGCACCCCGTGTTACTTGTTCTTATCCCTAGCGACCTTGAGTGGTCCTTGGTGTTTCTTGTGCTATCTTTATGGTTATTACGAGATTGAGTAAGAAATAAGATAAATAAATCCCATTGTGCTATAATGTATGGTACTTTTATTGATATGTTAGTTGCTAGGGGAGATTTAAATATCTATATATATTTTTCTTTTGCTAAACTGTTGAATTCTTTAGATTTCGTTGGTATGGTGTGTTCGATTCTTAAAACAAAAGTGTAAAAATAAGACTATTGGAAACCTTGTGGTCTTGACTTCGCTTGTATTACCATGAAAATTTAATTGTACCCTCTCGAGTTATAAAATTGCTTTCCTTGAATAGTTCCTTGATTTAAAAAGTTAGTTTTGCTGATTTAGGTGTCCTTGTTGATTAACCTCATCATGTGTGAACCTCAAATTTTGGGACCTTGAGTAGACTTTTTCCTCATGAAAATTTGGTCATAGTTGATTTTTTCTAGCCTTGTCTAGACAATGAACCTTGAAATCATAATGTCTGTAAACGTGTATAAACCTTAACTTTTATTTAATGTAGTAAAACTGTATTCCTTAAGTGAAACTATGTTATCATTCTCAAAGTCATGGAATTCTCCTTATTATTCCTCTACGTGGTGGTTACTCTTAAGAATCTTTTGAACTCTTTATGTTATATTATTATGTGTGGTATCTTGGTTGATAGCGTAAATTTACTCTCTAGATTTAAGTGTTCATAGCCTTGCATGCAGAAAGTTTAGAACTGATCCTTTGCAATCTCCCTTCTTCTTGAGAAATTGCATTGGACCAAACTTAGGTTATGTAGACTCACACTTGTTTGAATCAAGCAATCCCATAATGGAGTGATCCTTTTGCTATTACATTTTTTCCTGTCTCTCTCTCCGGTGACTTCCAGGAGGAAGTCGAGTCTAAGGGGAGGGGGATGTAGTGCCCGCTTCCCTATGAAACTTTTGATATTGATCATGATACTACTGAATTTATCATGGACATTATTATAGTTTTGATTTAGTATGGTATTAGATGTCAGATCATGGATTATTATTGTCTCTGATTCATATATGATGTATGATGATTGTTAGAGATATTTTATATAGATGTTGACATGCTGTTGGATATATATATATATATATATATATATATATATATATATATATATATATATATATATATATATATATATATATGGATGTTGTTAGGACATGTGATATTTGGATATATTGAGTACACTAAGAAAATTGAAGTTAAAATTGATGATTATATAGTTACTGATGAAATTGTAAGTGATATTGTTGATTGTTTGGATGTTGTTGTGATTCATATATATATATATATATATATATTGATGATTTTGAAATTATATTATATTCATTTGGATGTTTTGATATTATATTATATCACAACAAACATCAGGGGGATTGGAGACCAACCACATTGGAATTCTAGATGAGTTCAACAAGGTCACCATGAAAACTTGTATTGTTCGTGTGTGTGTGTTTGATTGTTAGGGATTCCAATGGGGGGAATCACCTTTAAATGTGACCAAGGGTTATGTGTATATATTTATTTGGTTCCTTCTTATTGATGTTTGTATGTATTTATTAAGTGATATGTTTACCCCTTTCATTATTTATTAATTATGGTAAATTAATGTGAGTAAACATGTTGTTAAAATTAATTAATCAAATTGGGACATAACAAAGGAATTATTAGAGTTGTTGGCCTAAAATTAAAGTGTTGTAAGAAATGTGTAAGTGATGTGTAAATTAATTTTGGAGTATGAAACACTCCACCTCCTTTTGAAATTCGAATTTTTCCTTAGAGGCTGATTTTGGAAGCTTATGGGAAAAGTTAAAATTGTTCCATACCTCTTAAATTTACATGCCAATCTTACCTATGGTTGGAGGGTTTAAATCTAGCCTTCGTTATGCATTTTTGTAAGTCAAGTTGTATGCTTTAATTGCACTTTCTTACATGCTTTCAATTTCAATCCTTATGAGGTGTGGATTTGATTTGAGTGTGTAAGTAAAACTGTCATTTATTCACCTTCTTATTTATTGTGCCTTGGAGATTGAAGTTGACTTATGAGTTGGAGTTAAGGATGTGTGATGGGGTATTCCACTTGGATCCACCTCATCCTCTTCTCTTCCCTCTCTATATATTCGAATTCATTTTATTGATTGGGGATTACACTCTTTTGGTTGCTTTAATTTTGGAGAATTCATTTTGGGTGAATTTTTGTTGCTGATTTGGAAGCTCTTGCTTGGAGAAGTTTTTGGAAGATTGTTGCATGCTTGTGCTTTGTTGTTTTGGAATGCTTGCATTGGGATAAAGCTTGTTGTTTTGGAACTTGGAAGAACTCCATCATGGAGAGGTAGGAGCTTGGCTCTTGAAATGCTCTTCTTGTATATATGTAAATGTTCTTGTGTGAATGTTTTGCTATATATTGTGGGTTGTTGGGTAGATGGGCCTAGGAATGGTGTAGGAGATGACTATGGGGTTATTTTGTGGGAGGCATAAGTGTGTTTTTGGGAGGTATAAGGGTGGAGGGAGTTGGGGTTTGAGTTCCACCTTACAAAGAAATTGCTTACATTTCCTTACTCATTATGGTGTGCCATAAGAGGTTGGGGAGACATAAGAAAATGTGAGGAATAATGGGTACTTGGGGGAGGAATAACGGCATGACAAAGTTTTGAATTGTTATTCATATATATATATTGGAGGGTTGTTCTCAGGTGGTGATACCAGATTTTCCCTTTTGAGAGGCATAAGCAGCATCCCCCATATTTTCTTACTCCTTTGGCTTACATGATGAAGCTTGAGTGTTGTTTGTTGTTTTGTTCTATGGTGGTAAACTGTAGTTTTGTTTTGGACTGTGTTTTGAATGTAAAATTTGCATGTGTATTTGTGTAATCCTGTTGTTGCCATGAGTTGAATCACATCTTCCATTGCTTTGTGGTTGGGGTTCAGGGGCCAATGAAGAAGGATGGATTCTCCTTGTTATTTGATGTCTTGGTTGGGTGGAAAGCATTGCATTTCCCCTACTCTTGTTGTGATCAGAATTGGAAGAATGATAAATCTACATGTTGTTGTTCTAGAGAAAAGGAAAATGAAATAAAACAGTTGACAGTCCCTTGTTGAGATAAATCTTATTGTAACCTTCCCACTTGAAGTGGATGAACTTGTATATGTTTTGTAATGGAAATATGTTATATTGAATACACAAGTTGTAATATTGAAATGTGAAAGAGATATATTCTGTTTCTATTCTTTTGAAAGAAATAATTGTATTTTGTATGATGAATTTGAAGAATAAAAGAAAGAAGTTGTAAGTTGTCTTTTTGGAACTAATAAATGATTGTATTACCTTTCTCAAATTTCATTATGGTATTGAATCTGATCATTAAAATGTATTTGAAATCTCTGTTTGAAAGGAAGAAATGCATGTGAGGAAAACACAGATCTATGTCTTTTTAAATGTGTAAAATTAGAAATCAGAATTGCATTTTGGTTTTGAATAGTTTGATTTGAATCAACTAAATGGATCAGATTGGAATTGGAACGTATCCTAATACTTGGAAGAAGAAAATGGAAAATAGATCCTTTCGAATTAGATCTCTATAAGAAATTTTCAAAATGGAAAATAATTATCAGAAAATGTACAGAATGACCCTGCAGACTAGGAAATACATTTGAAACATTAATACAAGCTAAGAAAGATCAAAACAATCCCACACAAACTATAATACTCTAGAAATTTTTATAGAACATTTCAAAATTGGGCTCAAAGAATTTCTTAGTCATTTTTTATGTTAAATTGGGGAAATTAGAATTGATCTTCAATCAAACAATTTAACCCTTTAAATCTATTCTAATATATTTCAAGTAAAATCCTCCATGCCTATTTTGTAAGTGGAAAAAGAATTAACGAAAAATTTCAACAAAATTGATTAGTTAAAAATACCAGATCACTTTCTAAGTGACAGAAAGATCTTTTCTCAAAATTGACCCTTTAAAATTTATCAAAATCAAATGCCTAGGGTTTATCTGAAAATAGGATGTCAAGAGATTTCCATAAAGTCGTCATTTTCCAAAAACTGAGTTCCCAATCAAAACAATCTAATTGTCAAATTTTAAATGAATAAAATATTCTTGGGTAGACACACAGGCTAAAACTTTCCTTTTTTTTTTTCCCCTAAAACGTGCAAAGTCATGAAGTTTCCCGCTGCTTCGCTAATCTGCAAGCCTTCATTTTGTCTAAAAATGATCTAAGTCTGAAAAGTTAATTTGGCAATTTTTCCTCCGCAGCACCGCCACCCCACATCAAATCTTTGATTGACACGTGCCTTCGTTGGGCATCAGAACAAAAAAAAGGAGAAAAGCCTTAAAATTCTCTAGCGGCCTGACTTTCCACCAGAATTTGGAAATGCTGACACGTGTTACCTTACAGACTCGCGAGAGCAAGGAGGAAAATTGCGCCTTTTGTCCCAAAAGGGTAAAATCTCTAAATGTCTTCTTGACTCCAACAGTCTGCTTTTCTCCTCTGGACAAAGTTTCTCTCTCAATTCCGTAGGCCCGAGTTGGGGAAAATTTTCCTCCCAGGTCCGCAAGTCTGCTCTTGGGAAAATGTTCACCCTAAGTTCTGCCGGTCCATAACTTGAAACATATGAGGAGTTAGGAGGACTTCTTTATATCACCAGAAAGGTGAGGAAATTCCCTACCTAATGGTAATTTTTTTAGGAAGTTTCAATTGCATTAATTATGGGAGAAATAAAATTGAATCTTTAACCGAGTTCTGGGAGTGAGTAAGTAAGAATTTACTCTCATGATTTTAAATATGTATTATTTTCCCCACTGTAATTAAACCTTGCTCTTGTCTTAGATCTTGTGGAATTAATTACCTTTGGTATTTAATTGTTTTTGTCCCTTAACTCTACAATTTAATTAGGGAATATTTAGCTAAAATATCAATGTAATTAGTGATTAAATTAATCCTTAAGGAGATTTGAGCTAGGTGTGGACTTATTACACTTGTTGCTTTATAATGTGGAAGAAGTAATTATTATAATGGGAAAATTTATCATTTGAATTTAATTGTCCTTTAGAATTTGGTCGTTAACATTTTTAAAAAAATATATTCCATAATTTTCTAACTAAACCGAGGTTGTTCATGGGTCTCAAGTGGGTTGTTTTAGTGGTCGTTACACTAATTTCTAAATTAATTCTCTCACACACTAGAACTATAGTGTAATTGAAGCACTTTACTGAAAAATGTCCATGTGATACTTAGACCATTCTTCTTCCGTTGAGCACAAAACCAATGATACCATACAAATTGGTCAGGTTCTAGATATAAGGATTTCATGGTCACCTTTTGTCCTAATGGGATATAATGGAGATCAAATAAATTATCCATTTGGGTAATCCAAAGTAGTGGATCCTTTCCATCTAATTTATTTCTACTTTTGAAATAATTCCTCACCATTGGTGAGCAGATCCACCTTAATGTGTAAAGAATCCTCTTGGATTGGAGTGATTTGGACCAGTGTGAGTATTATTACTAGAGGAACCCATATGACTGGAATTCCCATTTGTTTGTGAAAGAGAGAGAAAAATATTTTGTTCCGTTGATTGAAAATTCACTTGAATTTCACCCGTAAGGCTACCTTTCAGATGAAGAAGCTCATTATTGTGATCATCCTTACTCACCATATTATTTACACATTCCTTAATTTGGATAGCCACCTCAAATATTCCTAAACCAAAAGATTCTAAATCCATATCTTCCTTATTTAGGGTCATTCCTGGAGTTACTTGACCTTTATGTTAGTGTCAAGTCGATCTAACAATTATGATGTAGGATTTAGGGCTCAGTGTAGACAAAATATGGGAAAACATTAGGATTTGGGGTTTTGAAAATTTACTGGACGAATAGAGGAAAGAATAAAGAAAAAATGCTAGCTATTTTTTTTAAATATATATAAAAATATAAGAAACTTAGAAAAAATATGAAAAATTCACCCTAGGTAGCCAAATTATGAAAAAACATAAAACTGCTATAACTTTTGCAAAACAAGTCCAACATGTTTGAAATTTGGAGAGGAGCTTACTTTACTATTTCTCCACACCACAAAAAAATTGCAAAAAAAATCACTAGCAATTTTGAGATATAGCCAAACCTTCATAATTATGGTTTCACATAGCACTGGTGAAGATCAGGATTTGATATCACTTGTAATGAAATTACTTGTATAAATCGTAATATCAACATGAATAAAACAAAAAAGAACACAAGATTGTATATAAATGATAGAAATATGGAAGTATAATATCTTAGCCTTTTTGACGGGGAAATCTCCAAACCATATAATAAGACTCAAATGTTCAATATGATGATTAATAACTCCTCACTACCCCCTATATATACCAATCCTATGTTATGGCCAACACCAAGGACGATCTACTAAACATATGAAAGCATAAATGAATAACATATGACAATAATAAAGATTATGTAAGCCACAATTTGGCACTACATATCCAATATAAGCTATTGGAACAAGGGTGTAGCAGGAATTGATTTATGAGCACAAAAAGTAACAAATTTCGTATTTCCTGAAAACTTGAAAGAAAAATGGTAAAGAGAAAAATATATTGGTAATATTATAACGAAAATAATTTACAAGAAAGAGGAAAACTATATTTTCATTATTAACAGTTTTTCTGAGTTTAATATCTGAGAACATGGAAGAAGAAAAACATACTCGATTTGGAGAAGAAGTTATCATACAACTCATTTGTTTTATAGCCATTTTTTTTCATTTTTCCTCATTGTAATTATTTAGTTAGTTTGGAGAGATATTTCCACTAATAGATATACTTGTATAATATAAATATAAAATTCATGATCAATAGTGTTAGATATGTGACAACAAAGATAAATGATGGATCCTTTATGTCGTAGTTTGTACCTCACTTCCTAAAGGAGGGGTATGATGGGGTTTGCCCCCCACTACTATCGTAGCGGGGTCACCCCCCCTAGTGAGTGTTTGGGGGGAGATCCTAAAGCAAAAATTAAGGATTCAATAACATGTTTTTAGAAAGACGAATTCCATTGAAAACTATTTTTAGGAAGGAAAATTCAAATGTCATTTTTCTACTGTATTTTAACGAGAAGGAATCATAATTCCACTTTTCTAAGAAGGTGTATTTATCTTTGTTGAGATCCAAAATAGATCATATAATGAGTTCTCCTAAAATATATTCATCCTGAGTTAAAAAAATATTGATATTTTTTACTATAGATATTTCCCTAAACCCATAAGTAGAATTTTACGGTTTGGCTTATCTAGCACGCACAAAATCCATGGGGCCTATGCTATGCACCAATAAAGAAATTCAAAATAAAGTAATCTTGATTTTTATTAATTGTGTCATTGGTACAGGTTGTGGGCCCCGTGGCATTTGCGCGTGCTATAAATGGTTTGTCAAATTTTACAACATAAATATGGTGTTTGAATCTTATATATTTTGTATTCTATATATTTATGTTATCTCTATCCTTACAAACTGATGCTTTGGTTATTCAAGTATCATCTGATAGTCAATATATTTAACTCCTTTACCTTGTGAAGCTACCTAACAAATTTAAAAGGAAAGACATTATATTTACTATTTCAGGACAATTTCTACTTTATTTTTAACACCTTTAATTGTAATGTTCACACTTGGTCCTATGATTTAGATAAGGATAGGACCTTGTACTCTTTGATATGTAAGAAAGTTTCATAGTTAATTAAGTTGAAATGTATAGGGTATTATCTAATAATTGTGAAGTGAGTCGTTCAATTTGGTATTCAATTCGACTCCTGAATGTATCAAATGGAATGTTGCGGGAGACTTATATGCAAGTCAATGCAATGGACATCATTTGGCGCACTAACTAGAAAATATATATCAATGTTTTTCTAATGCTCCAATAATATTATTAGTCCTTGCCTTTGACAAGGTTACTATACCTTTCATTCCGCTTTAACAAGTTATTATTAAACATGTTTTCAACTAATAATAAATTAGTATTATTTTCCTACATTGATTTTCAAATGTCTTAAAATTTGGACATGCTCATTTTTTACCCAAAAAATCTATAAATTGTATTTATCTAGTTTGGGATTGGCTAAAACAATTTACCCATTAGTCCAACCTTCAAGTAAATTGAGGCACCACGATGTTATCCTATTTATCGTGGTTGTCATTTCTACTCTTTTTTTTTAATAAATAATTCACTTTTTGGAAATTTATTACTTAAAATAATTGACCTATTTTATAACTATGCACTATTTTATCGCTTATAATATTTACTGAAAAATTAAAATGGTCTTTTATGTATAGACTTAATGGTACACATTTAAGTGCTTTTTAAATTGGAGTGCATCTTTCTAGAGAATTCCACCTAAATATTCCAAAGGACTTCTTCAAACACATAGACAATAGTGTCTCTTTTTCCTTATATTACATCGTACATATATTTTATTTTATTTTAGCGAAAAATAATATATAAAGACTTTTTCTTTATATTACACCCTACATATATTTTATTTTATTTTATTTTAGCTATAAATAATATTACATTTTTATTTTATTTTAAAACAATATATTACTATTTATTCTCAAACAATTCAACAATTCAATGTTAGAGCTCCGACTAATAGTATTGAGACTCTTGTTACATTTACTTCCCACAAAATTCAGCTATAGCACTCGCAAAATAGTGCGCCATTCCGTTCCAACTTCCACGAAAGTACCGTCTCGCTCCCTTTTAGATATTGATTCCTCTCCATTGTGATTGCTAGAATAAACTTTCATTGTTGACGATAAAGTCAGTTGTTAATACTTTTAGTTCACAAAACCGCTCACGTAATAGCCTAGCACTGACAAAATAATAATTACACGTGAATGGTGGAGATAGGAGACAAGAATCCTACATTGTGAGGCATTCGTTAAGCGTCTTATCTAGAAATCAAAGGTGCAGATAGCATTCATAGAATTTAGTAGCATTTTTTAATATTAGGTAAAGATAGTTGAGGGGACCCTACCCCATACCTGCAAATATTCAAGAACAGTACAGCCAAAATAAAATATAGTTCATCAAACAACGATTGCTACATTTAACAGCATTACTACATCTAACAGTCAATAAACTATCGGCCAGAAAGAGCATAGAACTAACAGCATCCAGCATTCATTCTTCTTCTCAAAGTTAGCCAGCAATGTGGCCCATTCTTTCCCCAGTGCCTCTGTATTTGTAATTTTTTGCTCATGTATCACGAAGAGAATACCATCACATCTATCATGGACAATACACCATGGACAATTCCTATCATCGATCTTTCCACCCTTCCATCGGATTTTTACTTGAATGGAACACAAGGAAATATTCCTAAAAGCTTACTCACTGCACTCAGGAAAGCCTGCGAGCAGGTGGGGTTTTTCCGAATAATCAATCATGGAATCCCTGAAACTCTTATTGAAAATTTGGATTCAGCTGCTCGCAGATTCTTCGTAGAGACAAAGGAGGTGAAACAGCGAGCAGTCTCTTCTTTGCATTATAAGGGTTATGTTGCAGGCGACAAAGACGCAGTCAGTCCCACGCAAGAAAGCTTAATATTTACAGATGTTCAGCGTTCGAATTCAATTGCTGACATTTGTGACAAAGTATGGCCACAAGGAAACCCCCACTTCCGGTAGGAATAAATGGTCCGATTCAATTTTGCCTCCAGTTGCTTACTGTGATCTCTCTATGATGTCTAATACTTGCTGATATTTTCGTGTTTTTATTGGCAGTGAAATGGTGGAATCATACGCCGGCAAAATGATAGAGCTATCAAATCTTGTTTTGAAGTTGTGTCTTTCTCCTTTTGAAGTAGATTTGGGCCGATACATGAGCACGTTTGAAAATAAATGTGAGGGTTGGTTAAATCTAAATAATTATTCTCCAGATGGTGTTCAAAGGATTTATAGGGCCCATACCGATAAAACATGGATAACCATTCTGCACCAAGACGAGGTGGGTGGGCTTGAAGTTTTAACACCCAGAGGAAAATGGGCTCCAGTAGAATATGAAAGGGGTTCGCTGGTTGTTAACGTTGGAGATATCTTCCAGGTGATTAATCTATTTCCTTCTCTTAAATCGAAACTCTGAATTTATTCTTCTGTTCTTTATTAATTAGAGGAATCATTATATATTACAATTTTAACAGTCTCTACCAGTCTTAGTAAACTTTAGTCTAGCGTGCATGGGTCGGACTATTTCTCATGCACGGAATTGCTAATGGGGGTTAAATCGTGGATCTCCTCTTAGTAAACGTCCAGATTTTAACAATCAGCCAAGACCCCGTGACTCTATTCTTTTATTCTTTCAATTTACACTAAAATCTATTGCTCATGATGGGTGTGGTGTTTTTCTGATTCAATTCAGATGGTTGGTGTATTATTTTAAAAATAAAAAATGTATTTATGATACTGAGTCAATATCAACTCTGCTAGGTTATGAGTTTGAAACCCAAGAGCCTATCCATTATATATTTGAAATGTTGACCAACTAATCAAAAAGTTAACTCTTTTTTCAATATATATATATATATATATATATATATTTCATTATCCAACAATTTACTTTGTCAGATTATTGAGATTTAAGTATAACCATTTGAATCTGTTTGAGTGATCTCAAAACAAAAGTCTTATTAAACTGACCAGGATTATTTTTAATAAGTTTTAATTTTTGATGTTTTTACTATCTATGATATTCTTCAGATGTGGAGCAACCGTATATATCATAGTTCTGAGCATCGTGTGATGTATGGAGGGCAGAGAACTCGCCAGTCCTTTGCTTTCTTTTATCTTTTCCAACTTGATATGGAGATCTCTGTGGCTAAAGAATTTGTAGATGAGAAACATCCACAATACTACAAACCGACACTTTTCCGAGAGTTTGAGAAACACGGGAGAGATCATGGACTTGCAAGCATAGGTCCTCCCAAGGTGTTCGAGAAGGAAACGTAGTAAACGGGTTCTTAAGGAAATTACATGGTGGCATCTTCTAATATTTATATATGTGAATATTTTTGGTCATGTGCTATATGTCTTGAGTTTAGATAAGTTTCATCCTTAACTTTAAGGTGTGTTAGTTTGGCAGTGATCTTCAAAATGAGCTAGACATCGTGTGGAATATCATTTGTTTCTTTAATTTCGTTTTATCTATTGTGTATTACAAGTGTAAGCTATGAATCATCACGTAATATAGAAGTTTGTGCCTTGTGTGAATTGTTTTGGGGTGTGATTTCTCCACACATTTTTTGATGTGAAATTCAATTTATTTTTCTTGATCAAATCAATATAAAAGTGTGTTTATATATATATATATATTTCGGAGAAATATTTGATCTTTTGATCTTTAAAGGGATCGTCATATTATTTATTGAATTTAAGTATAGATATTTCTTTTGAGAATTTTAAAGGTGGAATCTCTTAAACAACGTTTCATTTCAGAAATATTAAGACTCTTCGAAGAAATATTTTGTACAAATTATTTAGTTGAGGATTTTATTTTAATGTTTTCATGTGCACAAAAAAATATTATAGACCTTATGACACCACAATTGAGCATGTACCCAAGGCGTAATTTTATATACATATGCGTAACATGTAGTTCCCACATTTTATAGCCTCAGTTATCTGCTGACTTCTTTACTCATGGATATGATTTGACAAGGATTTGATTTATTTTGAACACTATGTTATGTTATTTGATCCTCATGGACATGTATGATGATTTAGGCATGTAGCTCTAATTTAGCTTTGATTGGTATGTTGGTACATTTTATTAGATATTGTGGATACTAACATATTGCTATGTTATTTGGGCATAATTGATATATGATTGATACATAGTCACGACTTGATGATATGGATTATTCGATTATTGATGAGAGCACATGATATCATAGATGTATATCATTTATATTTATTGCAATGGCTAACACATGGTGAATTTTTTGTGGGATTATGCATGTTCTCATTTATGATTTCATGTTGATGTTGTGATAACATAGATTGCATTTTTAGACTTGATCATGTTACTGAGTAGTTGATTTGCACTTGTATTGGACAGATGCATTTAATGTGTGCATTGAGAGTACATGTTATAGGGAACATGAGAAAATGTGTTTCAGGGTGGCTACTTTATTTGTGCACAAGCAGCCCACAGGGCTAACTCCTAACCATGTTAGTTGTATGAGTTCTTATAGTTTGATTATATTGTTGTGGGCACCATGAGTGACCCTTAATTGTAATGTTGTATGTCATGTAAAATTAATTATGTTAATTATGTTTAGGTTATTTAGTTTTGTTAAGTAAACTTGGTTGGGAGACTTAGTGGTCCTCACTTGCATTAAGTTTTTTATTTGTGTAAGTGTGTGCTAATTAGAGAGGATCGGGGACATATGAGCTCCTTTGAGTGAGCCCCACATCCTATACACTTGTGCCCAAATGTGCCAAACCTGAAATTGGGCTATTTGTGGCATTTTAAGTGGCCCCTTTTAGTTTTGGGAGTTCACTTAGCATAAAAATAAGCCCTTTCTCCCTATCTAATCCTACCTATCAAGTAGGGGGCTTAATTTCAAGTCATGGAGGAAATTTCCATCCCATTTTTCCTCTCTTTTGTCATCATCCATGTAAGATGGATTAGAATGTGTGTGTTGTGAAAAGTTATACAAACTTGTCTCATTTTCAATTTGGGTAATTTGGGAGAAGGGTGTTTAAATGTGAGTTTATCTTTTCTTCTTTTTATTTTGGGAATCTTGACTTGGAACGAAGAGAGGGGTGACACATTTTACCCCCTCATTGGTGAGGAAATTTATTTATTTTTCATTCAAATACGCCCTCATGGGGGAGAAAAA
Source organism: Taxus chinensis (assembly GCA_019776745.2). NCBI lineage: Eukaryota > Viridiplantae > Streptophyta > Pinopsida > Cupressales > Taxaceae > Taxus > Taxus chinensis. The sequence continues at coordinate 293,116,691 of CM034148.1, read as the reverse complement.
GAGATTTTTTTTTGTATTTTTCTTGGTGCTTGGAGGATTTTGAAGATTATATTTTTTCTTGGACAAGGAATTGTGAAAATCTTAGAGTTTTGGAGAGCTTGTGGAGGTAGGCTCTTTGATCTGACTCTATGGTATCTTGCATGTTAGGTCTTAAATTACTTATGGTTGAAATTTTTGTTTTGTTTCTTATGTTGTATATTGTTTGGGTATCCTATTTACTATTTTCTCCATCCATCATATGACTTGATGGATTTTAGAGTTTTATTGGAGAAGAGGGAGATATTTTCCCTCTTAAACCTTATGTATTAATGGGAAAGCCATGTTGGTTTTTTTTATTCCCCTCGTATGGTTTGAGGTAGGGAAGGTGGTTCATATAGTTTAAACTCCCTTTGCCATCCTTAGAGGGGAAACCCAATGGGTTTGAAAATCCTCCCAAGAAGGATTTTAGGTAAATGGGTAGAGCAATAAGGAGGGATTTTTGTCTTGAAGGGATAAGGAGGTTTTGTGAAGAATCTTGTAAGTGTGCATCATATGGTTGGACCACACTCTTTAGCATTTTGGATGTCTCATCTACTCTTCCCCATTGTTGAGGATGAATATGGTTTTCTTCAATTTTCTTTCGGTTGGTAAATGTTGTGTTTATTTAATGTATGGATTAGTCTTGTATGTGTCATGTTTTTGTTTATGTCTCCCTTAATCTTATGCACATTTGTGGAAGCTAGCTCTCTCTCCCATGGGCTTCGGGGAGGCTAGCATGTCTTCCAACATTTGGGAAGACATGTAATGATGCATATAGGTTGGGTGGTAAAATAAGTCTTTCTCTATGTTTTGGACTCCATGAAGAGCACAAAAGTTGGAGCTCAAGTTTGGAAAATGGTTGGAGGTTCTTGATATATTGGTTTCTCATTGTTTTCTTCAAATTTTATGAACACTACTCTCAATGTAATCATGTGAATATGGCTTTGTTGGATGTTTTATGTTCTTGTAAAGTTCTTATTTTGTGATTGGGATTACTTGTAAACTAGTATCACATTAGTATGTGTAATCTTCCTTCAATCTCGGAGAGAAGTCTTGTAATGTTGGTCCTTGTGTATCTTAAAAAAAATTTAAATCTGTTGTATTTTGTATCTTAAGCTTCTTTGGAATGAAATCTTTTAAAATAGTTGATCCTTTAATATGGCTTATTGAAACTTCATTTTTTGAAAAGGAAGTTTGGTATATGTGAAATATGTTTTCCCCATTAAAAATTTAAATATAATGTTGAGAGCACTAAAATAAAATTGGATATTTCTTTGTGGGACCTCCTTCTTTCTAGAAATATGTAGTATCTATCTGGCTACTACATTTGAAAGGAAATTTAGTGTAACATGGAGCTTGAGGATTAACATTGAATGGAAATATTATCATTCTTACAATATATCTTTCTTGTAAATTTTTGTAACATTATAAAATGAAATGAAATTACTTTTACTTTCCTTTCCATGTGAAACTTAACAAAATGATTGTATTAGAAAATCGACTGTGAACATACCTCCATCCTTACTAATTTTAAAATATGTTTCTAAGTCCTCTCTTATTAATTAAAATACAAAGTTACATTCTCTTTATTTATACAAATGAGTAAATAATTTTATAATTTAATGGATTGAAAATTATGAAGTTATATGCTTCACAAAACTGACAAAACATAAACTATCATTTTATAACTTGTAATTTTTTTTTCACATAGTATATAATATAAATATATTAAAATATATTTAATATAGTTATACTATATAATATAACTATAATATATTCAAACATAGTTATATATTATTTAATATATTAATATAGTTATATGTTATAATATATATATATATATATATATATATAAACAAATTTCAGTTAAAAAAAGTAATAAAAAGATTCGGTAAAAAGATATATAGGGTGTAAAAATTAAAAAACAATGATGAGGGGAAGGGTCAAGCCCTCCCCAAACCTGCGCCAAAAACCCCACACCACCACCCATCCCCCAACTCCCTTACCACTACACCCACTCTGCATTCTCCCTACCACCATGCCAAACTCCAAACCTCCACACAGACCCATCTCCATCGTAACTCTCACCTCCCTCCAAAGTGTCGCTCACCATTTCAAAACACTGTCAGTTTTATACAATCTGTCGCCTTAACATATCTATCCCTATGGATTTTTGCTTCTCAGAGTTCGTTATTTGAGTTTTAATAATATTTGCATATGTGTGTGTAGATTTATTTTCTTTATACAAAAAATGGGTATAATACATACTCAACAACCAAAGATTTTTCTTGTAAAGTAATACAAAAAAAAATAATGACAATATCTCATCAAGCCCATGAATCCATATCGCACAAAGAAGAAACAAAAATAAAACAAAATAAGAAGTAAAGAAACAAAAATAAAACATAAAGATGGATTAGGGAATTTCTAGGGCATCTTAAAATCAAGGGCCAAGATGAGTTTTATCCTAGGGTTCACATTAAATCCTACACAACTTTAAGTTATGGGGTTTTGTGGGATTAAAAAATAAAATAAAATAAGGGTGTGTAAGGGAAAGTTCAATAAAAAGGGGTAAACTAATTAAATTAAAAGGGGTGTGGAGACTTTCTATTTGCAAAAATTTAGTAGAAATAAATAATTAAAGTTGGAATTGGACTAGTGGTTAATTAATTGGGTAAATCAAATTAGTATAGAATAATTAATAATGAGAATCGGGTAAGTATAGTAATTTTTTATACTTTAAAAAAAATTACCCAAAATTTTAACCACCATTTGGTGTGGTTTTCTATTTCTCGAAGTAGGGCATTACATAACATCTTATTCTAAACTCGATTTAAAGTATTTTAATATGATTATGGTCATCATTATTGCTATGCAAAAAATGTTAAATTAATAAATAGAAATGAATACTTCTAATCATGAGGTAATGTAAAGCTTTTTTTTTTCCCAATAGAGTTTTGTTTTATTATTTTTTATAATGTTAATTATGGCTTCATTAATTCTAGGAAATCTTTTGTAAATATGTAAAAAAAAAAAATTTGGTTCATTCCAAGTCTTACACCTAGTTGTAGTGCTTGTAAGGATATTTTTAATTCAATTTGTAAATCCATTCACCAATCCATAGCATTGCACCTCCTTCATACTTATATTTACACTATGTATATAGTTCCACTTTTAGTAGCATTAGTAACAAGCAATCTGTATTTTTTTCACCTTCATTGATTAAGTCAAATCATGAATACATTGGCTTTGCCCAATAATATATCCATATGGATTTTAATTTTGACATTTGATGTATGAGTTGATCTTCTAATTTTTCATTACGTCATAATTGTTTAACTTCTTTGTAAATTAACTCAAATTTATAGTAGGTGATTTGTCTTTAGATAATTTCATATTCTTAATTTAAGTTGAATATTATTCTTTATGAGGTTAAATTTGTTTTATCTTATCTCAAATATATGGTGTAATGCCCCGCTGGGCATGGGCTTCCTTTTCTGCGACCTGCCTGGCGTGAGGGAGAAGTTGTTCCGTGGGATGTTGTTGTTCTGTCCTTTTGGCAAGTGGTGTGTGGTTGGGCGCCTCCACCAACTATCTTCATTGTTCAACATACCAACTGTCACCAACCTACCATAATTTTTAACCTTGTCACCTCATTTTGATCTGCTCCTTCTTGGCGTGTTCTAATGCTGCAACAGATGAATTACATTGGCGTGTTCTGGACAGTGGATTCATTGATGGTGAAATGAAGGTCTACCGACCTGATGTTGCGTGGGTGGGTGTGGGTCTCAAAAATCGTGTTGTACAGGTAGTTTCAGTGGAGCGTAGAACCGAAATTCTCCTAGGAAAGTGTCGTGAGGAAGTGCTTGGCTTTATGCAGCAGCTACAGGGTAGAGAAGTAAACTTATCCCAGAAAATCAGTGGCCCCAGAGAGAGCTAAGTGCGACAGCTGCTGCAGGGCAATCCCAAGGAACCGTTGGTGTTGTTCGTGATGTTCTGGTTGCACGCGACCACAATCGAGAGTAGTGGTTGTAAAATCTTGCAGCTGTAGTAGAAGAACGAGATAAAGTTTTAGTTGAGCTCCTTGCATTATGGCCGACATTCTACTTTGAAGCTTCTGGGTTTGCTTTATTAATTTTGGCCAAACTCCACCATATTCAATGTTGGGCATTTTGGGAAGTTTGTTTTGTAATTGCACGGCTCGGCATGCTGAGTTCGGTGGTTTGCTTATGATTTGCAATAGAAGACTCTGCCCAGATCTGGTTCATTAGGCAAGAGTTGCATTCCTTATACTCTGCTCGGGCCTATCCATTTCGACCCTGATCGTGTAAAAACTTTGTTTGAATGAAGGGTTTCTTGTTATGGGTAAGTTCTGCTTTACAGCCTGGGAGGTCGAGATCATACATTTAGCTTGGACGCTACTATTGCTTGATTTAAATTTGTGATTTGGTCATCACTTGCCATGCATTGGAGATCATAACTCGAGGAGCTCGATGGTTGTAGTATTTAACTCGCCACACCTCAATCTTTGCCTTTCGAGCCACGGTTTAGTTGAGGGTTTTCACATATCAGTAAGGTGACAGATTGCACCCATAGGCACAGGAGATCTATGCAATGTTGGAGAAAATGTCTTGGGAGATGAAGGTAGCAGGATATTTTTTAGATCCAGAACACACACTGAGTTTGTATCTCCAAATCGACTGTGTGACAGTGAGAGTGCTTCCAGCAGACTTGATGAAACTTATTTACAAAGATTCTCTACTGAGATCTTGCTTGTTCTACGATGTAACCCATGGCAGAGGATCTCATAGAGGTAGATCTGTTTCATATCAGAGTTGCGCAGTGAAAGGAATGGTGCCCAAAGCTCGGTTTGCAACATATAAGGTATGTTGGATGTCTGGTTGCTATGATTTTGGCATACTTCCTGCGTTTGATACTGCTGTTGAAGATGGTGTGGATGTGCTTTCTCTTTCTGTGGGCGGGGGTGATGTGCCATATTATCTAGATAGTATTGCAATGGGTGCCTTTGGGGCTAGAGAGGGGTGTGTTTGTGTCTACTTCTACAGGCAACGAAGGTCCAGGGGAGCTGTCTGTCACCAATCTGTCACCATGGGTGACAACAGTTGGGGCGAGGACTTTAGACAGGGATTTCCCTACAAACATTATTTTTGGGTAATGGAAAATCTTCAGGGGAGTGTCTTTGTATAGTAGAAAGGTGTTGGGGTCTGATTTTGTGCCCTTGATCTATGCTGGAGACATCTTTGTTGGAATTATCACACTTTCAAGCTACAGCTGAAATGTTTGCACCGAGAGTTTGATGTTGTCCTCAAATCTGATGAAGGAAAAGGTTTATATATCACTACGGTTGATGCCTTTCAGAGCCAGGAGCGTGATGTAATCATTATGTCTTGTGTCTGAGCTTCAAATCATGGGACTTGCCTTGTATTGGATGCTTGCGTTAAGTGTGGTGTGAGGAGACTGATATATACAAGCACATATAATGTTGTGTATGCGAGAAAGGAGATTGTTAATGGCAATGAAGCATTGCGATATTTTCTCTGGAGGATCATGTTGACCCATATGGGCATAGTAAAGCTTTGGCTGAAAGTAAGTCCTCAAAATTAATGGTAGATCGTTGAAGTATGTCTACCAGCAGCATCAATGCAATTGTTTGGTGATTCAGTTGTCTTTCTTTGCGGTTGACAATAATATGAAAATAATTATTAGTAAAGTCAATAGCGAAATATTTTTGAGACATATGCAGCCCAAGTGACATTATGTACAACATATCTCCTCTATTACAAGCTGAAGTATGTTCATCTATTCTACCAACCTAAGATTGGATGTCGGGGGTGCCAGATTATATTCCATCTTGTGAGTGCATGCATGGCCAACAAGTTGTCACCATTGAGCTCCCTCATGGCTCTTATTTATATGGCACTGGAGAAGGTAGTGGTTCCCTCGAGCGAGCAGGCAAGAGTGTCTTTACGTGGAACACTGATGCTTGTGGTTATGGTGATAGTAAGAAATCTCCATATCAGTCCCACCCATGGGTGTTGGCTGTTTTTCCAAATTGGGGAAGCTTATGGGATTCTAGCTGACACTACGAGGCGGTGTGAGGTGGATTTACGAAAGGACTCAATTGTTAAATTTTCTGCCCCATTTGTCTATCCAGTTATCACATTTGGCCCATTGACATCGCCAGCAATAGTACTCACATCCTTGTCTCATGCTATTGTTTTTATGCTGGCCTGTGTGGAGTCTGTACGCGCTGTGGAAGCTGGAGAAACAGGAAAGATATTTCTACACTTTTCTACTATTATTTTATTTAAAAATATTGTAAAATCGAACCACTTTGTAACACACCAACATTTCAACACACGAACAACACGGTAAAAGACAAGATTTTTTTTTTTTTGATTTGCTTGAAGATAATACGACACTACACAAGTTCTCTAGGGAATACAACCAACCAAAGACATGCTTTCCACAACACGGACCCACACTGGTTAAAGATACACATGAGGCACACACTAAGGACACAATGGTTCATCTAAAGTATGCAGTTTTACAACAAGGTCTTCCCACAGAAGATTTCTTTAGAATCATGTTTTAGCTGTAAGTGCTTTTACATTATTTACTTTTCCCAGAGAAATCATGATAGGAGAATCTAAAGTTCATGTCTCCTTTGAAGAATTTTCTCCTACCTTGTTAATGTTAATATATAGTGTACACCAATTATTGGATGGCAAGAGGTTACTTCATTTACTTGATTAACTTATTCATTTGTTAGGAGGCAGTTAGTTTCTCAAGGCTATTAACTTCATCAAATTGTTTTCAACGTTGTGCTTTTAAACATATATGTTTTACCCTTTTTAAGCGGTCATATTTTTATTTTATTTTATTTTATTTCAGTACATGACTGTCTAATTCTTGGATTCATCATTAAGATCTTATTAGTTGTTAATAAAGATTTCATTGGGGTCAAGAGTCTAACCAGAAATGTTAAAGTTTTCACTTGGGCTTCACTTGAAGAGATAGACATAAGTATATTGTTTACATTTTCAACGGGTAAGATAGATCGAAGAGTTTCTTAATCAAGTTCCTTCTATTTATTATAATTTTATTATCTTCCAAGATTTAATCATTGATTTCACCTTAAGACCGTTCTAAGGACTCACCACAATAACAGATTGTTGATTAGTTTACGTGGGGGGGTCACAAGGTATATTTGTTTCTCTTGTTTTTTTTTTTTTGCTAGGTTCAAAACATAGTCCTCTACTAAATGACACATGACCAAAGGTAACCAAAGTGATGCAAGTTGATTCAAGTTTAGATAATTATAATTAGGTTGACAATTCAAGGATAAATCATATTCTACAAGGTGAAAATTCAAAAAAGGATACGCATGTCAAAACAAGTTCATTTAATCTTATTGACAATAATATTTCTCAAATTGACTTTCAAACGATAACAACAACCTACATGAGAACAATACAAAATTATAACGCAATGCCTTCTAAAACAGTCGCCACAATTCCCATACCAATGTTTTAAAGCAAAAGAAAAACATTTGTACAACAGCAGTTCCTAAGAAGGCTGGAATCCACTTTCTACATGTGTTTCTTTTTCTTTTCTACTCAGGAAATCCTCCTGCACATTTGTTAGCACATGTCAGTTCGCAAGAACCGAGCACGATAAAAGCTATAACATTAAGACAATATGTTTTTATCTAACCGTTTCAAGGAAGAAAAGCACCGTTGATTATGAAAAATAACCCAAGGGTCTGAACAAGAGCAATTAAAGAGTTGTCCAAAAGCATAAAATGTCTAAATAAAAGGGACAAAACTAACTCTATGTAATTATCATTTTCTCATAGGAGCATTTAATAAACATCATAGTGAATTTCACCCATATCACAATAATGACCGTCATTTTAACAAGATAACATTTCAAAACAAAAACAATTACAAGAAGAGAATTAATTTCAAACGTGATCTGTCCCTATTTGTTTAAATTAGTTCACCAAGCCAATGATTCACTATGCCACTGAAAGATCCCAAACAATCAATCGACATGAGAATATCTAAACCAACATGACTTATTAATATTAAGATGATGTGCCCATAACAGTTAATTTTATGTCAGTACAGAATAAATAAATTGGAAAGAAAAGGGATGAAACGCACAAATGACCTCGTATGGGCCACATCCTATCCTAACAATCCTTCTATTAAACTTTCTTCTAATCAAGAGAATGTCTTAAGAAAAAGGACAAACTTGGCAAGACCGAACATAACCATTATAAATCTTACAGGAGGGTTACTCAATCACTCACAAGGACACAACACAGGATACATAGCTTCTAAAGGATCTGTCGTCAACAACAAGTTGACTTAAACCTTTCTGGTCAACACATAACCATTCTACTACAATGACAGCAAGGAGGTCGTATCACAACGATCATCACAAAAACCAGTCAACCATTGAGTTTCCAAACACACCAACCTCTAAGTCACAGGAGAATGAAATTTAAACATCTTTACGGAGCAAAACGTGGAGTAATTTCTTACGCATAAAACCAAAATCCCAATTTTAAGATTTGAAAACTTCCTCACTAATGATCGAAGATATCTCATACCCTCCAACATGTGTGAAACAAAATCAAGGTGCGAAAAAAAGTATTTCCTCTGACATTTTAAGCTATCCAAAAGAAATGTGGGTAACGTCTAAAGAAGACATTCCATAGGATCAGCTACATTCCTATAAAACATACAACAGTCACCAAGGGAGAGAAGGTGATTCCAAAGACAACAGTCTCCAAATGGTGAACATGAATTGATATCAAATTATAAAGATCAACCATGACGCTTGAAGAATAAAGGTATTTTTTTGAGCGATTTTTAAAAAATAAATAACAAAAGAAACTAACCTAGTTGAGAGTAATATCAACTTGGCTCAATTCAAAGATCAGTCCATCTAAGCACACACCAAGCCAACCGAGAAGGGTTACTAGAACCTAAAACAACTAAAAGAAAAGGATAGAGACAGGAATAACATCATTCACCTATACACAATGCACTCATAGTACTCAATCACCAATTCGCAAATACCCAACATAAACCAGAACTACAGATCTCGAACTGAAACAAGAATAAGAACAAATAGGAACTATAAAGTTGAGTCCAATAACAATGTTTGATAAAACATTCAAATCGTGAGACCAAGACAAAGAACTCAGAAATTTTCCATTACAGGACCCCCACCTCTTTTGTTTTATTAGTCTTAAGAACAAAGTTCACCCAACTAATATTTATTAAAACCCAGAAAACAATATAAAAGGCTTCAACCAGCGCAATCATTTCTAACGCCAAAAAAATACAAAAGAGCAAGGGAAGTGGAAACCAAATAGCATACCATCACACGAGACATTTATATGAAGATTAGAGTTATTTAATGAATCAGTTAAATAACAGCATAAGAATCAATGGTATAGAGAATATCGTGCCTGATTAAGCTCCCACAGTTGATAACAAGATGGACGGGGCCTGCAACAGCAACCCAACCAGCGCAACATCTCTTCCTCAACCTGCTGAAGGTCCAAACTCTGTTAACGGCCATGCTCTTGTCTTCATAAAATCAATTGTATAGTCGGCAATGTGCATCTCTGCCCATAGTTCGGTGTGTAATTTGTGGGCGGGTCACATTGACACCCAATTATCATTCCCTCGCTGATCTTCTGGCAACACCCTATCTCCTCTTCCCAAAGATTGTTGCCATGCATCCTTGGGTTTCTCAGAATTAGATCCAAAATCCTCTGAACACCGCTCCAAATTAGCCCTTAGCCACCACATACTGTGAAATCCATGACCATAGAAGGAGGTGAACTAGAACATGAGCTCTTCTGTGAGTTCCTGCTCTCTTCTCCTCAGCCTAAAAGTAGTCTCTTCTAGTATGAGGGAGAATCTGCATAGAGGATAGGTTATTTTTTGGTGATCCAGCCACTTGTCAAGACAATTTCTGTGGAAGAAAAGAGAGCACGGCAGTTCCCTTATCTGATCCCCTTCTTCAAACTTACACAGACAAACAGCACATTCCACCACATGGGCAATGTTTGCAAGTGTTTTGTAGGGCACAACAGGAAGGCTTTGCCTGATTTCATCAACTATGAGGGGCAATTGGGCACGCTCAGACCCCAAAACTGGAGCAGTCTCTGAAGATGTTTCGGGATTAGAATCAGAATATTCCTTTTTGAGCAGTTGGGTACTCCTATTATTCACTTGCATATTATTAGCAGAAGAAGTAGAAAAGAATAGGCCCAAAATATACATAAATGATTTGGCAATATCCTTTAAGGATTGGACTGGAAGGATCTTCAAGGATTGAACCGAGAGGACTGTGTTGACAAATACCAGAATTCTTGATGACACTACTGTTTTCTCAGTACATGTTCTGAATCTGAAAAATATCCTGCTACCTTCATCTCCCAAGAAATTTTCTCCAACATTGCATAGATCTCCTGGTGCCTGTGGGTGTGATCTGTCACCTACACAAAAATCATGCAACTTTTTATTGCCTTTAATCCAACTACACCAAGTTCTTTTTAATTCCTCTATCCTTCATCGATCTCCTAAAAGCTCTCTTGCAAAGCAAACTGTGCTTCATGAATATTCTGATATGAAACAGATCCACCTCTAAGAGATCCTCTTCCATGAGTTACATCATAGAACAAGCAAGGTCTCAGCAGAGAATCTCTATAATAAATTTCATCGGGTCTCCTGGTAACACTCTCACTATCACTTAATTGATTTTGATGAAAATATCTTGAAGGAGAAATCCCGAATTGAGGATGTAGTCGATACTGAGAAGCTAACAACATAGATGGACGACCTTCTTGTTGGAAGCGCTCACAACGGCTTCCACTACTCTGCAACATGCCTGCCACCTGGCTAAGTTTACTGTCGCAGGTTGTTGTTGTGGAGATCCAGCAGAACACACCACGCAACACTCAAAGAACAATGGAGGCAACGCGTCTACTTCACTAGCTTGCGTCTGGAGCACACCCAGACTCCACAACCTAGCCAACATCTTACCAGTGTGTGTTAAAAGGGCAGACTTGCAAGGAGACTCCATTGAAGTGCAGCGGCTAGTCTCCAGAGGAGCCCACGTAGCCAGGGAAGGATGTTCGAGCAAACCAGACTAAAACCAAACAAAAGACTTCCCAAAACAGGGTTTCCCTTCCCCCAAGACACGGCAGACGAGGGCACGAGGAAGTAAAGGAAGGTAGAGCAGTCATAAAAGATACAGGTCAGAAGTGGTTAAAGGGTTGTTGGAAAATACTGGTGGCCAACTGCCCCCCCCCCCACTTGGCATTCAAACCAAAGGAAGGACCAACATGCCTAGCCTAAAAGAAGAATGAGTGGTAAGTGCCCTTCCTCCACGCAATAAATAAAGGCTAGGATTTCAACAAAAAGGAAATAAGTGTATGCGGCGAGCAAGGGCCAGCAACGACAACGACAACACGACACCAGTAAACACGATGAAGAGGGAGATGATTGAGTATTCCCTGTGACCAAGGTGAAACCCACCAATGATCGACGAAGGCACAATGACGTTCCATGCTTAGCACTCGATCGCCGAAGGATGAACACGTGCAACGTAGAACAGGACATTACATTCTCCTCCCCTTAAGAAAGCATCGTCCTCGATGCGACATAACACAGCGGAAAGGAAATGGTTCGCAACCAAGAATAGGTAAAGGAGAAAGTACACCCTATGGTTTAAAATTTTAGTCGATTAAAACACGGCCACAGGTAGCCTTAGGAACATTTGGTAGAAATTTTAACTTTCAAGGTTCTGTGAAGATTGGCAGTTCTTTCTTGTTCATCGTTTCATTAGGCTCTTTCCATTATCATTATTTCTAGTTTTAGTTTCTTTTAAAAAAAAATAGCATCATTGAAGAGTTTTGATTTATTTCTTATTGTGGGTGCCCAACATGAACTGCTAACACAACACCCTATCAGGTTCACAAGACACTACAGATTCACAAGCACACAAGTATATACTTCAAGACTGTATTACACTACAAAAGGTTACTCAAATACGGAATAGGATAGGCACACTCCTCATAACATAGTACTCGAAACACATCAATGACTGACATACCAAATACTCAAATAAAAGACTACTACAATCCACCAGACATTTCCTCAATTTGCATCAATGAAACACTCACATAACACCAAACCATGCTACAGGTACATAGTGTCCACAAGGGAATCAATGACATATCTACAACATCACAACACATATCCATCTGACATGAGTAACACATACATCAAAAGACCACTACCAAAACATCACAATAACTCAACATATATCCTAGAACATCAACCATACACACAAATATCATATGCCTCCCTCATACTCTTATGCCTCCCTCAAGTCTCTTATGCCTCCCTCAAACTCTTATGCCTCCCTCAAGTCTCTTATGCCTCCCTCAAATCTCAAGTCTCTTATGCCTCCCTCAAACTCTTATGCCTCCCTCAAGTCCCTTATGCCTCCCTCAAACTCTTATGCATCCCTCAAGTCTCTTATGCCTCCCTCAAGTCTCTTATGCCTCCCTCAAGGAGGCCGGTTGACCCTATGGTCCAAGACACATAGAGTTCGAACACTCCTAACCCAAGTGACATAATAACGTGTGGTTCAACAACCCACTAGTTATCTGTAACTCCTTGGGGCATACCCCCATACAATGAAGCGGGTCCATAGGTCCAACCATTTCATGGTGCATCCCATGATCCTATTCCACACATCACGACAATAGAACTAGCACAACAATCCAATCAAAGTGCCAAGTGGCAAAGTACAAGCCTTGGGCAAGGCGGTAAAATTCCAAATTTAAAATAAGACCCAACATCAAGCAAAAATAAATGGCCAAATAGCCATAGTTAGTATCAAAATCCCCATGTTAGTGCCACAAACCAAGGAAATGCCCAAAATTGTAAAGCATTGCAATCAAGAAAAGTTGTTGGTCCTTACAAAATAAAGTAAAAAGCTCAATTTACGAATAAAATCAACTTATAATAATGTCACATTACGATAACTGTGTGGCCTTATTTAGCCACCAAAGGGGTACTCAACGAGTTACTAGCACTTGGAACATCGAGCCTCAGCTCGTAAAATACATATCAATAATACCACTTTCATCACCTCCATCTGAATCATCCCGCCACCACTTCGACAAGGCTAAACATAGTCATAGTTGCACTTAGGTTGCATACATGCAACCACAAAGGGAGAGAGGAAAGAATCACATGTTATCTACTAAACTGAGTTTTGACTCGAGTTATTGACCCATGGTACACCATTCCTCACTCTCAACATACACTTCTACCGATTTCCCTCAGGGTCGGTTAGCGTAAGGTTCACATCATAGCATACAACAACATCACTAACACCATGGTGGTACACATATAGCTACCATAATGTCTCACGTATGGTATGTATACAGGGTAGATCACAATCATACATCCACAGGGTGTAATACATCACTTTACCACATTTTGCACCCAAAGTGCAATCACCATACGATAGGGTTCATACACTCACCGTATGACCCCAAATCACAACATGAAGCATTACATATTTGCACAATTCCTACATACGATGAACATAGTACATCACAACATAACATCCATTGCTACATAACAAGGTGGTACACACATTTCTGTAAAACATGGTAAAAAACATCATGATGCAACTCATATCTTTTAGCATCAATCTATTCATACAACACATTGATACACTCACATATCACAATATGTCACAATGTTCCAACACTCCATCCTCCACATTAGAATTCTTTTCACACGCCACAAACAGTAATTCACACGTGAACTCTTCATATAATCCACAAGAAGGAGAGAGAATACTCCCATCCCCAGCACATCAATATGATAACAAATACGCACTGAGTGACATACACATCACGTGCATTCACAAAATCACAATTACGACAATATTCACATCACATTTAAAGCACATTACTCTTCCAATATCTACCACCATCATGCAACATCATCATCATCATGCAGTATTATCATGTAACACCACCACCACCATGTAACATCATCATATAACACCAATTCGGCCCATAGGTTCGAGAGCATGAACCTACGCTCTGATACCAAGTGTAACACACCAACATTTCAACACGCGAACAACATGGTAAAAGACAGGATATTTTTTTTTTACTTGCTTGAAGATAATACGACACTACACAAGTTCTCTAGGGCATACAACTAACCAAAGACATGCTTTCCACAACACGGACCCACACTGGTTACAGATAAACATGAGGCACACACTAAGGACACAATGGTTCATCTAAAGTATGCAATTTTACAACAAGGTCTTCCCACAGAAGGTTTCTTTAGAATCATGTTTTAGCTGTAAGTGCTTTTACATTCTTTACTTTTCCCAGAGAAATCATGATAGGAGAATCTGAAGTTCATGTCTCCTTTGAAGAATTTTCTCCTACCTTGTTAATGTTAATATACAGTGTAAACCAATTATTGGATGGCAAGAGGTTACTTCATTTACTTGATTAACTTATTCATTTGTTAGGAGGCAGTTAGTTTCTCAAGGCTCTTAACTTCATCAAACTGTTTTCAACGTTGTGCTTTTAAACATATATGTTTTACCCTTTTTAAGCGGTCATATTTTTATTTTATTTTATTTTATTTCAGTACATGACTGTCTAAAACTTGGATTCATCATTAAGATCTTATTAGTTGTTAATAAAGATTTCATTGGGGTCAAGAGTCTAACCAGAAATATTAAAGGTTTCACTTGGGCTTCACTTGAAGAGATAGACATAAGTATACTGTTTACATTTTCAACGGGTAAGATAGATCGAAGAGTTTCTTAATCAAGTTCCTTCTATTTATTATAATTTTATTATCTTCCAAGATTTAATCATTGATTTCACCTTAAGACCGTTCTAAGGACTCACCACAATAAGAGATTGTTGATTAGTTTACGTGGGGTCACAAGGTATATTTGTTTCTCTTGTTTTTTTTTGCTAGGTTTAAAACATAGTCCTCTACCAAACGACACATGACCAAAGGTAACCAGAGTGATGCAAGTTGATTCAAGTTTAGATAATTATAATTAGGTTGACAATTCAAGGATAAATCATATTCTGAAAAGTGAAAATTCAACAAAGGATACGCATGTCAAAACAAGTTCATTTAATCTTATTGACAATAATATTTCTCAAATTGACTTTCAAACGATAACAACAACCTACATGAGAACAATACAAAATTATAACGCAATGCCTTCTAAATAGTCTCCACAATTTCCATACCAATGTTTTAAAGCAAAAGAAAAACATTCGTACAATAGCAGTTCCTAAGAAGGCTGGAATCCACTTTCTACACGTGTTTCTTTTTCTCTCTCTTTTTTTTTCTTTTCTACTCAGGAAATCCTCCTGCACATTTGTTAGCACATGTCAGTTCGCAAGAACTGAGCACGATAAAAGCTATAACATTAAGACAATATGTTGTTATCTAACTGTTTCAAGGAAGAAAAACACCGTTGATGAAGAAAACAATAATCCAAGAGTCTAAACAAGAGCAATTAAAGAGTTGTCCAAAAGCATAAAATGTCTAAATAAAAGGGACGGCACTAACTCTATTTAATTATCATTTTCTCATAGGAGCAGTTAATAAACATCATAGTGAATTTCACCCATATCACAATAATGACCGTCATTTTAACAAGATAACATTTCGAAACAAAAACAATTACAAGAAGAGAATTAATTTCAAACGTGATCTGTCCCTATTTGTTTAAGTTAGTTCACCAACCCAAGGATTCACTATGCCACTGGAAGATCCCAAACAATCAATCGACATGAGAATATCTAAACCAACATGACTTATTAATATTAAGATGATGTGCCTATAACAGTTAATTTTATGTCAGTACAGAATAAATAAATTGGAAAGAAAAGGGATGAAACGCACAAATGACCTCGTATGGGCCACATCCTATCCTAACAATCCTTCTATTAAACTTTCTTCTAATCAAGAGAATGTCTTAAGAAAAAGGACAAACTTGGCAAGACCAAACATAACCATTATAAATCTTACAGGAGGGTTACTCAATCATTCACAAGAACACAACACAGGATACATAGCTTCCAAAGGATCTGTCGTCAACAACAAGTTGACTTAAACCTTTCTGGTCAATACATAACCATTCTACTACAATGACAGCAAGGAGGTCGTATCACAACGATCATCACAAAAACCAGTCAACCAATGAGTTTCCAAACACACCAACCTCTAAGTCACAGGAGAATGAAATTTAAACATCTTTACGGAGAAAAACGTAGAGTAATTTCTTACGCATAAAACCCACATCCCAATTTTAAGATTTGAAAACTTCCTCACTAATGATCAAGTAGATCTCGTATCCTCCAACATGTGTGAAACAAAATCAAGGTAAGAAAAAGAGTATTTCCTCTAACATTTTAAGCTATCCAAAAGAAATGTGAGTAACGTCTAAAGAAGACATTCCATAGGATCAGCTACATTCCTCAAAACATACAACAGTCACCAAGGGAGAGAAGGTGATTCCAAAGACAACAATCTCCAAACGGTGAACATGAATTGATATCAAATTATGAAGATCAACCATGACGCTCGAAGAATAAAAGTATTTCTTCGAGCGATTAAAAAAAAATAACAAAAGCAACTAACCTAGTTGAGAGTAATATCAACTTGGCTCAATTCAAAAATCAGTCAAGCTAAGCACACACCAAGCCAACCGAGAAGGGTTACTAGAACCTAAAACAACTAAAAGAAAAGGATAGAGACAGGAATAGCATCATTCACCTATACACAATGCACTCGCAGTACTCAATCGCCAATTCACAAATACCCAACATAAACCAGAACTACAGATCTCGAACCGAAACAGAATAAGAACAAAACAGGAACTATAAAGTTGAGTCCAATGACAATGTTTGATAAAACATTCAAATCGTGAGACCAACACAAAGAACTCGGGAATTTTCATTACAGGACCCCCACCTCTTTTGTTTTATTAGTCTTAAGAACAAAGTTCACCCAACTAATATTTATTAAAACCCAGAAAACAATATAAAAGGCTTCAACCAGCGCAATCATTTCTAACGCCAAAAAAAATACAAAAGAGCAAGGGAAGTGGAAACCAAACAGCATACCATCACACGAGACATTTATATGAAGAGTAGAGTTATTTAATGATTCAGTTAAATAACAGCATACGAATCAATGGTATAGAGAATATGTAGTGCCTCGTTGTAATGCTCCCAATTTTGAGGTGACAATTGTTGTTTCTTCCATTGCTTTCCTCCCACGTTGGTTATAGCATGTGACAGGCTAGACATGAGGAGATATAGACTGTATGTTTTTTATTATTCTCTTCCTGGCAGCCTGGTTGAAGCGTATTTCCTTTCTTCGTGGTTAGCTGGCCATGCACTCATTTATCTTCATGATTTGCAAATCCTACCTGCCGTCGGCATGACTGTCTTGCTTCTGTGCCTTGCGTGAGTTCGAGATAGGAGTCGCATGGAGTCCCGATTATTTTTCCCTCATCTGGATCTCTTTTGGACATCCTATATCCTCATTGCGAAAGATGGTTGCCATGCATCCTTGGGTTTCTCGAAGTAGACCAAAATCCTCCGTTTTCCTTTGCAAATGGGCACCTATTCCCAAATTGTCTTTGTTACCTAGTTGCGTGGGCGTTTTCTTCTTAGAGGAACGTTTTTCTTTTGGTTGCTCCAGTCTAGTTGTGACGATGGGTGTTGATGGAAGCTACAAGATAGTGTAGCAAGGCATGTTACCTCCATTCTCTTGGGCGCTGCGAGGAGTGTTCAAACTTGCAAAGACAACCACAGTCGTGATCAGTTCCACCACATGGGTAATCTTTGCAGCTGTAGTAGAAGAACGAGCATATAGTTTTAGTTGAAGGCTCTTGCCTTTTCATCATTATGGAAGTCGCTTCCGTCCTAGTGGTGCAAGTTCAGAAGAAGCTGCAGTAGTCTAGTGAAGATGTTGCAGAATAATAGAAGTCAGTTATTCTTTGGTGCTTCCAACAGTTGGGTATCTCCTTCAAGGTATTTTTTATGCAAAATATTAAGTGACAGTAAGAAGTAGTACCAGGAGATCCATGGCCCATGCATATACATAAATGGTTTTGAGTCAAATGCTACCGTGTTGAATGCGCCTTCCACTGGAATGCAATCTGGCAAGTTTTGAACTAAGAGGACTGTGTTGACGAACACAGAGATTCAGATGACAATACGGTGTTCTCAAAATATTTTCTAAAGCCTAAAAAATATCCTGCTACCTTCATCTCCCAAGACATTTTCTCCAACATTGTGCCTAGATCTCCTGGTATGTGGGTGCAGAGTATGTTCACCTACAAAGACCCATGCACCTTTTTATTGCCTGTAATCCAACTACGACCGAAGACTTGCTGAGATTCGAATGATCACTAGAAGAGAAGATCCTGGACAGATGACCCAGACTTGCAAAGCAAACTGTCGCCTCATGCGGATTCTGATCATGAAACAATCCACCTACTAGTGGGGGTCCTGCTTAGCATGGAGTTACAGTGTTCCTGCACCCAAGGCAAGGTCTCAGCAGATTGGGTCAACATGGTAAATAAGTTTCAGAAGGGTGCCATGTCCACCAGGCTTCATATCCCAATGATATATGGCATTGATGGTGTGCATGGTCACAACAATGTCTATGGGGCTACTATATTCCCTCACTCTCTTGGCTTAGGTGCAACCAGGGATCCTGATCTGGTGAAAAGAATCGGTGCAGCTATTGCTCTGGAAATCAGAGCAACGGGCATTCCCTACTCTGCAACATGCCTGCTGCCTGGATATTGTTGTCTGCTGAGATCAGATGGGGCCGGTGCTACGAGAGCTCCAGTGAGAAGCCAACCATTGTGAAAGCACATGACAGAAATCAATTTGGTCTGCAGGGGGCACCTCCTGTTAATGCTACTAAGGGGATTCCTTATGTAGCTGGACAGAGAAATGTTGCAGCTCGTGCCAAGCACTTTGTGGGTGATGGGGGCACAACCAAGGGTATTAATGAGAACAACACTGTTACCAACTACAAAGGTTTAGTCGGTATCCACATGACTCCCTATTTTGATGCTATTGTCAAAGGGGTCTCCACCGTCATGGTTTCATATACCAGCTGGAATGGAGAGAAAATGCATGCTAATCGTTTCCTTGTTTCTCATGCTCTAAAGAAGCAGCTTCGTTTCAAGGGATTTGTTATTCCAGATTGGCAAGGAATTGACAGAATAACTAGTCCGCCTGATTCTAATTATTCTTTATCAGTCATGGATGGTGTAGCTGCAGGGATTGGCATGGTAATGGTTCCCTTCAATTACACAGACTTCATTAATGATTTAACTTACCAAGTTAAAGGAGGCTTCATCTCTAAGAATAGAATAAATGATGCGGTGCAGAGAATATTGAGGGTGAAATTCAGCATGGGGCTTTTTGAACATCCCATGGCGGATTTGAGCCTGGCAGACCAAGTTGGTAGCAAGGAACACATGGTTTTGGCGAGAGAAGCTGTTAGGAAGATGATCTGGTATTACTGAAAAATGGAAGAGGCGGGAGGGCGAAGCTGAATCTGGAGAAAAAGGCAAGATATTTCTACACCTTTCTACTGCTATTATATTTACAATTATTGCGAAATCGAACCACTTTTCCTTGCATTGATTTGTCAGCTAGATGTCATGATGGGAGGTTTCCCTTTTCTGCCTATTTCTTCTCGTTTTAGCTTTTATCGTTGATAGTATGTGGGTCGAAAGGATGCGTGTGCCCTCTCCTCTAGATGTTATGTTTCCCTTACTCGAATGATAGAACTTCATTTGTTTGTCTATGTATTAATTCTTCTCTACGATTGAGTTGCAAGTTATTGTGTTGATCAAGCTAGTATTTTCGATATCATGGAAGTAAGTTTGCAATAACTATGAAACCCCCATCCTAGCACCCAAGTTTGTCCTTGACGTTTTCTTGTTAGCTCCTTCGCAAGTACCTTTGATAACCTTTTGGCATCGAGAAAGAAAGGTTGTAGGATTGTGTGAGCAATGCATGGGCTAGCCAGCTTAGAGTTTCGGTATTAAAACTGGTAGAATGAAAAGGTTTGTGTGCAATGTATTTTGTCGTCTTGCGTGTTTGGACTCTTATACTATCTTTCATCTTGTTTCTAGGCTTTTAAGGCCGTCCTCAGGAAGTACCTTGACCATCCCTAGCAACTTGAGCCATAACTAGCCTTACGGATCAACCAAGCTCGAGGTTCTTTGTGCAAATATGATACCTCGTTGACACTAGAATAGTTTGGTCTAATTCCCCTCTCAGAATTACTTCTGATGGCACTCTTCTATCTTTCCTAACTTGCATTATTTTCTCCCTTGTAATGTTAACGCTATTAATTAATATTGGTCAGTTTTTATGCACGTAATTACCGTAATAGGTTGTGATGGAGATTTCCTTAAATGTGATTGACCTTTGGGAAAAACTCAGCTTTCGTGTGATAATCTTATGAATTCATAGCGGAAGGTTTTGTTTTGATAAAGTCACTTAGAAATTATGCTTGTATCTTTTTGTGCGACGGTTGACTGTGTTACCAAGGGTTGCCGTAAAATATGGTTGTTTCGGGAAATGGATAATTTATTTTAAATTAATCAGACATTAGAATTGTTGTGGAAGTTTGCAAATCTTTAGTGTTATTAAAAATTGTTGATGACATTATTGTATACTCTTGTTGTGACGGAGCCCCCTTCTCCTCTCGCATGCTAGCTACTAGCCTGTAAGACTTTGACCCTTCTTGGATGATTGGAAAATCTTGTAGTTAATGGTCAAAACTAGTATACCTTGCCTTCGCTTCGAAACTTATGTGGTGTGTATACTCTATTGTGATTCCGATTTGAAACTCATTTATACGTGACTTTTTGTGTTCAATTTTGAAACCCGTGTTTCCCCTTTCTTGGGCCGATCAACTTTTATTCTTTTAGAAATGTATTATTTTAGTCTATGCGTATGGTACCTTTGATAAATTTTCTAGATGGTTGGTGTATATATATCAAATCTCAATCTTGTAACTATTGTTATTTACTTACTTGATGGGAATTTTGTTCTTTACTAGATTGTTTATCTTCTCCTTATAGGGCCAAGGGCCATTCTCATACGATTATATACTTTCGTTGCTTTTGCTCCTAACTGAAGTACAAGGTCTTCTCCTTCTTTGATTGGCATGATGAAGACTTTATTATAACTTGATGTGTTGATAGTGTTTAGAGGTTTGAACCAATTC
The DNA here is from genome assembly GCA_019776745.2 of Taxus chinensis. Classification (NCBI taxonomy): domain Eukaryota; kingdom Viridiplantae; phylum Streptophyta; class Pinopsida; order Cupressales; family Taxaceae; genus Taxus; species Taxus chinensis. The sequence continues at coordinate 293,095,269 of CM034148.1, read as the reverse complement.
TTGTAATAAAGTGCTTCCTTTTCGTGACATTGTTAGATAATTGTTATGGTGGTTTTGTGTAGCCTTATCTTGCTCAGTTCTCGTGAACTGACTCTTGTAGAAAATTTGCTGCAGATGGATTTTGCGTGTAGATGAGGGATAGATTTGTAGACTTTTGTCATCAACCTCAGTTGAGAAGATCCTTTGCTCGAAACCTTTTTATGTTGTTCAACTTTTGTTAACGTCAAGTGGAAAGTTTAAAAGAGGAATAATGTCTTAGTATAAAGTATTGTGGACTTGTCATCTGAACTTTGGAAACCTTGTATTGTTTGACCATCATTGAAATTATAAGAAAATTTGGTTATTGTGGTTGAGTGACTTGTGGAGTATCAGTATTTTAAGAAATGATGTAATCTTGTGTTGTTCTCGTAAATGAGTGTTGCTTCAACTTTGCCTTGAGAATAAATTCTGAGTTAAACCCTGCCTTGACTTAGTAATTAAAGTGTCATAAGTAAACTAACATGGGATTGTTTAATACTTCAGGAAGTTTAATTAAAATTTATATTCAAATAAAGTAACGTAGGGGTCACCAACTTGAGAGCAAGAAATTCTCTAAGTAAACAAGGACAAGACTATCATTGCAAGTAAACTTTATAACACGATAACTCTAGCTCCTCTAGTGAACATTATTCCTTTTATGGTAAAATTTGTAAAATGACCCTAAGGTGAAATGAACTGTTAATTGTTTGAATATAATAAGATTTAATAAGCCAGGAGAAAACAATTTTGAAACCACACAATCTATCTCTCAGCCATTTGCAAAGTAAATTCTTTTACTCCTTGTTAATACTTTTAGCGAAGCCTATGTAAAGCTGTTGTTAGTTCTGGTTAAGAACCCTAGCTTCAATTTAATACTGGCAATAACTAAGGAGGTCCTAAAAATGTTTCATCTCGACCTTCTTTCTCTAACCCTTTTTCAAGGCACCTTGTATCCCTTCTCTTAAGTGTGTTGAACTTAAAACCATGTTGTCTTGTGGGCAAGAACGAATCTTAGTAGCAGTAGTGGTGAGCAGATGGCCTTGTGGAATTGAAATTCTCCTTTTTCTTGATAAACGAATTAAGCAAATAAAGGTCATAATAGAGAAGATTTAAAGATAATTACTCTGTGTAAAAAGAATAAATTTAACTTGGTAAGATGAATTGTATGAATCATATCCTGAGTCTCCTTGAAAACGTAAGCTAAGAATTGCAAGATGTCTTTTTAAAATAAATAACCCTCAAGAATATCTCCTTGTGGTTGGCCCTAACTGTATGTGTGTTCTATGATTTGACTCCTATGTTGTCTTGTCAAAAAGAAAAGTAAATTGTCCTTGATATGTGTGAACGTTTCCGTGCTTCCTTTATGGCCATCCTTGTATCAAGTTGTTCATAGTGTTAGTTGTATACTTGGTGACAACATGTTGCGTCATGTTATGTGTCAAGCAAGTCAAAAAAAAAATTATCCTGTATTTCACTGTGTTGTTCATGTGTGGATTTTTTGGGTCGTTACATATGGTAATTGGTTATTCCTTAGATCACCTCTAACAATTAATCTAAGTTATGTCTAAGTGTTAAGATCATTAATGTTCTTTCAATTTGTTCACAATTTATAATCTTTTTATTATAAGTTATATAGGTATGGGTTTTGAAAGGAAACCATAACCTTGTACAAAGAAATACGTATAGAAAGATATATATCATATTTCACCTAACCAGATATGGAAACATAGGCTTGAGCCACTAAGAACCCAGACACAAACGTGCCAAGGCCAACAATGAAAAATAAGGGACTGGATTAGTAAAGATACCCAAAATCTAATAGTGTGAATCAGTAAATTTACCTCAATATTTTCGCTTTTACTTATGTATTTGAACTGTTAATAGTTTTGAGAGCTGTAATGCAAATGCACAGGGACTGTGTTCTGAATCACTAGAACTTAGTGTGTATCAGTTTCTCTTATTTACTGCCAGCTTGGTTCTTTGAGGGTAGTGAATAGTCGAAAGGTTGTTTTCATCCCCTTTGCTGAGGTGCTTTCTCGATCATTCCTGAGATACTAATCAGCCTCACTCTACTACTGTTAGATACATCCCCGGCTTGTTTATCAACATGTTTAATGCCTATCAGATCTAACATCACTTAGAGAAGCTTCATTTCCCAGTCCTCAGAGTGTAGTATTGGGAACCAATCATATGCTACACATCAAATCATTGCTACCTGATAATCACGACTGAGATTATTAAATGAGTGAGCAGTATTTCATGTTTCGAATAACTTTTCATTTCTCATGATTAGTGATGGATGAATGAATGATGGTACAAGGACATAGAAGCAATTTTAAGATGTATATATAATTTAAATTGTTTTTGAAAATTTGAAAAGTAATGATATCAATGTAGAGAGTGAAGTTTATTTCCAATTAGTGGTGTAAAGAGTGATGTTTATTTAAACTGATCTAATGTACTTGCATGATGTACCAATTTGTTATGACCTCCATAGCATATTAGTCAAATATAATTTTTTTGTGTTGATATAAGCTTCCTATAGCAATATATGAGTTCATTAAGTACTATAGTTGCGCTGAGCATATCTTCCTTATACGTTCTAGGTTGACCGCCAGTATGGCCATTTGACATGCACTGGTCTATCATTTCATTAACCTTGTTGTTAACGCCATCACACATTCTGTTAGCAAGTAATTCAGGCTAGTTTTTCCAATCATACTACACCAACTTCAAAAAGTAAGCCCGATAGCTGACATAAAAGGACAAGAAAATAGATGAGGTGATTGCTAGCTATTCAAAAATATACGGGTGTGATGAATTGGATTAAAAATTTGAATTTTGGATTAAAAATTCAAAATTCAAACACAACTAAAATCCCGCACATTCCTTTATGCTGTGGTCACCTTCATGGCACTTGCTGGAGACTTTAAAAGAAGGATACCAAGGTGGGATGGAATGGATTCTACCCATTTGTATTGTTATTTGCCTCTTCCTAAACACAATCCTTTTCCCTGTCAACAAGTAGAAACATCATCTGCTGAGCAGTCTTGATTGATTTACAATAATGTTCAAAAATTGTTTGGGTTTGAAGCTACCTGCAATCACTCCTCCACACCAACAAACAATGCCTCTTCATCTGCCTCTTCCCCTCCCAATGATGCCCCACACACATGTCAGACACATTGTTGAATCTGATTTGGAAAGAATGGGAATTCTAGGACATGGTAGCGGAAGAAAAGTGTATAAGGTCCTCCACCACAAATCCTCCTCTTACTATGCCCTCAAATTCATATGCCTTGAATGTTATCCCTCCCTCACAACATAGATCATGAGAGATATGGATATAATCAAGAAGATTGTTTCTCATTACGCCAATCAAATGTCAGGGGTCTTCAAGAAGAGAGGGAATATAAATTTTGTTCTGAAATACATGGATGAAGGGTCCCTTACCGATTTATTGAATCACAAGAAGTGGATGAGAAAATCCTTCCTGGCTAAGATTGCCAGCCAAGTGTTGGAGGGACTGAAATGCCTTCATAGGTAGAGGATTTTTCACAGAGACATAAAGCCCTCCAATCTGTTGATTGGCAAGAATTTACATAGAGTCAAGATTGCAGACTTTGGGGTGAGTAGAATCATGTCATAACCCATAGGTTCTGGTGCAATTCGTATGTGGGCACATGTGCATACATGATCCCCGAGAGATTCGACCCACAGAGCTATGGTGGAATTTATAACGGTTACGCGGATAATGTGTTCAACATGGGTACGTCCATCCACACAATTTTTTTCTATAACCGAACTGGTATAAAACAACATCTTGGTAATGCCTTAAACTACATCCACGGACTGCAAAAAAGAAAAAATTCCTTTTTTGGGGGTGGGTTTATGCTCTGTCGAAAAATCGTCTTTGCATTGTAGGTTGAATAACCTCATAAAGTCAGATGTGTGCACAAATAGTTTTTCCTAAACTTCGTGGAATAGTTTATCTCCTTATGTTGGTCGAGTCAATTAATGTTCTGAACTGTAACTATTTACTTCAAGATTTTTTCAGTTTGATTTGTATTAGGAAACTCTCTATGCCTTGTGAAGGCATGGAAATTGATAGGGTGTGGGCCGTTTTTTTATGATTTTAACCGTATTTTACAGGTAAAAAAATTAAGAAACAGTAAACAATTACATGAAAGCTGTATAATTTTTTATACAATTACTATATATATATATATATATATATATATATATATATATATATATATATATATATATATATAACAATATAAGACTTATTTTTATTTATCTGAACAAACTATATAAAAATATTGGAATTACAGCTACGGAAAAGCGCTAAGCTGTCAATAAATTTTGGTTTGACAGGCATTGATAATTTGAAATTCCAGGTTTGCGGGTTGTGATTTGTGTTGTCTTTGGAATCTTTTCCTACATTCTAGGTAGATTTTCTTCTTTTTTAGGTGTTTCGTGTAAAAGGATCTTTACTTATTTTGTGGTCTTTTGTAAGAAATTTTCCCCTGACCTTGTGAGTAGTGTTTTTTGCGTGTACTGGTAAGAAGCTTTCCTTACCTTCTAGGTAGAGTTATTTTTTTCTGGAAGTTTTATTTTATCCCCTGAAGTCCCTTAGAGTGCATACTTACCATCACATTTAGCCTAATACATTGAAATATATAATTGTTTTATGTTGACGTTGCTACATTGTTCAAGGATTTTGGCTTTTTGAAATGGTAATGTTAATTCAATTTCTTTTTGTTATTTGTTTTTTTTTTTTTGGATTGAATTATTTTTCTCAGGTTTTATTTTTCTATTTTTGTTGCTTGTCAGTTTTGTGTTTTGTGGTACTCACTTGTTATTGGTATTTTTGTTACTGTCAGTGTTGCATTGTTATAGACAGTGCAAGTCTGTAACAAATTTGGATATTTCATTACAGGGACATTTTAACATCTGCTAAAGATGAGAGATGTATAGGTTAAGAAGACGATCAAATACATGGTAAACATTTATTTAGTAGGCCAATGGAGGAAATTGTATTCAACTAATACCATTTGTTTTTCCAAATTACAGTTCTAAGCAATGTTGGTCATAAATTGCCTTTATTATATGCCCGTTAATGAGGATGTATAGCATAAATGTGAAAAGGGTGGTAGCGAAGGTGTTAAAGGAAAATACACTAACTAAATAATGAACTATGGTATTAATTTGATCTTTTTAATGCTAAATTTCAAAAAGGTGTTTATATACAGAGATTGGAATGGCTGCTAAAGAACGTGTGGTAGCATTCATTAGACGAAATAACATAATTTGTTTTTTCTAATAAGATTTTTCTTCTTGCATATAATATGCACTACTTGTAAATTAGAGTTTGGAATAAATTTTCCTGCTTGTCAATTGAAATGTATGAAAGATGGGTTTGTATCTTTCACATATTTTTCACATGTGTTATTTACGTGTCTTCTCCAACAAGATTAGCTGTCATTTTCACTTTGCATGGCGTTTATAGCAACTCTTTAATTAATAAATATTTTAAACATCAAGTAAATGTAATAGTTCCATTGTTTTAAGCTGATACATCTATCAAATCTTAGACATTACTGAAATTCCTTCATAATAAGCTAGTAAGTTATGACAAATTAATCTCCCATGGGTCATTAAAATAAGATACATAACACTTGACATTATGATGTAACGTCTAACACAAAATATAGATATGCATTATAAATATGAGACATGGGAATGGAAAATAAATCCAAAACATACAATTTAATGGACTATATGTTATTTTGTTTAAAGTAATAAAGCATAATTCTTAATTTATTAAGTAAAATTAAATGTACGAACAATTATATGACAACTTTACATACAATTATATGACAACAGTGTTAACTTGTTAACTAGCTTATTACAAGCTTTTCATTGAAGAAAGTTGCAATAGTTACATTGATATTAAAATACGTGAATTTTAAGAGTTGTTAATGTAATTTTGAAGATTTATTAAAGAGGCATATATAAATTGGGTACTAAGGCATGTATCAAGAGATAATTGTGGAGGATGTTGAAGGTGCCCCTTCCATTGTGGTCTTACTGCTAGTGGTATAAGAATAATGATATATAGATGTTTATATGTTATTAGGTGAGCCAAGCCAACCAACTGACCAACCAAAAAAATAGAGGTGGAGTGTTATTATCGAATTTTGAGTTATACTGTAACTTTAGGGAAGTGTGTTGGACATTGGGATTACAACCATACCATTTGTATACACATTATCAATGGTACACTTACACTTAAAGGAGATGTAATAGTTACATTGATGCCAAAATATGGGGAAATAATTAGATTTGGCGAAGCAATTCCAAGATGCACTACATATGCATATTAGACTTGAATAACAAGGCAACAAGCATACTTGTCCCAAAACTAATCAGCCATTACATTAGTGAGAGGGCCACTTATAACAATTGTGATATATTAGGGTATCTATGTTATCACAAACGAGGCCACCCAACCATTGTGGGATTTATTTTTTGAGAGGAATTCTAACCTTGGAAGAAAGGAAACATGCTTATTTATGAACCAAACAACTATTATGTTAGTGAGAGGGCACTTCCATTACGAATTCATTGGTATTTAAGGCATGATATATCAGGGTATCTATGTTATTATGGACTAGACTGACCAACTAATTCGAGATTATTTTTTGATAGGTGTATATAACCTTAAAAGCGAGGAAAAATCATACTTATCTCACAACCAATCAACCATTATGTTAGTGATAGGGCACTTCTATTTTTGCCTCACCTCTAGTGGCATAAGCATTGTGATACATTGGGGTTTATATGCTACTATGGACCAAACCGACCAACCAATATGTGTTTTTTGTGACAACAGATGAGGGAAGAAAAATAACTATTAGTAATTTTTTCATACATTCCTCATGCCTTGTGTACGAATTAACAATATGCATACATATCTAGAAGGGAATTTATAATGACAACATTTGACAAGAATCCTCTTTCTAGCTAAATCTCCCATTTAAGCACTGGCTAGGAGTATGTTGGCAAAGGTTGTGAGGTATGGCTCTACACCTTCATATTGAGTTTTCTTCAAATTTTCAAACACCTTTTCCACAATTTTTTTTTTGCATACCCTGTAAATGTACCAGTCCTTGAGACCAAATTTATTATCTCCAATGTTGATGGCTAACTAGGAGGGGGGCACTACAATACCCCTATGACACAAATAAAAAATTTCCTTTGTTCTTAAAATTTCAAAAAAAAATCCAGCTTTTTGTGAGTTAATGTTTTAGTTCAAACCTAATAATTGAATCCTCTTTCCTTCTCGCAAGACACTTGCTAATGAATTTTAACATTGTAACCCTTTCAAGGTCCATGTAAATCTCTAAATACTAGTTTTTTGAGCCAATGTTCCTTTCCTAACATTAATTTTGACTCATTTAATGTGAATATGGAAATTAGATGAATGGAAAAATATCAACAACATGTTATTTCATCCTAAAATAAATGTATTGGATAATTTAACAAATATAGGGGACACTATATGATTGGATAATTTAACAAACATAGAGGACACTATATGAGAAATTATTTTGATAAATAGTTTAGGAATATAATGATAGAGATCCAACATAGAGAGTTTACCCAACTCAATATCGTGGTTATTGAGTTGACTTATGTTTCTTTGAGTTGAATAATGCTTGTTATGCATTATGAAGCATTTGGTCGTTATCTTGAATTTAATAATCGTACACATTTATTAATAGGGGCATGGGTCAAAGGATCCATTTAATGTTATACAATTGGGATGTAGCTGAGAGCAATCTTGTAAGTAGGTGAATCATGTTCTTGTATAAATACATGTTTATGCTTGAAAGAGGTCTTCTTATTAGAGGGATTAGTTGATATTAGAAGTTGGAAAATTAATGGATGGTTGACTTAATCATATGGTTAGTTTAGATGCACATTATTAGATATTTTTGGAGAATGTATCATCTTGAAACTAGTCTATTACATGTAAAAATTATGTTTGCTTAATGAAATTGAATAAAGTGATATTTTCTTAATTTTTAATTCATTTGCTAGGATGTTAGTAAGTCTATGTTGTGTGAGTTCTTCATGCTACATGGTATATTTTTTCCTTAAGTGTATCACCTATCCATGTATGTATCATCTATAGTCAATGTTGTTAATTGTATGAAAACGTTAATTGAAAGACAAATAAATACTATATCTAGTTTTCTATAGGAATTCTTAGTATACTATTAATAAATATGAAGCTCAATATTCTTTGGTGGATATAAAATTCAAAAAAATATTAAATTCTTAAGGTTAAATGCATAATCATTGGTGGTTTCTTCCCGGGCTTGTTTGACTTGAACTAATTGTGAAAATATGACCTTGTTGGAATCTACTTGATTCTATTTGTGCATTGGCAGCTTGTTTCCTGTGGACTCATTTTTTATATGGTCTTTTTTGATTTAGGGAAAGTTTGAAGATAAAGTGTATTTCCATACAATTTGTCTTTTTTGTGAAGTTGTACTATTTTATTATTAATAATATAGAAACTATTTCATCAAATAAAATTGATTATTATATTATACTAAAAATATAAGATATATGTTTTAAGTTGACATATGTTTTACATATTTCAAATATATGTCGTTTAAGATATCATCACTCAGTATATCAATAATTACATCATTCTCTAGAACCATACCTAGACACACCATCGCTTTTTAACAATAATTAGACGAAACAATTTTGTGCCATATTTAAAAATTTAAATCAAGTTTAAACAATAAACCCCCTTAGGAGTTGGATGATGCGGTTGACAGTAGCAAAGATATTTAATAATAATACAGTTAAAAATGTATAAATAAAGGAAAATAATATTAAATTGGTGTAAGATGTACCACAAAAAACATAAACTAGAAGAACAATTATGACAATCACCTAATTAATTATTGTCTTAGTTATATAACTAGCAATAGTACTAAAGGGGTACAATGGAAATTTTAATATGTATAACAAAACTAATTATTTCATGTGCACATAAGGATGTTAAAGCCAAACGTTTGATGGAAATGGAACCTTTAGAGTAAAAAGGTGAAGATATAGAAGGGAGTGAAATGTAACATTATTTTAAAAATGAGGGAAGATTAATTATTAATTTTGGAGAAAGAAGCAATTGTTGAAGCACATGAAAAAGATAAATTTCTATTATGTGAAGGTAAAAGGAGGAAGCAACAACTTATAGACATAAAATTTTGAAAAAAAATAGAAGGGATGCAAACCTGAAGAGGTGATTGCTCCTAATTTTTTCTGGAGGTGGAAGGAGGCCATGTGAGACATCTTGGACGTGTCTTGGAATACCTTTTCAATGAAGAATTTGATGATATATATAGATGGTTGTGACTTAAGACTTTTGAGAAAATTTTCAATGTAATCTCTCATGTCATTCTTCATCTCCAATGTCGATAGTTCCGCAAATACTTATAATAAATATTAGTAGAGTAGAGGGAGATAAAGAGCATACCTTCAAAAAATAAACATAATAGGTTTTATTATCATAAAATAAGGTGAATCAAATGTAAATACTATAATCAACCATAGGTTTTATTTTTTCCATTTTCATCGTCACCCAAAAAGACAAGATAAGACCAAAAAAACATTAGCATGAAGCCACAATAATCACTCATAGATTTGGTTTTGTCTATTTTGGATGTAACCTTCTTAAATGGAATCAAGAAGGACATGCGGGAAAATCTCACTTATCCGAGGCCTTAATACCTGCAAGCAGAGGAAAGGCAAGATGGAATTTTTGTGAAAGTGAGATCTCATAGGAGGTCAGGCCAATGCGTAAAATTATTGTCTTATGTGAGAATTGAAGAATGGTATGAAGGAGGTAGTGGGGGAGTTATCACCCCTTTGACACCTTCTTATCAGACTTAAAAATAAAATAGGGTGATTTAGTTGTTGACATGATGATAACTCAACACCGGGATCACAAATGAAGGAGGAGGGAAGTTATCCACTGCATGAGACCTTGTTGTGATGAGAATTTGAGTTTAATTTCCTCCTCTTTCATCAGGAAGTTATTATACCTACCACCTTATAAAAATCAACCATTCGATATATTTTGTGTGTCCACCACCATTAATCATCATATTCAAATGTAAATTTGATCTAACGTAAATATTACTGATAAAAAACATGCCTTGTACATTGGAACGTAGGGAACATGAACTCTTGAAACACCATTAATGAAAAAAATTCTCTAGCTATAGTGAAAGACAAAATCCTAAAGTAATAATTAAAAAATTGAATATTCAAAATCATTAAAATATTTAGAAGGAAAAAATGCATACAATGAAGCAAAACCCAAACATGAATGGTGGAGAGACCGAGAACATTCCATTAGCCACATTGGTATCTTGGGTGGAGGGGTGAGCTCATGATAGAAGGGAACCAAATGGATGCAATCATAGAAATTCCTTCACCACACCATGCAAATAGGAAAGATTGCAGATGTCCATTTTTTGAACCTCTTTGACAAGTGTTTTTGTAAATTTGCTTGATCTAGAATTCATAAATTTCTTCCACAAAATTTTATTAAAATAGAATAAACAATTAAATTTCTTCACATATTTGAGTTGAGAAGACATGCATTGTTACAGGAGCTCATGGAAAAAATCCCATGTGGATTTAGTATTGTTCAAGCAGTAGGGGTAAAGTATACGCTCTCAACATCGATGATGGTGTAATGCAAGGCATAATTGTAGCACAAGATCCAACCTACTCAAAAGATATGTGGAAGTGCAATCCTGGGAACCTTGACACTTTCATTCATGAATATTTTGACGTGATTTTCAAGATGGGTAGTATATGGTTATTAATGACATATTTCTTAAATTCCAACAATGATATATAAAAAAAGAGTAATGTTATCGCATAAGACAATTGGAAGACCTCAATTAAATCCTTGAGATGTTTTGAGTGGGCTTGCGAATATTCCCATTGGTAATCATAATTATTCACACAATACACATGCCTAGTAGAGGTGGAAAGACGATCAAAATGACTTTTCTGATTCTAAATATGAGATCTTGTAGGCTATCAAGGGACCGTCTTGACCCATGAATAAGGGGGAAAGACTCGAGACATTGAACCTGACATCCACATTCTCCTTGCCCTCAGAGGATTCACAAAGTTTCCTTCACCACCTCTTGCAAATAGGAATCTTGCATATGTTTGAGTCAATTACACTTTTTTCCTTTCTTGTCATGCCCTCTAGCTCATTTTTTTCATTCAACTTATCTTCTCCATTAAGATACAATAAAGCATCAACAAAATCAATCAATATTATTATTGGAGTTGCGGATGTAAATTCCTTAAGTCAGCGTTCCTAAACAAATGAGAGATTTGTTTTGAACTACACCTCCGAATCAATCACCAAAATTCCCACTAGAATGCATGAGTAACAACCCAACCACCAAAAAGAAGAAGACACAAATAATCATATCATGAAACAGTTGCTAATTAAAATTTCACTTGTTGAAGTAACAAACTATCTCTACCATTTTCCCCATTGCACCACTTACCTCCCAATGTTTTTCACATGAAAGTATGATAATAATATCCTAATGTGTGTTGCAAACTCAATCGTTGAACCTTGTGAAGAAGCTTTTTCATTTTGAGCACCTTGTTTACAATATTTTGTCAACAAGGAAGCAATTTATTACAAGTTTCTTTTTGGTAACTTTTCCTATTTATACGAAACATAGAAGTGATTTTGATACACGACTCTTAGATTATGTGTCAAATTTTATTATTATTATACCATTTTTTCATTTGTGTTCACCATTTTTTATATCAGAGTTAAACATGTCTGTTTGGCATGAAATTCATTCTCGAGTAAGCTTAGACATCATAAATCTTCATTTTCTTAATTGAAAATGAATACCCAAAGCTAGAAAATTTATTTTTATTTTCTTCAAAAGACAAAATTATTTATATGTGGATGGATAGGATGGCCTCTCCATCATTTACAAATGGTTAGTTAGTTCCTACATAGGTAGAACAGTGATGCATCTAATATTCTAACATTGATGGGATGGTTTATTTTTATAATTTTGTAATTTTTGATCGGTAACAAATTAGGGAATATATTTGATATATATCTAAAAGGTTCAATTCAAATATTTTATGTATTAAAGAGGAAACAAGGGGAGAATCTTTCAGGGGTGAATATGGTACAGTGAAATAAGTATCGAGCAATATGAGTTCACTTGATAAAAAATAGTATGGATCATACAAACAGTGTTGTACTGCATATTTTTAAAGAAATCTAGAGGGGTCACTCAGTCAACACTATGAACTTATCTGTTTCTTGTAAGGTGCCAACAACTAGCCCCATCCCTTATATAACTGTAAGAAATAATGTTTTCTTAGAAAATATGAGAAAAAATGACCTGATTTTTTATTTTTGTAATTTTATTCTTTACCACATTAAGGTTTTCAATTGGATGATGTTTTATTTGTTTGATAAGACAAAGACAAGAATGACAAGTTGAAAAGAAAAATATGGGAATTAAATACCTCCATGTCCCACACCTATTCCACAATTCAGATTGTTCCTACCCAAATAATATATGCTATAGGTGCGCCACTTTTTAATCACAAATCTGACTAATATTATTCACACAAACTAAAATTTATGCTTAAAGGGGCCAAAATAGAAGACCTAAAATCTAATAGGTTCCAAGTTAGAAACCCAACCACAATGCTTGCTTTTTTTAGCACTTTTTAACCCCCATTTTTAGTTACAAGCTTGGGTAATTACAGGAAAACAAACCCTACAAGCAGGGGTTAAATTTGACAGCCACCTATGCATGTAAAACAATTTTCTGATGACGGTAAATATTTTAATATTACCCTTTAAAAACACAAAAATTTGTTATTTTTACTCATTATTTTATATTTATTATATCTTTTTAAATATATATTTACATATATTTGTATAATATTTATACAAATCTATATAAAAATTGACAACCACGATTTAAATATGCATGTCATGTGTGACGGTTAAATAAAATATTTACAAGTATTTTACATCTAAAATCACAAAAAATGTCTAAATGACCGTCAAATTTAACCCTCGCCTACAAGAAAAATCAATGATGATTGAGTCTCTCCATGGATTAGACATATGAATGATAATTAGATTTTATCTCTTGCATGCACTCCAAGTGTCCAACAAAACGCTTCCCACAAATTTTTTAAATCTAATAAAATGGAATACGTACTTTCGGATACAATTCATTGAGAAAATACAGGATTTTAGCGTGGAAGAATCAAACTAATTTTGTTGTATTGTTTTGTTTTATATACATTTAAAAGAAAAAATCAATTTCACATGTTCCATACCTGTGGGCACTGCAGTCTAAAACCCTGACTTGTTAATGGCGTGGTTAAGAGGGAAATGGTCTTCATAAATTCTAGTATTGGAAATGCAGGCCCTATGTTTAGAAATTTCATTAATTTCTCACTCAAATTACGTGACACAATGCACCAAAAACAAGGATGGGATAGGGCATACCGAAAAGAATAGAACAAGGACTAACAGACAAGTTCGTGGAGTGTTTCGACCATAACGAGGGTCCCACATGCCACGTCATAAAATAATAGAATGTACCGACAAGATAATATTACCACTAGCACTCGCGCTACAACTTGTTACCACTGACAATCGTGTTACTCATACCTTTCATTTCAATCGCATGGAATTCTATTGACAATTAAACCATATATAATAAATCTACACAGATATAAATCTTTTGATGGTAATTTTTGTTATGTCAATCAAGTCGGCCACTATTAGACTATACGCATTTAATAAAATCCAGATGATAATTTAATTTAGAAATCGTAGATTAACAAAATATCTATAATTACCAGTTTTCTGTTTATGAATCATCTTTTTTGTCTAGAGGAGAGGGAAAATTCATATTAGAAATATTTTTCATAGGATAGACGTTTACCCTTTCTGCTTTGAATCCGCTTTGCCAGGAAAATTGTAAGTAGTTATTCATTCTAGGGCACTATTGTTAGTCATGCAAAAATTATAGCCAAATATTTAGGGATTATGTAGTTAGCATTTAGGGAATTTTTTTGTATTCGACAGCACATTAGATGAGATGTGTACATGCTGGAAATGTTGTCTATCTGTAAGTTGAAAAGTAGAGATAGGGTAAGTTTGAGTTTGATTTTGAATAAGACTTTCTGTACTATTATATTATAAATCATGTATTCTCTAATTGAGCAGAGAAAAATAAGAAATAGACCAAAATACTGTATTTGCATTTCTGTGTTCTATTTAAGAGTGCCAATATTTTTTCATGGTATCAGAGAAGTGTTAGTGAAGTGTTGTTGTAGAGAAGTATTAGAATTTTAAGATAGAGAGATGGACATATTTGTTGTAAAATATCCTCATAGGACGGTAGAGTGATTTAATGGCGTTGGATTTAATCTCTGGAAGCTCAGAATGAAGATGTTGTTGTTGAACAAGGATCTACTCAATATAGTTGAAGGGACTAAGACTAAACCCACCTAGGATGTATATATGATTAGTAAGTAGGTAGTCAAAGAAAGGTAAGGACTCATTCCTGTATACTTTTACAGTTTGATGTGCTAATGTGCTTTTACATGTAAGTGAGGCAAAATCAGCAAAGGAAGCTTGGGATCAATTGGTCAAGTTATATGAATCAAATGATGTTAGCACAAGACTATATCTTAGAAGAAGATTTTTTCAATTAAAGATGTAGGAAACACAAAAGATATCAGATTTCACAAATGAGTTTAAATATCTCAAAAATCAATTAAGTAGCATGTGGATCAGTGATTGCAGAAGAAGATGATGTTATGTCGCTTCTTGGGAGTTTTCTAGAATCCTATTCTTGACTGGTAGTAGCACTAAGAACCCAAGCTAATTTGGATTTGACAAAAGTAATAGCAGCACTACTTTAAGAAGAAATCAGAAGGAAGGATGGGGCCCTGAATGATGAGAATCCTACAACACTATTTTTTGCAGGCTATAAGGGATAAAGCAAAAAGGAAAAGTGAAAACAAATCCCATCCCTCCAAGTCCAATGTCTCATATAATGGTAAAGACACAAAGGAAGAGGAAAATAAAGGTAAATTTCTTTCATTTTGGAGCATCCTGGGAATTTTAAGAAACAATGTCGAAAGTGGTTAGCATGGGTAGAAGAGGTAAAGAAAAGGAAGGATGTTGAACCTAACATGACCTCAAGCAATGACCAAGAAAATTTGTTTTTGGCTATCACAACCCCAAGTTCTGATGTTTCAAATTGCTAGTATTTAGATTCAGGAGCAATTCATTACATATGACACCTAAGAGAATTTGGTTTATGGCATATACAGAAGCACCCAAAAGCAAGACTATCAATCTTGGAGATGACGGACAAATGTGAGATGATCATGGAATAAGAGATATTCCATTGCAAATTCCGGATGGTGGATACAAGAAAATCCAGAATGTATGGTATTTACCTACTCTAGTAAAAAGTCTTTTATCAGTGAGCAAGATTACCGATGTTGACATAATTACATAGTTTGACAACAAGGAATGTGTCCTAAAGAAAGTTGAAGGATTAATTGTTGCTAAGGGGATAAGAGATGGCAATCTGTACAAGTTATGTGCAGCAATACCTAATGTGGTGTTAACAACAAAAAAAATGAAATATATGATTCATTTCTTTGACATCATAGATTCAGAAATTTGGTATCATAGACATGCAAATACTCACTCGCTTCGAATATTAAAATTAGAGCATCTTGTGGAAGATTTTAATTTGCACCTACCAGTTGAGTTGGGAGTGTGTGAAGGTTGTTGTTTAGGAAAGAAACATAGATTCCCCTTCCCAAAGAAAGAAGTAACATGAGCTAAGCAGTAAATGGAACTTGTACATTCAGATATTTGTGGTGCAATGTAAACAATGTCACACAACAGGGCAAGGTATTTTATTACCTTTAGTGATGATTCCTCTAGAATGACCTTTTTTTATTTTATCAAAAATAAATCATTTGCATTAGAAATGTTTAAGATTTTTAAAGAATTTGGTGAGAAGCAGTCTGGAAAACGTTTGAAATGACTTAGATGTGATAATGGGGGTGAATATACCTCAAATGCTTTCAAAATTTTATGTGTAAAAGAAGGTATAAAACTTGAGTATATTGTTCCTTATTCACCACAACAGAATGGTGTCGATTGAAAGAAGAAATATGAATCTTGTCGAAAGTGCTAGATGCATGCTTAAGAGTACTAGATTATCTAAAGTTTTTTAGGTTGAAGAAGTCTCCAGTGCAGCATATATACAAAACAGGTTGCCAACTACTGCATTGCATAAGAAGACACCTTATGACGTATGGCATTGAAGCAATCCAAGTGTCAATGATTTAAGAATTTTTGGTTGCATAACATATGCGCATATACCAGATGAAGAAAGAAAGAATATAGATGACAAAAGTAAGAACTATATAATGGTTTGATATAGTCTGAATTCAAAGGGATATCAAATTTATGATCCTTTAACACATGAGATTCTAGTCGGAAGAGATGCATCATTTTTGACAAAAATTTAGTTTTGCACAAATCAGCAAAGATGGAAAATGCTAAGGATTCAGAAAAAAAGGCCTTATGATCTCAGTATCTGATGAAGAATTTGAGCATGAGAATTCTAATCCAGCAAGACCATTACAAGTTACAACCACACAACCCATAGGAGATTCACAATGAGAGAAACAGCTTCGTAGATCAACAAGATTACATGAAAACCCACTCAAAAGGCATTTGAATCATATGCACTTAATGTAGAGGTTGATGAACCACTCAGTGTTCAATAAGCACTTCAAATTATTTAAGTAACAGACTGGAGGCAAGAAATGGATGCTGAATATGAATTCGCTCATAAAAAATTAGACATGGAAAATCACAATTCTTCCCCCTAGAAGGAGAGTGGTTGGGTGCAAGTGGTTATTCAAACAAAATTACAATTCTGATGGGTCAATATACCACTACAAGGCTCATTTGGTGGCAAAGGGTTACACCCAAATTGCAGGTTTGGATTATCATGACACTTTTTCTCATGTGGTCAAGATAACATCCATCAGGATTTTTTTTAGCGATGGCAGCGACCTTGGATCTTCATGAACATCAGCTAGATATAAAAATATACATTTTTTTAAATGGATTCTTAAAGGAAGAATTTTATATGGAACAACTAGAAGGATACATACAAGAAGGAAAGGAGCAGTTAGTATGCAAGCTTCAAAAAACATTGTATGGAATGAAATAGTCTTTAAGAGCATGGTATGAGCGTATTGATGGATTTCTCCAAAATTAAGGATATGTAAGTTGCAATGCTGATTCAAATGTCTACATAAATCATATTGGTGAGTCTCTAGTCATCTTAGCCTTATATGTTGATGACAACCTCATTATGAGTAATGATTTTAAGATGTTAGGCTTGTTTAAGTCTCAATTAGCTGCACAATTTGAGATGACTGATCATGGTGAGATTCATTATTGCTTGCGCATTGAAATTTTAAGAGATAGGGAGAAGAGGAAAATCCATCTTAGTCAAGAGAGGTACATTAGGGACATTCTCATGAAATTTGGGATGGAAAATTACAAGCCAATAAGTACTCCAATGGAAGTAAGAAACAAACTTTCATTGGACATGTGTCCCAAAACACAAGAAGAAGAAAGTTATATGAATATGGTTCCATATCAAAAAGTTGTTGGGAGCCTAATGTATCCAATGGTTTCTAGCAGAACTTGATATTGCACATGTTGTAAGCATTGTGAGCCAATATTCTAGACAATCCTAGACCACAACATTAGGTAGCAGTTAAAAGAATATTTAGATATCTTTAAGGAACAACTAAACATGGAATAGGATTCAGTGGGAGTTCATAAATATCTCTACAAACTTATCTGGGTATTGTGATGCAGATTGGGCAGGGGACATTGATAGTAAGAGATCAACTTTAGGGTTTTGTTTTATCCTTAGTGGAGGTGCACTTTCATGGGCAACTACGAAACAATGAACTATTTCTCTCTCTAGTTCAAAAGCAAAATATATAGCAGCATGTCAAGCTGTAAAATAATTGATTTGGTTGAGAAGATTGTTAGCAGGACATCGACGTTACTCAATCCCAACTAACAATATTAAAGTGTGACAGCCAAAGTTGCATAGCCATGATGAAGAATTCGAAGTATCATGGGAGAGTTAAACATATAAGGATACAATATCATTTCATCTGTGAACAAATTGAGAACAACACTATCAAAATGGAGTACTATGCAACTAAAATGATGGTAGCAGATGCATTGACAAAGGCATTAGTGAGAAATAAGTTTGGGTTTTGCAAAGAAGGATTCAATGTGATACAAGATAATTGACAAATATTTGGCTAAGTTGGAGTGTTAGTCATGTAGAAATTATAGCCTAATATTTAGGGATTTTGTAGTTAGCATTTAGGGAATTTATTTTGTATTTGACAACACATTAAATGAGATGTGTACGTGCTGGCAATGTTGTCCATATGTAGGTTGAAGAGTAGAGATAGGGTAAGTTTGAGTTTGAGTTTGAATAAGACTTTGTTTACTGTTATATTATAAATAATGTATTCTTTGATTGAGCAAAGAAGAATAAGAAATAGACCAAAAACTGTATTTACATTTTTGTGTTCTATTTAAGAGTGGCAATATTTTTCAACTATTTTGGCTCATTTTCTTGTCGGCCAAGGAGATGAGGTGTTGGGTGAAATTTGTTTAAAGAAATAACATCTACGTCATAGACTGTGATGGCTTCTTTGGTAGTGTAGTGCCCTCCTTAAAACAAAATCAAAATATTAATAAAAAAATGATGAAGGTGTGTGCTAGGGTATGGAAAAATGCAAATCTCAGGGGGTTGTGTGTGGCAGGCTCCATCAACTACGCCAAGGAGAACTATGCAGACCATAATCACATTGAAACCCAGTCAACAATGAAAACTTAGCAATAATTGGAAAGTTTAGGTGTGCTGGTAGACATTTATGCAGATGTGGACAGGAGACCGTAAGATGATGATGGGATAAGATTTTGGGCATGGAAGTTTAGAAGATATGGGTTTCCTCACGCGATAGTCTCATTGTTCCACCTATGTAATAAAAAGGTCTCCAACTAGATCAGTTTACTTTTACCTACGTACTCCCATCATGTCTCAAAATATGAGCTCTGGAACAAGGTATGGACATCCATCTAAGCATAAAAGATACAAGAATTTTATCATATTTTGTAGTTGCAAGTTCTCCTATAGATATGTTGCAAATAGTGGAAGCAGCATGTAAAGTGTGATCATTATTGATGATGAAACTTGGGGCCCAGGAACTCCTCCACATTTACCAAAGATGATTCTTCTAGCAACCACACACAACATTTTTGAGTCGGAGAAAGAAAAGGCAGCTAGATTTCTGGAAATAGTGATTGTGAAGCCTCTCAGAGCAAGTGTGATGGTTGCATGTCTTCAACTAGCATTAAGCATTGGAAGAAACAAAAAACAAAAACAATAAGGGAAGGGGATCACAAATGGGCTTATACCCCCTCGAAGTCTTTTGTTGGGAAAGAATATTTTGGTAGTAGATTATAATGAAGTAAATCATAGAGTTGTTGCTAGTGTTTTGATGAAATATGGAGCTATTATGGAGTGTGTTGAAGGTGAGAAAGTTGAAGTAGCAAAGCTTGAGCCACCACACTTGCTTGATGCTTGCTTTATGGATGTACAGATGCTGAAATAAATGGGTTTGAAGTGACTAGAAAGGTCTGTAACTTAGAATGCCTAGTCAACAAGTAGAAAAAACCGGGTTAGGTTCTAAAGAAGCACACAGAAATGGCATGAAGTGGCATGTCCCGTTACTTGTAATGACAACTGACATAATCCATGCTACTAAAAAACAATGCTTAAGTTGTGGAATGGATTGGGAATAAATGTTCTTACCTTGGAAACTTTGAAGCAAATGCACAATACATAGAGATGGAGGGAAAGAGAAGATGAGGAATGGAGGACAACAACATATGAGGTGTTTTGCAAGCCAGATAAGGAGGATAACATATCCTTGATCTCAGAGAAGAGCAAGCCTAGAGAAGATATAAATTATCTAAAGAAGAAACAAGATTCATGGATATTCATAGGGATTTAAGTAAATATCATTGGCACATCTACATGAAGTTTGAGAACTTTGTGAGACTCATTCCTACCTATGAAAATTAAGACATTCAAGATAGGGTAAAGAATCTCATTGAGCAGCAAGGATAGTGAAAATTTGTAGAATTAGAGGTGGTTTTATTGGTAGTTTTATATTCAAAGCATGGGAGCATAGGGAAACATGCAAACCATTTGACGAATGCCTAGTAGAGGGATGAAGACTTGTGGAGTGCGAGTAAAACCACCTAGATTACCTTATAAACTATGGATGCAATATCTCCTAGTCATGTTTCATCTCACCTTTTCCTTCATAATTCTCGTACTTTAGTTTTCCATTCGCAACGAAATAAATTTAAAATCTCAGAGTATCTCACATTCAATTAATTTATATAAACTTGTTTTGTAAAACAATAAAATGGCATATGACACTTATGTAACACAAATAACACTTGGTATCCAAATATAAAATTAAACCCCTCATTCGCACACAATCTGGTAAACTTCGTAACTAGACTTTTAGCGTGAAACAATGAAACTCCTCCTTATGATTTACATTACTGACTTGTAAATTGATCATCATTCATGGTTGCGACCACAACCTTATGCATTGCTAGACTTAGGGTAAAAAAATTTGGTGCTCGTGTCTGTTGATATTGGCGAGCGCTAGATGAGTTGTCAACTAAAACAACCATGTTGTCTACCTTGCAAAGCCAAAAATAAAATCACAATTTCTAGAGACGTGCAAAGGTGCATAATGATCCCATAAAAGAGATGTCAAGCGTTGTATGTGTTCCTTGTTATGAGGACAGTCATATCAAGCTTTAGATTTACCCCAAACGACCATTTGTACTCTCTTTGTTGCTCCTCTAGGAGGCCTGTTACCCTATTTTGCACTCTTATGAGGTTGCTAAAATTGGAAAGTTGGGTTTCGTATCAGCTTGGCGTGCGGGCCCTAAAGAATGAAATGCCTGTCCGCCTTTGCAAACCTCTAGTATTTTTACTAGACAATTCATTGGAACCTTCGGTTTGTGAAAAACACATTCCTGGTTAGTTTGGAAAAGGGGTTTCGTAGGCCTCCAGTCATCGTTTTCCTAGGCTGAAAAAATTAATGTAGATGAGAAACATCCAGAATACTACAAATTGACGCTTTTCCGGGAGTTTGACAAACACGGGAGAGATCATGGATTTGCAAGAAAAGGTCCTCCCAAGACATTCGAGTGATCACGTAGCACTCTTTCGGTTGATTCAATTATGCCCATTGAATTTACGTATCATAAAATGCTAGATATAGACGTTGCCATCTTAAAACAATCATGCACCCTATTTGACTTTATGGTATGAGTGTATGGTTTAAATTTATGATGATATTCCATGAG
Source organism: Taxus chinensis (assembly GCA_019776745.2). NCBI lineage: Eukaryota > Viridiplantae > Streptophyta > Pinopsida > Cupressales > Taxaceae > Taxus > Taxus chinensis. The sequence goes on along the minus strand of CM034148.1, from coordinate 293,073,581 downwards.
GACTTAGTATATATTAAATGCAAAGCTTCGTCATCACCAAGTTGTGGTGAATGAGACTCCAATTGCATTTTTGTTTGGTCCCCTCTTATCACGAACATGTTCCTCCACCAACGTCATTACCTCCAAATTTAATATGATATCTCCACTTTATACCATTTTAAAAGATTAAGTTGAGGCTCTAAACCATCCGTAGCTATTTACAACAAATAATACAGCTGGGGGCCAACCGTGTAATTAATAAAGTATTGAACATAAATGACTAATCTTTCTCATCCATCCGTTTGTATTTTAAAATTTCCTTATAAAATTAAATAATTATAAAAATATTAGAAATAACTCTAAAACATAAAATCTGCACTAATATCCTTCCTACTAATATTCTTGAAAATTACAAAAGTAGAAGCTTGGGATAAATAAATACAATTTTTTTTTTGATGTAAACTTAGGTATTGTAACGCCCATAAAAAGACATACAAAAAATAGTGAAAGGAAATAAATTTTTTTTTTACTTCTCACAACATATAACACACGAACATGGGGTCGTTAAATACAACAACACATAAAACAAGATATGCTTACATGACATCATCAAACGAATGTAAAAACGAAAGCACCTTACACACATTAGGAAAAAATTCCCCAAGGGTAAACTCAACCAAAAGGCTCGACTTCGAAGTAACATATGCATGGGCCCATTTGGAAGACAACATTTCTTTTTCTTTTAGGGTATTGAAACAATTATTGTTATAATACAATCTCAGTGATTAACAAGCTACAAAACCCTTACCACTATGGTTCCTCAATCTATTATAAACTAGGTTGCAAAAATTAGTTTTCGAGTGCGACTTAACTTGTAGAGATTTCTTCTAATTTGCTTGTTTCTCTTTTTTTTTACATATTTAACAATGTAGATAGGTTATAGGTAAGATTATAATGACTCAGCCTCTCCAAGATTAGGGGTAGCCAAGTTACTCGACCTCCCATGATTGCATTCATTTACTAAGGATGTCAATCATTGTTTTCAGTTATAACAACTTAAGGAATTTATTTCCACTTTACTTAAAGTTTAAAACAACATGGCTCTAAGGATAAGATTTCCACACTTCACTAAGAATTTGGGTTTTAGGGAAAATTACCAAATGATGTTGAAAATGAGAAAACAGTGGATTAGATAATCTCACACCTTGTTGAGAACTCAATGAAGTTAAAGGACACCCCTACAACAAACTATACAAAAACAAAAACATATTCGATCTCTCTTAACAAGATACAACCATGATTAAAGGGGTTTAATTCATCATTTAGGAAACTCGGGATCACATTGAAAACCCACCTCCATGTTTAACTCCACACCACGAAACGACTTAAACACATTAATTGAATTGTTTACGTTTCTACTTTTCTCATTTGTGTACTAGTTATTACTTATTTATTTTTATTTGAGCACCAATTAGAATTATATGATTGAATTACGACCCTCCCTTTAGGGACTTTACAATGCTGAGGTATATTATACCACTTATTTATTTATTTGCAAAGATCTAGTATTAATGTACAAAACCCCAAAAGAAAAACCTCATACACACGTTTGAATTTATTTTTAAAAACAAAAGGAGAATTACATAGGGAATCATCCCTAAAGTTTTTCACATGTGACAAATATCCTAATAGTATACAAGATCTATCTACCCATGTGGGACCTGGGGTTGAAGAGCTAAGGTTAGATTTTGTTCCTTTACCACAGGTTGAGGAGGAGGGAATAACTAATGTTTTTCGTTAAGCCTTTAACAGTTAGGGAACTCTAACATGAAGACAAAAATAGACTAATAGTCTCACGTTTATGAGATTCGATTAGATTTCCATTAGGAAGATACTTATGACATTGGATTTTGTGTCGAGTAAGATAAGCTTAGAAATAAAGAGACTAAAGTGTGATGCGACATGATAAAAACTCCAATTAATTACTGTTTACTATTAAAAGTATGTTATAAGGACTGGCTAAAACATAGTACATCCCTTTTATATTCTTCCATCTATGCAAATTAATGAGATGCTAAGCCCTTTTCACAAGTTCTTACAGTATTGAAACAATAACATTTCTACATACATATATATATATATATTGTATTTCTTTGCCTTCAATTTCTGAGCCTCTAAAAGAGAATAGACAATTTCCATGGTCAATCCTAAGAACACAATTATGTATACATTTATTGTGAACCATAAAAAAACATTGTACAAACTCCTTAATGATTGTCATCTATGCAAATACAAAAACCACTTCTTTCATACTCGAGCTTAGAAATCAACCTGCAAAAACATGTTAGATTTTTTCAGTTCAAAAGAACGGACATAAGCATGCATTCCCTTTCCTAGATATCTCATCAGAATTAATTGAACGACTAGTGCATGATTTCCATTCTATGACATAATCAAAATGCAATTAATATGAATGTAAACAGGATAGATACCTAGTTAACAAAAGGCACACTGCATGATATATGAAGGCTAAAATTGTGCATTTTCTATCCCAAGTTACTCTTACACCATTCATTCCAAATTATCACATATTTACCACATAATACACCTTTTTATTTTCTTTAATTAATGATGGCAATAACAATTTCACAATCACAAAACTGAATAAAGGAATCGTTCGACAACCTCCCAATATGGAAATAGTAAATTCTCCTGATAAAGCAGAGGGAAGATAACTAATCAACTTATTCCTAACATCCTTACTCGAATCCAAGAGTTCCACACAAGTGCATTATATGTATATGTATCTATACTCTCTATATACATATCTCCATATATACTATATATATATGATATAATCTATACCATATATATATCTCCTATTTTCTACTTCTCTCATCTATACTATCGTCTCTACTCTCTCTCTCTCCCCCCCCCCCCCCTCTCTCTCTCTCTCTGTCTCTGTCATCTGTCTCTGTCTCTGTCTGTCTCTGTCTCTCTCCTCTCTCCTCTCCATCTCCCTCTCCCTCTCCATCTCCATATCCCTCTCCCTCTCTCTTCTCTCTTCTCTCATCTCATCTCTCTCTCTTCTCCTCTCTCTCTCCCTCTCTCTCTCTCCCTCTCTATCTCATCTCTCTCTTGTGTTGTGTGTTTTGTGGTCTCCTCTGTCTCCTCTCTCCTCTCCCCCCCCCCCCCCCCCCCCCCCCCCGCCCCCCCCCCACCCACCACACACACACCACACACATACCCCCACCTATCCATACCTAAAGGAATCGTTCGGACAACCTCCCAATATGGAAATAGTAAAATTCTCCTGATAAAGCAGAGGGGAGGATAACTGAATTTCAACTTATTCCTAACATCCTTACTCGAATCCAAGAGTTCCACACAAGTGCATAAAAAAACATGGAGCCTAGGAGGGGTGTATTATAACCACTCAAGGACCCATCCAAAGATCCTGTAACAAGGAATGCATTATACATGCATACACATGAAGGAATGTCGATGTTGTTTCCAAGAATATACCCTATATATATATGTGTGTGTGTGTGTTGGGTGTGGGCTTGGGGGGTAGAAAGCAGAGAGAGAGAGATGGGAGAGAAAGAGAGGATCGAGAGAGGGGAGAGAGATGAGAGAGGTAGGAGGGAGTAGGGAGAGAGCCAGAGAAGGTAGGGAGAGAGGGAGAGGAGAGGAGAGAGAGAGAGAGAGAGGACAGAAGAGAGAGTAGGGGAGAGAGAGAAAAGAGAGAGCGGAGAGGAGGGAGAGAGAGAGAGAGAGAGAGAGAGAGGGAGAGAGAGAGAGAGAGAGAGAGAGAGCGAGAGGGAGAGGGGAGGGAGAGGGAGAGGGAGAGGGAGAGGGAGAGAGAGAGAGAGACAGAGACAGAGGACAGGTGTTTGGGAGGACAGAGACAGATACATTACATATACATTTATTTATATATATATATATCTTCTATCTATCTCTATATCTAATCTTCCCTATCTCTATTACATTATATATATATCATATATGTGTGTGTGGGGGGGGGGGGGGGGAGGAAAGAGAGAGAGAGGATGATAGACACACACCACCAAACAAACACACAACACACAACACACCACACACAAACACACAAAAACCACACCCACACACAGAGCCAGGACAGACCGAAACAGAGGAGAGAGAGAGAGAGAGAAGAGAGAGAGAGAGAGAGAGACAGAGGAGAGAGAGAGACCCAGACACAAAGAGGGGAGATAGAGAGACAGACACAGAGAGAGGGATATATTATCGTACCAGGGACATTGATACATATAGGTATAGATATATCTATACATATATGTGTGTGGTGTGTGTGTGTGTGTGTGTATATGTGTGGTGTGTGTGTGTGTGTGTGTGTGTGGTGTTGTGTGTGTGTGTGTGTGTGTGTGTGTGTGTGTGTGTGTCTATATATACATATATACATATATATGTATATGTGTATATATATATATATATGTATATGTATATGTATATATGTATATATATATATATATATATATATACAGATATATATATATATATATATATATATATATAAGGTTAAACAATGTCCACAAAAGATAAGTTAGAACTCTGAAAGCATACTACAAAGCCACACGTACTAAAATCCACACATCCCTCAATGAAAACCCATCATTCCCAACATAATAACTCTTTCAATGCTATATAATTTAAACTGACTTGCTAATTTAATGAAGAAAAGAATCATAGCAAAATTGTTGCTTGGGGTAAATGTAGTTTACTTTTCAGTGATCCTAAATGCATCTCAAATGTCGAACTTAGTTCTATGTTCACCACATCTCCAACTTATATAGCCTTGTTCATTACTCAGAAGAGGGGGGGGGGGGTGGTACAACAATATTCATGCACTCACTACCGTGGGTTCTCTCGACAACAAAAAGGGGTTTCTTATTAAAATAAATTCTAGGCAAACTTATACAGTTTTGTCAGGTGCATAGGATATCCCTGTATAAGATGCGAGTGCCTCAAATACTTTAAGTGTTTTCTTTAATGATTTTAGTAAGTATTTCTATAGGATAAAACCTCAAATTTTCCATCACAAAGAAGTCGGCAGGCCTTTCATAAAACAACATAGGGGGGTCAGTAAAATGTAGGACTGACAATGATATCCCTTGGCCATGGTACTAAAATTTTGATATCATCATAATCTAGGTAAGCAAGTTAGATTTAGAAAAATGGACGTTTAGATAAGACGTTATAAAAAAAAAAAACTATCTAGTTACAGTTGGTCACATCAGGCAAGCATATTACACAGATCGTTAAAGGTTCTAAGAAGAATAGAAAATTATTATGTCACAACCTTCCAGCTGACCTCCTAGTTCTGAAATTAGAATGAGATTATACCAAATTTGGTTATTCAAGGGAGCCAGAAGATTACTCAAATCTATTTTCAACCAAGAGTCGAATCTAAGCCAACTACACCATGAATACTTAATTGTATTGCTAAAAAATGATGAGAAAGGGTCTTCCCAATATCATTTCCAGACTGACTTACTCTAGCCTGTGATATCCTCAATATGTCCAGCAATATATGGGCCTCTGGTGAGACCCTAAATTTTATTACCTATCCGCCTTTCTATGGCAATACGGGGACACAAAGAAAGTTCAATGTAGATTTCATGAAGGGGACATAACTTAAAAAATCACGAAGGCATTGCCACACTTGGGGGGGAGGGGGGTCCAATACCAAGTCACCAAAAAAAACTACTCCCACAAACATAATACAAATGTATCAGATAAATCCCATGAAGATCTTAACAAAATAAGACTGCAATCTTTGCAGGAAAGTGAAACAATCAATCACACAACATTTCAAATGATATTTTCTCATGTAGAGCTATCTAAAACTAGCACAACAACCATTTATATAAATAGAAAGAAATAATCATACAATAAATATAAATGAAATAGGTGGGGAAGGGAAAAACGGATCATGCCTGTGTACCTCTTGATTCAACACTGCCCCCTACCTCTTCCAATGTTCTGGACGCCCTCCCGAAATCCCACACCCATCCTATGCATGCCAGACTGAGGAGGACATTAGTGGAATCTAGAAATGTGGGAGGAAAAGAGATAGGCATCGCCCAAGTTGTAGAGGAGGAGAAACCGAAATGAAGAGGAGTCATTTTGTAGGGAAAAGAAAAGAAAACAGAGCATAACTCCTTAGTTGTGGGTTGGGTGGCTTCTACTAAAAGCTTCACAGCTTCCAAGGGCATGAATGCACATTAGATGGAGCAATTAGAATTCCTCCACCCACTCTCTGATAGGATAGGTTGGCGCCCATTCCACATAAAATCCTCTCTTGGTAGGAGTTATTAATAATAATTTATAAATCAAAAGACTCATGGTTGACCAAACAAAAATCTGTGGTTAGGATGAGGGTGTGCACCCCATAACAATTCCACCTTCCCTTTTTAATTTGCAAAATGACATTACCACTACTAATGAACAATCAGTTATATATATATATATATATATATATATATATATATATATATATATATATATATATATATATATATATATATATATATATATATATATATATATATATTAATTGTTATTATCTTCCTTAATGATGTTGTAACCTTAGCATTATAATATCACTAGACCGGAACCCTATCAAAATTGTCCCTCCTCACTGGACTTGGTCGAAGTCTCCCAATACCCAAGTGTTATGACAACGCCAAAAATCATTCACTGCCACGAGGTAACGGCCCATCCAAGCATAACCATGACGTATAATTTAAGGGTATTTAAATGGTGCCAAGTTTGTCTCGGTGGTGATCGACAAGGTAGCTGGACCAGGGTTTACCACAAGTTGATAAATCTTGAAGACACACCGAGGCCAAAGTTATGCATAGGTCGTGGTGATATCGTACAGAGCTAAAAAGGAAGCTAATCACATGGCGAGAAGATTCGGTACCTACCTTAAAGAATGAGCTCCCATACTCATCCATAGGGTGAAACGACCGGGCATTACAGGGATCAACATGATAACAAGAAATGAGACAATAATTGTTTAAAGTAAAAAAAAAATCTTAAAATTAAATCAACATAAAGAACATAAATATTATGAACTATTATAAGAAAAATACAATATAAAATACAATATAATAAGTTATTGTCAAAACATAATTTCCATATTTAAAGAAAAATCCAACACAAAAAATGAACATCGTCTTGCTGATTTAAAAATTGATGCAAATAATAATAAAACCCGTTTTTTTACCTAATCTAATAAAAAAAATTGAAGCAAATAATAATTTTTATAGTGATGTAAATAATAATTTTTATAGTGCCATCTTTATTCACCGTTATATCTATTTAACTCCATATTTAAATAACACTTTAAATCTAAAATAAGTGATCAAATTTTAATTGTTACGTAGGTGTTTAAAGCATTAACTTTAAGGAAGAGATTGATAAAATATTATATATTTCTGAAGAAAAAAATAATGTGATAAATGAGACATGGAAATTAAATGAATTCTTTGTGTCAATATAACCAAATATTAGCATTATATTAATGACCACTTTATCACATAAAGTAATGCAATAACATAAAGATTTAACCCTCTCCTACAACTACAAGTATATTAAAATTGTGTTCAAGGCTATGACATTAAAAGTAATTTCATAAAAACATTATCCAGTAGTATGAGACTTTGATGTTGATTCTGGGCTATGTTAAGCACAAATTAGACAAGTAATCTATTATATTTATTTAAATACTCCTACCAATGGAACCATTTAATAATCTCATCGAATCATCATGTAGCACTCTTTCGGTTGATTCAATCATGCCCATTGAATTTGGGTATCATAGAACAGTAGATATAGATATTCCCATCTAAAACCATTAGATATAGATATCTGATTGCTTATTTTAATGTTGAATCATTTAATAATCTCATCGAATCATCACGTAGCACTATTTCGATTGATTCAATCATGCCCATTGAATTTGGGTATCATAGAACAGTAGATATAGATATTCCCATCTAAAACCATTAGATATAGATATCTGATTGCTTATTTTAATGTTGAATCATTTAATAATCTCATCGAATCATCACGTAGCACTATTTCGATTGATTCAATCATGCCCATTGAATTTGGGTATCAGAGAATGATAGATATAGATATTCCCATCTAAAACAATTCATCCACCCAATTTGAGTATATGGTTTGACTTATGGTTAAAATTTATAATGATATTCTGTGAGGGCTTAGGATATATTAAATGAAAATCTTCCTCATCTTCACGTTGTGGTGAAGGATATTGCAATTGCATTACTCTATGTGATAAAGTGATCATTAATATAATGCTAATATTTTGTTATATTGACACAAAAAACTCATTTAATAACAATATGTGCATTTAACTCCATATTTAAAAAAAAAATTAAATCTAAAATAAGAGATCAAATTTTAATCATTACGTAGGTGTTTAAACCATTAACTTTAAGGAAGAGATTGATAAAAAATTATATATTTCTAAAGAAAAAAATTATGCAATAAATGACACATGGAAATTAAATGAGTTCTTTATGTCAATATAACCAAATATTAGCATTATATTAATGATCACTTTATCACATAGAGTAATGTAATAACATAAAGGTTTTTCCCTCTCCTCCAACTAGAAGTATATTAAAATTGTGTTCAAGGCTATAACATTAAAACTAATTTCATAAAAACACTATCAAGTACTTGGAGACTTTAATGTGGATTATGGGATATCTTAAGCACAAATTAGAAGAGAAATCTATTGTATTTATTTAGCTCCTCCCACCAATGAAATCATTTAATAATCTTATCTAATCATCACGTAGAACTCTTTCGGTTGGTTCAATCATGCCCATTGAATTTGGGTATCATAGAATGGTAGATATAGATGTAGATCCTACTTTGTATAAGAGACTTATTGTTAGTACCATGTATCTAACAACCACAAGGATGGACATACTGTATGGTGTCAATTTGATTTCAAGATTCATGGAGTCTCCAAAAGACTCACATTAGAAAGAAAAAAATACTAAGGTATGTGAGTGGAACAAGGAACTATGGAATTCAGTATTCAAAGTCAAATGAGTTAAAGCTAATAGGATATATAGATAGTGATTGTGTAGGGAGTATTGATGACAGGAAGAGTACATCTCATGATTAAATGAATTTAATGTACTTGTAGTGCCCACTCCTCTTCGACACTATTTCATTTTGATGTTAATATTGTTGGACTATTACTTAGACATTTGAGTAATTTCTGTTGATTAGTAGATGATGGACTATACAAATATTTAGACTATTGACATTATGTAGTTTACATTTTATTATGATGCACTATATGGTGATGATAGACAATTATATATGTTGAGTTGCGATATTCTGATTTTTATACTAACATGCCGTAAATTGGATGCATGACATATGTTGAATGTTTCAAATAGAATTAGGATTTTTGTATGAATGCCGAAATCAAATGTATTATATAATGCTAGAAGATAGAATTGATGATGTAGAATGATGATTAATGATTTTATATGTATATTGTCTCGATGTTGTTAATATGGCCAAAAGGAAAGAGAGGTATTTTCTTTGTGTTGCAGGAGACTTTATCACATACATCGAAAAGGGATAGGGGATCAACCATGGAAGGATGTTGGGTGTTGAGCAATGTGGACAAAATTTGACAACCTGTGTAATGTTATGTTGCATTTATGTTATTACATGCTTAGTTAAGAAGTTTCCCATGGGGGGTGACCTCACATGTGTGATCATGGGGTAATATGTTTTTCCTTTTTGGTTTAGTTTTTGTGTGTGCTTTAATTTTGCTTTATGCATTTAAACTTTGGTAATGGTTGTCACTTTATAAACATTTACAATTGTGTCTTAATTAAGTTAATCCTTGTTATTTGGTTAAATAAAATAGAGACGTGAAAAATAGATAATTATGAGGCTAGGTGGTCCTTGTTCTAAGTAATATTTGTGATGGTTTGTTTGTGATTTACTCCAACCCAACTTCAAAATTAAGATTTTGACCTGGGCTACCTTTTTGGATTTTTATGGTCCCGTGCCTCTTAAAATTACCCAACAACCCTACCTATGGGTTGGGGAGTTTATTTTTGACTTATTTATCCTTTTTGGAGTCTAAAAGGGTAAAAATAATTACACCTTCTTCTTTTCACAATAAATTTTGTCCTTATAAGGCATGGTGAGAAAGTTTGTGTACCATATGGGTTTGACATAGTTCTTACATGCTCATTTATTGTCTTGGGAATGGTGTGTTGAATTGAGTTTAGGAATGGAGGAATGATGAAGTGGCATCCTACATGAAGCCACCTCATCATCCTCACATTCCATTTCTATTTATTATTAGATTTTGATGGAATGGGGGTTACTTGTTATTTTTTCTTCCTTTGCATGTTTGGGAATTCAAAGTTTGTTGGAGTGCTTTTGGGAAATTTGCTTGGCTTTGAGGTGCGAAAGACTTGTGAAGTGAAGTCTTCTTGGAGCTTGATGTAGAGGTAGGCTCTCAACCATTGTTGTTGTTTTTTATTATGTTTTTTGATGTGGAAATATTGTGCAAGTTAATTTTGTTTGAGTTTTGTAAATGTGTTTGTGTGTGGTTGGATAACATGCCTTAGTTTGGGTGTGAGTTGGACTTATGGGACTATTGGGGGGGAAAGGGAGTTTTACGAGGCATGCATTTTGTGGGAGTGTGACTGGGAGTTTCATCTATGGGGAGTGAAAAGAAAATAATCGTTATATTGTTGCATACTTGCAAGAGAGAGATAAGGATTTTTTGTTGTTTGTTTTTTGCATTTGGAGGCTTAGGGTGTGTCGACACTAAAATTTTCCTCCATAATTTCTATTTCATTAATGTATGTATTAGGAATAGGATGTTGTTAAGTATAATTAGTAGTAGCGTCTGATAGAAGATAATAGCACCGTCAGTACGGTGCCGCCAATAATGTGGAGTACGGTAACAGTCAAAGTACAATATGAATGTTGTAAAAAGTAAATATTTGTCGTAAGTGGTCCGGTAATGTTAAAATGTCAAAGTTTGGGTAATTAGAGAAGTAGGGTCTACATGATTAGGAATTAGAAATATTATATTGGTAATAAGGACAAGGAGTGAGGTCATAAATATTTTGTGTATTTTATTTGTAAAAAGTCTAAAAATGTGGAACCCATGTAAAATGATAAGGTTTAGCTTATCTTAAAAGATAAGCTTACATGTACAGATAAGAGTTAAGGTATGGAATATGATTCGTCAGAGTGGATTTCTTATCCTATCTTAGAGATAAGATGGATAAGCCTGGAAGTTCTATAAATAGAGAGGCCACCCCCCCTCATTTAGCATAGAAGGAAGTAGTGAGAAATATTGTAGGAAGTGTCTGAAGGAAGCCATCAGTTTAAAGGTGCGTTGAAGAAGTCATTAAGAGGTGTAATTGTAAAGTTTCTCCCATAGTATTGGTGGAAAACAAGTGAAGTCAATAACACTTGAAGTACCTCATGGGTGAGATTATAACAATTTCATGTTAATATTATAATTTACTTTCATATTTCAGATTTTTCATCATTATGTCTTATCATAGTCGATGGTATTCTTGTGTTATGTTGTTGTTTTGTTTCCAGATTACATCCACCAAACTAAAGGCTGTGCATTAGTAAATAATCATAGCACGAGGAGTTCCCGGTGAAGAGTTATCATAGTGCCGGATTGGTGATGACATTTTGGTTCTGTTGCCGGGACCATTCCTCGTTGGTGGATTTTCTGGAGAGATATTCCCACTTAGTCAAAAATCAATTGGAGGGTAACCTTGTTTTTACTGTGCATAGTAGTTACCATGGTAAAGTCATTTTTGCCATGAATAGTAGTTACCATGGTAAAGTCATTTTTGCTGGGAATAGTATTTACCGCAGTAAAGTCACTTTTTACCGTGAATAGTATTTACCACAGTAACTTCACTTTTTATCGTGAATAGTGTTTACCACAGTAAAACTCAGTTTTTACCGCAGTAAGTCAAGTTTTACCATAGTTTACCGTGGTTATTTCTATTTTACTGTAGAAATGTGTAAAGTCACTTTCTAGTATAGTGATTCCAATTATTTGTGCACATAAGTCTTGTTGATTGTACTTGTGGGTTGGTATTTCACGGTGGTAACTTTTGAAAATGGGAAAGATTCCTGTTTTTTCAGCTCAATCTAATGAAGATGCTTCTTCTTTTATTCAAGAGTTTAAACAATCTTGTATTTGTAATGGCCTTATAAGAAGGGAACAATGGACTGAATTTTTTCCTACCTTTTTGGATGGTTCAGCACTTAGGTGGTTTGAAACACTAGGTGATAATGTGAAAAATTCATGGGATTTATTAACTGAAATTTTTCTTGAACAATTTGGTAAACAACAGAAATACGCAGATCTCATGATCGAGATCACAAAGCTATCCCAAGGAGAGAAGGATAAGATAAGGGATTATCATGCTCATGTTTTAGAGCTAAAGAGGAAGCTCGATGCCCAGATCCAGAAGGAAAGATTAGCGGATGGGTTGATGAACGGCGTGGATAATCTCCTATGTAAGCACTTCATTCTTGGGATGAAGCCAGAGATCAGACAACGAGTGAAGTATGACCACCCAGCTAACATTGAACAAGCAAAAGAGATTGCAAGAAGGTAAGAAGAAAGCATGGAAGAGGAGCCCAAAGAAATTGTTGCTAAAGTAGAGCCTACACCAGCACCTTTGGTCTAGAATCCACAACCACTCCCGGTGAGCACAAATATTTCTCCTAGTACATCTACTGAGTATGAAGATCTGCTAAAAAAGATGGGTCAGTTAACTATTAATCTTCTTCAAGGAAAAGAATTTAGTTTTCAGGGAGGAGATAGAGGTCCAAAAAGAAATATTTCTGAAGTTGTTTGTTATGGTTGTTATAAAAAGGGTCATTATAAGTATAATTGTCCAGATAGAGATTCTACATCCGGTAAAGGAGATAATGATAAAGGAAAAGCACCTGTGAATTCTTTTGATGTAGTAGATAAGAGCAGAAATAATGAAGTAGATGTGTTTGTAACAAAAAGAAAGAAAGAAAAAGATAATCAAGATGGAAATGATCCTAAGAAGATGAAAGGAGAAACTAATAAGAAACATAGGAGAAGAAAGCTGGGTGTGCAAGATTTTCTGATTTCACAGGGGCAAGGACCATACTCCATCCTGGAAGATCTATCCAAAAGGCCTGCAAATATTACATATGGTCAACTCCTTGGCTATGTCTTCTGAGAAGAGGCGGGAGCTGCGAAGTGGACTCAATGCTCGACGAAGGAACGAGGTTGAGGTCCCTGTTTTGGAGGCAGAGGCAGATCCCTATACTCCACAAGCTGAGGTATTATGTAATGGTATTTCAATTCATGATGTCTTATTTGATGAAGGTGCTGCAGTTAATGTAATGACCAAGTTTGTAATGAATATGTTGGGTTTAAAAATTGATCGCCCTTCAACACTTATATTAAGGTCATTAAATAAGAGAAAAACTAAACCAGAAGGTGTAGTTTCAAATGTGGCAATATCTGTTATGGGTGTTGTATGTGTGGTAGACTTTCAGGTGATGAAAAATGGTATTGTTGCGTACCCAATGTTGCTGGGAAGACCATGGCTAAGGAGATTTCATGCAAGAAACTACTGGAATGAAGGCTTCATGACACTTGGACGTGGTAGAGAGAGGGTGAAAATAAACGTGATCCCTCGGCATCATAAGGAAGAACCTGTCAATTCAAGTGATGAAACTGATGATTGGACATCCTCTGATTACTCTAGTACCAGTGAAGTGGACACAAAAGATGAAGAAAGTGAGGTTGATGTTTCAGTCATGGATATCCTTCTAGTCACACCAACTCATGACCCCATAAAACTATCTGAAGAAGAAGTTGATGATCGTCTCCGACAAATAAAGAGTGGTGATGTTGTGATGGAGAGTGAGAAGGAATCCTACCTCCAGCTCTTTCGAAGGTACATACACCTATTCACTTTTGATTACAAGGAACTCCATCAAGTAAGTTGGGTAGAACATTCTATTGAGCTGGTAGATGGTGCTAAGCCCATAAAGCAAATGCCATATAGAATGAATCCTAATTTTTCCAAGACTGTAAAAGAAGAAATAGATAAGTTGCTTGATGCAGGATTCATATTTGCTGTGGAGAATTCAGAATGGGTTTCTCCCATTGTGATCTCAATAAAAAAGAATGGGAAGCTACGCATTTGTGTTGATTACAGGAAGCTCAATAAGGCAACAAAGAAGGATCATTACCCTCTTCCATTTTCAGATCAGATCTTGGACGAAGTAGCTGGCCAGGAGTGCTATAGTTTTGCTGATGGATATAGCGGCTACAACCAAGTTCGTATAGCAGAGAAAGATCAGCTGAAGACCACGTTCACCACTCCTTGGGGAACGTTTGCTTATAGAGTTATGCCTTTTGGGTTGTGTAATGCTCCAGCAACATTCCAGCGTTTGATGAATAGGGTGTTCGAACCCTACATTGGGACCTTCATTAGAGTATTTCTGGATGATTTTTGCATCTATGGGAGCAAGTTGGACCACCTGCACCAGATGGAGACAACATTTCAAAGGTTAGATGAAGCACAAGCCTCACTAAACCCTACAAAGTGTGTCTTTGGATGTTCTAAAGGTGTTTTGTTAGGGCATGTTGTATCCAGAGATGGTATTGGTACTGATCCTGATAAAGTTTCAAAAATCAAAGATTTACCATTTCCTATGAATAGAAGTAAGTTGAGATCATTTTTAGGCCATGTGGGTTACTATAGAAGGTTCATCAAGAATTTCTCAAAGATTGCACAGCCACTAACCCAGTTCTTGAAGAAGGATGTTACTTATGAACCAGGAAATAAGGTGTCATGAAGCTTTTGGACAACTGAAGGAAGCCCTGGTGTCTTCACCTGTTTTGAAGAATCCAGATTGGAGCAAGCCATTCATTGTGTACACTGATGCCTCAGATGCAGCACTAGGAAGTACTTTGAGCCAAAAGGATGAAAATGGGAATGAACATCCAATTTACTTTGGGAGCAGACAAATGAGCAGTGCTGAGGTAAATTATACTGTAACTGAAAAAGAGGCTCTGGCTATCATTTTTGCTGTAAAGAAGTTTAGAAATTACTTGCTAGGGAAAAAATTTCTAGTTGTAACAGATCATCAGGCTCTAAAATATATTGTAAATAAGCCTAACCCATCAGGGAGGATAGCAAGATGGATAATTTTGCTACAATAATTTGAATTTGATATTATAGATAGGCCAAGAAAGAAGCATGTCAATGCAGATGCACTCTCTCGAGCCTATGATGGTTTAGGATCATCTTGTGATGATGATGATTTCCCCGATGCAGTATTGTTATCCCTTGACACAATCCCTAGTGAATACATAGATATTTGGAATTATCTGAATGAATTCAAGTTTCCTGATGGTGCCAATGCAAAGACTAAGAGAAAGATTACTCAAGCCAGTCATCCATATTATATTCTGCATGGAGTATTATTTCGAATAGGACTTGATGGATAGTACAAGAGGGCAGTTGGACGTGATCAAGGGAAGGAACTACTAGAAGAATTCCACAATGGTACATGTGGAGGGCACTTCTCTGGACAACTTACAGCAAGAAGGATCTTGGATGCAGGTTATCACTGGCCCACTCTTTTTAAAGATTGTTATAATTATTGTAAGACATGTGATATTTGTCAAACACATGGTAACTGTAAGACTTCATCAGCTCCATTATGCCCTATTCTTCCACTTGGTCCCTTTGAAAAGTGGGGAATAGACATTGTAGGT